>CM076576.1:850143826-850388243 GCA_034641835.2 Pinus albicaulis
CGCAAGCAAAATCACAAAAAAAATTGCATTGAATTTTTTTCTCCCGTCCGTCGAACTGCTCCTGCCGTCCAGCGTTCACTCCATAAGCGTCGACCAACCTGCAGATAAAACAAACAGCAAACAACAAACAGCAACAATCATTTCAAATCCTCTGCCCTCGATTTCGATTTTCTGCATTCGAATCTCCACGCCGTCCAGCCTCGACCAGTCGACCTGCAAACTCACACAAGAAATTCAAACACGTGCAAACATTCGATGCCAAATACATATGCGTTCATAAAAATTTTAATGCGTTTCCATTTGGTTAGCGTAGGTATATTTGTATTTGTTTTAGTCGGATTCTTTTGATAGTTCTAGTCGTAGAATAGGGTGTTGGGTTTTAAGTTTAATTTGGTATTCATTTTCTTTAGCGTAGATTTAATGTAATTATTTTTTATTTTTATTTATTTATTTATTTTTTTGGTAATGTTTTAATGTAGTTTTGTTTTAGTGATAATGTTAGTTAGATTTTAGATTTAGATCTTTTAGTTGTAATTCGATTTTGGTTTAGTTTTTAGTTTCATTTAAAATTTAGATCTGACTTTAGAATTTAGATTTTATTTGTAACCTAGATTTAGATTTTTTAATTTTAGATTCAAAAAATATTAAAAAATTAAAAAATTTCCAAAAATCTTAAAAAATTTAGAAAATACAAAAAATATAAAAAAAATTTCATTTTTTTTATAGTCAAATGAGCTTCAAATTTTATCTAAAGTTTTGACTATAGAAATATTTTCTGGATCGAAGTTAATTGAAGCATCATAAATCTGGAAATATTGCGAACATCTGGCATTTTCATTCATGGTTGTAAATATCATTAATCAATCGTGTTTTAATAAGCAGCAGTTAGTCATCACTTACTGGTTTATAATTGCATAATGGGATTCGGTTTGACTCCATAAGGCACTGGTCTCTAACGTGAAATCTAATCTAGATCTGTGAAATCCTATTAATCTTATCAAGTATTTGATGTTTTAGCTGTGTCTCCTGGATTTATCCTTCATTTCTAATAGGGTCTACCTCCCTTAGCCTGCAAGGAGACAGCTTAAAGAGAGAGATTGGGGATAAAGGTGACAGCCCCCAGTCTGAGCCGTTGTCGCGGTGCCCTGAACAATTTGTGCGACAACAGGCCTCATAGCTTGTAGCATTGTTTTTGGACTTTATGGGCCATTTGGAGCCTCATTTCTTATGTATTTTTCGATGATATGTATTGCACTTGGTGCCATTTTGATATATTCACCTTTGCATGGTATATAAATGAGCAAACTTTGCATATTTTGTCTCTATGGGCTTGGAATCATGGTTGCTTTTTAAAACCGGTTCATTGGCATCTGACCGCTCCCGGTTAGAAACTCGATTCATTAGGTCCACCAGTCTGGTCACCGGTTCCGGTTTTTAAAACTATGGTATTACTGCATTCTCCCTTTTGGTATATTACAGATTTGCATTATTTTAGAAGATGATTTAATCCATAAATTATTTGACGAAGTATTTATTTAGCATTGAAATTTCATGGTATTTTTTGATGATTAATTATTGAGATTTAAATTCTAAATATTTTCATATTCTTGAACTGAGTTTGATGGGATTTTAAAATGTTTGCTATCGATTAAAACCGTTTATTGTTTAATTGACTCTTGTTTCATTTACTTGAATTATTAAATCTTTATTGAATATTTAAGTTCGGGAAACTTTAAAGTAATTGCGATTGATATTTTTATTGAGCACTCTATTGTGGGTCTGTGACAAATTGTATATCTTTCAATTTGGAAATTCTTGGCATCTTCATAATCAACATTTTCGCTTAAGTACTTAGTGATTAAATCAGATAATTTGTAATCTAAGTACTTTGGGTTTTTAACATCAGATTTCACTAAAACACCCAATTCTCGTGCATTTGCATATTAAGTTAGCTTTTCATATTTAAAATTTACTTCCAAGCATAAGCTTGGTCGATAGAAAGATACATATCCATCCGTTTTTGTTTGAGAAGCCTGGTTTTAGTAATACTTAAAATGGTGACTTTGCAGTTGTTAGAGCCACAACTCTCTGTAGCGTTGGAGGCACCAGGTAGGTTAGATTTTCAGGAGAGGTATCATTAATCACACCTTAGTGTGCTTCACCTTAACTTCTCTCTGCCATTTACCACGAAACCAGGCTCAATATAGAAAGGATCGAAGGGTTTGAACTTAGAATAAGCATTTAATTAAAATTAACCAAGATTCCTGTAGTTCACATTAGCCTTAGGATCTGCATTGCATATAGGATAGTTATTCATCCAAACAACAGTTTCTCATCAAGTACTTGGTTCTAATTTCCTTAGTAAGATAGTTGAATCCATAAGGCACTAGCATCAATCCTTCAAATCTAATCAAATGCTTTAATCTTGCTTGATCTAATACAAGTATTTGGTTGCTTAATTATGTCTCCTGAACTGTTTGGTTCCCAACTAGTTCTCCTTCATTCCATTTCCATAGGGTCTACCCACCTTAGTTTGCTATGGGGAGACAACTTAAATGGAGAGATTGGGGATTAGGGTGACAACCCCCGATCTCAGCCGTTGTCGCGGTGCCTAGACATTTTGTGCGACAACAAATCCATTTAGAGGTGACAACCGATTTGTCACTAGGTCGCTTAGTTGTGTCTCTCGAACTGGTTGGTTCCCAACTAGTTCTCCTTCATTCCATTTCCATAGGGTCTACCTGCCTTAGTTTGCTATGGGGAGACAACTTAAACAGAGAGATTGGGGATTAGGGTGACAACCCCCGATTTGAGCCATTGTCGCGGTGCCTAGACATTCTGTGCGACAAAAAATCCATTTAGAGGTGACAATCGATTTGTCAGTAGGTCTAGGAACGATTTCCCAAACCCCATTCTTCATGATGGATTGATATTCTTCCTGCATTGCCTTCTTCCATACTTACTAATGGGCATTTCTTCAAATGTAGATGGTTCAACTTCAATTAGTTTTGTCATGTAGGAAACATATACAAAATATCTTTTTGGTCTTTTGTTTTTTCTAAAGGTTGCTTTCGCAGCTCCATGTCCTTTAGAATCTTCAAGAGTAGCTTTTAACCAATTTGGCCTCTTCCTTGTGTTCAACATGATCACAAGTTGAATAGGATCACTTGGTCCTTCTTCTTCTTCTTCTTGAATTGTAGTAGGATTGTCGTGTGTAATTCTTCTTTGAATGTTGGTATATCTTTGTCATCAAAATCAAGAGATCTTTGGATCTTTTGTAGACATGATTTCCATCAAATATAACGTCCTTGCTTACTTAAATATGTCTTCCTTCCTTGATGTAGATTCTATATGCTTTTGAAGAGAGACTGTAGCCAACAAAGATCCCTTTGATGCTTGTAGAATCTAGCTTCTTTCGCTTGTCTTTTGGAACGTGGATATAGGCAAGACACCCAAAGATTCATAGATGGTCCAGACTTGGTTTCTTCCCTGTGAATTCTATGAGGACTTCTATTTTGAATATATACTGCTACCATTATTGATTCTCCCAATAGAAACTTTGGTAAGTCTTGATCAAAGATCATCGTTCGCATACCTTTTTCAATTGTCCTATTCTTTCTTTCAGCCACTCCATTTGTTCGGGATAGTAGGGAACAATGAGCTCCCTCTTAATTCCTGATTCTTTATAATATGCAATCAATTCTTTAGAAGTGTATTCCCCACCATTGTATATCTTAAAGTCTTTATTCTTCTTTTGGTTAGGGTCTCCACTTTAGATCTAAACTCCTTGAATTTCTTAAATACTTCATCCTTTTTCTTGAGAAGGTAGAGCCATGTCTTTCTAGAGTGATCATCAATGAATGTTACATAGTAAAGATGACCTCCAAGTGATTTATCAGACATAGGCCCACACACATCTGAATGAATGAGTTCTAATATTTCTTTATAACTTGTTTCACTATTTGTAAATGGTTTCCTTGTATTTTTATCGAAAGCACATCCCTTGCAAATTCCTTCCCAAACTTCTTTGATATTGGGGATGCCATTAACCAGTTGATTAAGAGAGGGAATGACCTTGTAGTGTAGATGACCATATCTTCTATGCCATAGCTCAATGGGAGTGATTTCCATATGAACTAGGGCTTGAGGAGATTCTGTTATGACTATATAAATTTTCTTCATGAACTCCAATAACCCTAGCTTTATCGATACTTGAATATTTTCCCCAAACCAAAACATTTCCATCAACAAAAGAAACTCTATCCCCTTTATCTTCTAAGCAAGAAATTGAAAGCAAACTCTTTTTCAAACCTAGAACATATAATATATTGTTGAGATGTAGCTTAGATCCATTCTCTAGCTTCAAAGATGTTGATCACAGGCCTTTAACATCATAGATTTTGTTGTCTCCCAAATCCACCACATGAGAAGATGGTTCCTTTGATAGAATATGAAGTTGTTTTCTTTCTCCTGTCATGTGCCTTGATGCTCCACTGTTAATAGTCCATTCATTGTCATCATTAAGTGAACCTGTGAGTGCAACCAAGAACCCTTGGCTTTTGACCTAGTTGAATAAGTAGTTTAAGATCCTCTTGATCCAATTTCTTGCAGTATTGAGTCCCATTTTCATGTATCCTATCATAGAGGGAGTAACCATTTTTTTCGGGCCAACAGAGTAATCTCCAATCTTCTTTGACTTTAGCTCGGATCCCATGTTGAGAAATCAATGCAAGTAGACTTAGGGTTTGATTCCTTTTTCTTGATAATTACTTGTGAATTATGTTGGCTTCTTTTACTTCTTTGTTATATTATTTTTCATCAAGCAATAACCAAATTATGTGTGTATGAAGATCACAAAACAAGAGACACAAGATTTAGGCACTTTGCCACGACAAAACCATTATCTTAGGGGAAACCCAGTAAAAATCTCTTCCTTTAATAGTTTTCGTGAGATAATCCAAGACTCTTCAACCTAGACACAGACTTCCATCAACCACCAAGTCAAACCTTCCTTCTAGCAGCTTCGATCTAGACCTTAGACTTTGTAGCAGCAAAACTTTGATCAATGCAGGAACAACACTTCGGCCATGCAATAGAAACACTTCGACCCCAACAACTTCGACCCACTGCAACTGAAAAATTTCGATCCTGCAAACTCCTGCAACTTTGATCCGCCAACTGCTCAACAATTTCGTAGAGAGAGAGAGATAAACTAGCCCAAGAAGTTCAATCTTGCAATTCTCCTTCTCCTTTCTGCACTTGACATTTTTCCATGTACTGCTTCTTGTATATTGAACTTGTTGAGTTGGTGAGCAAGTAGATCGAATTGCACTTATATATATAGGATTCTTGTGGGTGGAATTGCTCCCTTGTAGGCCGACTTGGTGTGGAGGTGACAAAATTCATTTTTGACTAAAAAATAATTCTTTTTACATGATTCAAAAGCCCAAGAAGGGTCTCATAAAATGAACAATAACTCTAATGACTCGATATAATTCCTAGGAGTCCACAATGGGGACTTTGACTAATAAAAGATGACCCAAGCATGAAAACCATGCTTTAATAAGTCATTGTAATAATAATAAATTTTTTCTTTTTCATTCTTTTGATAATTACATTTCATTATGACTCAAATACAATTATGAAGACCGAACCTAGTCATATTCTTCAACAGATGAATACTTGTAGGTGGCAACCTCTACTCCATTTTTTAATGCATATCTTGTGACTGCTGTAGGTATCAAGGCGTGGATCTCAAATTAGGCCAACATATATCCTTGAGAAGGTGTGTTTTCTTTGTTGTCGACAGGTGTGAACCTAACTGGAGTACGAAGGAGACAAAATCCCTCATAACCCTGCCCATTAACTATGTTGATTGCCACCTCAAATCAATTGATTGTCCGCTGTGTGTATCTCTACTAGCAGGGCAGCATATTTCCCTGTGATCCGCTATGCATATAACCTGCTCTGCTGTGATGTGTACAAGTCTAATAGAGAGTGGAGGATGTGGAGACCAATCTCCACGAATCTCTCATCAACTACTCATAAACTATCTCATATCTACGCTGATACCTTTGACAGCTGCGTTAAAGTTTTGACCAGGCCAACGTGTTTTCTGATTTGGCATATGTATTGATTCTTTATGGCATGTGCATATTCCTTTGCAAATGATGATGCATAGACCGTGAATGATTGAGGTGGGGTTTACTCCCACTCTTGATTGAGGTGGGGTCTACTGCCACTCATTTACGTTACCTCTACAGTTTAATCCATAACACTGAATTAAATCCAAAGTGAACTTTTAGCGATACGTATGAACACAATGTTGGTTCATTTGATTTGCTTTGACTTTATAATTGAGTTGTTCCTTGTCCATTGGGCCCCACGTGGCTTGAAGCATCACCTTTGACCTCCCTATGAAATTCCATGTCACATTTTGACATTTTTTGCCTTTGGGAAAAATACTTATTTTTTCCAATCATTAATTTTTGATTTTGTTTCTCTTTTTTGCCACTAATATCAGAAAAATTATCTTTTGAGGGACTATAAGATGTTTTTTGACCCTCAAAGTGGGTCTTACAGTAATGTTGGGTCTCTGAGGATAAATTTCGAGTAGTCGCATGCCCCAAAAATTTCCCAAGACCACTTATTTACATCATTACATAGAAATTAATTAAAAAATCCCGTTTTGAGAGAAATTTTTAATTATTAAAAAATCCTATTTAGACCTATTCAAATTCAGCAAAATTTCAGAGATGACCTAGCATGGTAATATACATTGACCATGGACACTAAGATGGACTTAAGACACGATCTACAAGCCATCACTCCGGCTTTGGGGTATGCAGTGAGTGAAAACCTAGAAAATTATTTGCCACTAGAGAGTGGGAATAATTTACCAAGTAAAAAAAACACTACAAGGTGTACTCGCTTGTTGATCGAGTCTCAACATTCTAGGTCTGTTACATAGCTTTATTCATCATGCTAGCGGCATTTTTACAATATCCCCGTAGGGATGTGGAATCTGAGTACAAAATGAAGAAGAAGAGAGGAAGGGGCTTAGAATCCTTGATTAAATTTGGAACTTTGAATCAGTGTAGCACGACTCTTGATGATTTCTATAGTAAGACGAGTCATTTGCATAGGACCCGCGATCTCTACTCGTACTTGTCCAAACTCGCATAGAACTCGTTTATTCGTATTGAACCCGTGAAGACTCGCATCAGACCCGTGGACCCACTCAAAAAGTCATATTTTCTTTTTTTTTTGATCATATTTTTTTCAAGTTTTTTTGTTTTGTTTATTAATTAATTAATTTATTTATTTTTGTATTTTCCTGAGTCTTATACGAGTATTATATGGGTTGTTGAGTCCATAGCCAGACGAGTCTTGTATGAGTATGAGTCGTGCAACATTTCTCTGAATGATCTGTAAGGTACTTGGAATGCTCTGAAATATCCTTGGGCATGGAGTCTTCAATTTTTTTCAGGTGCAACTTTAATGGTCAACATTTGGCTCCACATGGGGATGCGTGCTAGATAGGACTTGAGAGCATGCAAGAACTTGGAATCTGTATCCACCAAAAGTATACTAGTAGTGTCTGCTCCAAGAATCATCATATTAAATCAAATACTGAAGTCCAACACTAATCTAACATGCTGAAATAAAAACTACTCTAATAACATGAAAATGAAATATAATCTAAGAACAAAAATGACAAGGAGTAGGGTTAGAGATACAATACAAGGATTCCCCATGGCATCAGATGTCTTCGGTGAAATCCATCTTAAGAACCTGCCTACTCACAGGGAGATCCATAGGTTCTTTCTCTGATGTGCCATGTCCAATCTTAACTATCTTGGGACTTTGACTTGTCCCAATATTAACCTATATGTGGCCATTAGATATACCAAGCCTCTTCCTTTTCCTTTTCCTTCTTTGACTATCGACCTACTGAGGCTTGATCCTGCTTAAAACTGGTGATCAATTTTTTTATATCTTTTTTCTTTTCTTCTTGGTTAGGTGCGATGGTGATGATGATGTAACTACTGTCAATCCTTTTGCCTTGTCTTGAGAATGCTTTGATGGAAGATTTGAAATACCCAAACTTTTTGTGCTATGCCTAAACTCTTCATTTTGAATATGTTTTGTCAAGGGTGGTGGAAAATTTGTCAACACTGTATCACTCCCTAGCTTGTATGACCCATAAATAACTTCATTATTGCGTTTCCTTGGATCCTCAACATGGTATCTTCACTCTAATTCCCGATCAAGTCTGACAATGGTATTTTTGAGGCATGGGGATGGTGTCGTATGATAGGTCCATTTGAAGGCTACCAACTAATTATGATGCCCATTTCCTTGATAGGAGTATTCCCCATGCATTAGGTACATCTATCACAACAATATTTATAGTCATCATTCTGTCTAGGTATGATGGTAGGAAAACCTGTAAATATTTAATTAACTCACACACTTAAATTCTTTTTGAATCCATTGAACATATGTTGTGATAGGGCTTAGATACCCCTAAGTTCAATTGCTCCATGACTTTCTTGGTAATCACATTTGATGAAGCCCCTGAATATAGCATGTAGTCGTGCAAAATACGATCATTCACCATCAAAGAAATAAAGAAGGGTTGATGATCTTCATTCCCCACATAACAATTCACATTCTTCAATACAATTTCTTCATCTTTTGGTACATCATTAGGCAATTCTTCCCCTTGAGTATCTTTAATGGCACTTAGTAACTTTGCCCTCTGAGATGGTATCTTCAAAAGCTCTGAAACTGGGATAGAAACCTTTGCACTACTTATCCAATCACCCAAGTCAAAATTCAATTTTGAAGTAGGAGGAGAATTTTTTTTGTGAATGGTCCAATTTTGAATATCCCTTCTTTGATAAGTCATTCCTTTATGATTTGCCATTTGCAAGAATCTATCCAGATGTAGGCTTTTTCCCAAACATCTTCGTGACAATATCAAAATTTTCAATCATATTATCAACCCCACAAACATTAGACCTATGGTCAATCTCCTGATTTATTTCAATTGTCTTAACTTGATCTTCCATGGCGAACATATTGATTTGACCACTTGTTCTCACATGTTCATCTCCCATCATGCCACTTTCTATGATTCTCCTTACAATAGGGCATGTGGCCTCTTCATGCAACTCATTACATGACCTACAATATGGGGAAACTTGATCTACTATGTTGGTGGACTCTAATGAATTTGGAGGCCTATAGTCTTGTGGGGGTCCCTTACTCTTTTGCCATCTATTATTGGGCCTAGCTTGGAACTTTTGCATCTATGATCTTTCCATAGTGACCAACCTATTCTCCATGGAATTCATTTCTTTTGCATGATTCATCTCCATGCTCTTGATTAATTGGGATAACTCCTTGATGGGATCCTTATGAACCTCCTTTGCTTCAACCTTTTCTTTGGATTCATGAAACTTTGATGGCCCTCTAATAAAACCACGAATTTTTGAGTTTCCTGATTCCTTTCAAGCCTTTTATATTTTTAGGGCTTCTGTTTGAGTTGTAGCTAAATTTGCAAGCTCCTTTCTCCTCATCTCATAGGATGTATCAACACCAAAAATATCAATGTAAAAGATCAAAAGAAACTTTTCAGGAGGTTGAACTACTTGAGGTAAAGTCTTCACAATATCATTAAATTTCTTGTTAAACTCCTCCTCCATCTCATTCTCATTTTTCTTAATATAGCTAATGGCATTGAGCAAGTGCCTTTCCTCCTCTTTATCTCCATACTTATCATTGAAGGCACGTATAATCGAATCTAAAGAATCAAAAGCGTTAACAGGATGTTCACTGAACCAATCAAGAGTATCGTCTTCTAAAGAGAGGAAAAAATGTCTCATCTTAACATCCTCATGGTTAGCATTATTGCACTACTTAGTGATGCACAAGTTAAAGTTCCTTATGTGCGTTTTAGCACTAATGGCATTGTTAACTTGAAATGAAGGCAGCTTCTCAATAGCTTTGTTCAGGCTGTTATTCATATAGCCATTTATGTTAGCAAAGTTACAAGGACGAAACAAGTCATTCATGATGTCTTGTTCAACTTGTCCTTGAAAGAGTAAATGGATATTAGAAATAGCCTCCTGCCCAAGATTAACAAGAAGTTTACAAGAAGAGAGCTTGTTTAATCTCATTCTAAAATACCTTTCAGGATCAAGAGTGGGGCTAACCAAGCTACTTGGATCTCTCCTAGTAGAAATTCTTGCAAAAGATGAACCAAGTGGAATCGCCACTTGAGCAGGAATCTAACTCTAAAAACCCTAAATGCAAGAGCTGAAAGTTAGTCGTATTCCAGGTACAAGAGGACTTGTCCCTGACAACGGTGCCAAAAAATGATGTCGCCTTGCTTAGTACACACCTAAGTTAATGTGGGAAAAATCCTCAACCCCACTAGGTGTGGCGTTGGTGTTAAAGCTCAGAGAAGAGGCTATCACCTAATCCCAACTCTCTCAGCCTAGGCTCCCTCCTAGTTAAAGCCAAGGGTGGTGGACCTTAAGGATGGTTTCTAAAGGAAGCTTGTTATACTTTACAAGTCTAGGAGAAAATTAGTAATGAATAAGAACATCAACCATTCAACAAAATTGAGATATGTAACTTGAAACAATGAACCCGAATGCTTTAGCAAGTATAATTAAACATGAGCTTCAACATAATTATAATCCAACAATATAGATATCCTGCAAGGGATATGTGAGTAGACCAGTGTCAAAATAAAATTTAAAGACTTGCAAGGAACAAAATATGTGCTCAAATGAATGAAGTACTTGCAACAATAGATGATATATTCAAGCTACAACAATATAAAGTGGAATGGAAGATGCAAAACACACGTTAGTAAATCAAACCAAAACCTCAAAAAGGATGACACAATCTTGAAAGCGAAAGCACTAGAATAAATTGGAAAGCTTGCAAAATAAAATTACTTGTACTCAAGAATTTAAGTATTGCTCAAATACAACAAATGCTATAAAGTTTAAACTTGATGAACATAAATGAAGTACAAGAATAAATTCCAAGTGTTTGCAAGTAGAAAGATGTAAGTGCTTTCTTTAATCTATTGCATGTACTTGAGCAAGATAATTAATGAGATGCTAAAGTTCAAATGCATGCAAATGAAAGACTTTCAAAATGTGTTGTGGTGCTTGTGTGGCAAATGTGTTTTTGGTTAATTTTAATTAATGCCTACTCTAGGGTGATCTCTTCCCCTCAACTTCTTTAACTTGGTAAGTACTAAGTGTGAGTTGGAAGAAGGTTAGGTTGAGTAGGCACTAATCCATTGTTAATGATACCTGCCTAGTTCCTTTTGCAATCTGCATGCCTTCGTTCCTACAAGGGGATGAAGCCACACAAGAGAATTGCGAGGTCATACGTTTTAAGCTTTCATCTAAACTCAAATCAAGGAAGTTGAATGAAAATTAGGGAAGATTTGTCCTAAATGTCTATTAACCAAGATTATGCTTGGAGGTTAATTTTAGAAGTGCATGTAGTGATTCAAAGATATGTTGCAAGTAAAGGTGGTATTCCAAAATGTGAAGTGTTGTAAAATGTCTCAAGGAAGTATATTCATTCACGATTTAGAAAATGAAATACTTGTATAAATCCGTGAAATGGAAAGTAAATGAAGTTAGAAGATGGCTGCAAATTATGCTATGAAATTAGCAAATTAACATGAGATATTTAGCAACATTAGCATGTAAATAAAACTATGAAATAGGAGCATGAAGCAGATAGTGGGTGCATGTCCTGTGTGCTTACTGTTTGTTACCTTGAGCAAACCTTGCTAAGGCCGCTAATCTAGGTGGTAACAAGGGTCATAATGGATTGATAAAATCAGAGTCCTGTTGAGAGTTTGAAGGGCTAGGGATTAATTCAAATTCTTTTACTTGATAATTACTCGTGAGCTTACTTCTCAACTTATTTAATCTTTCATCAAGTCAATTGCCAAAATACAAGAAACACACAATTAGGCTCCTCGAGCTAGGGTAAAAACCTCTACCTCTTGGAGAGGAAAACCCGTAAGAAATTCTTCTTATAGATCTTCAAATGACAAGTACCATGACCAAGACTCAGACCCTTGACCTATGAATGCCTTTAAGACTTTGTCACTGCTTCTAAGTCTTCTTCGAACATTGATCTTTTCCTTCACCAACGTGCACTGACTTGCATCAACATTAGAGAATTCGGTCTCTAAGTCCTTGGCTTCTCCTTCTACTCTCGGATTTACCTTAACTCCACCTAGGCTCCTTCTTGGCTCCTTCTTGTCTCGATTGATATCCAAAACAAAGATATATATATACTAATGCACCGAACCTTTCAGATGTATCTCGACCTTTCTAGTTAGATGAGAGATATAGTAGCCCAAGACCGAACTTGTAGAGTTCTCCTTCACACTGTGAACACCTTCAGCCTTCCTAGATTATGCGAGGAGAGAACAAACCCTTGACCAGATGTGTATATATCAGATTTACTTGTTCCCGAAGTCCGCAACTTCTATTGTTTGGTACGCATCCTTTTCTTCAGACTTATTAGCACATATTCGAGGTTTCCTTTACACTGCAACAGTCTCTGAAAACCACACCTTTATACCTCTGAAATCTGCACTTAGACTCCTGAAATTTGCACTTCTAATTACCTCTTGTAATCCTCAGAAAAACCTGCAATTTCTGTGATTGCTTCAGAGTTGTCCGAAATTTTCTGCGTTTTCTGCGAGGTCTACTAGGGTATATATAGTTGTTTGCCCCTGTATATTAGCCGACCTGTCTTTGTGAACCGATGTGACTATATTTGGGAGCCGACATGACTGTTAGGCCGACTTGCTCATTTGTTATGAGGCCGACTTCTCACTGCATATAGTGCCAACTTTAAGAGCACATTTTCCAGCATTAATGAGGTTATCTTGGAGCATCATTCATGAGCTATTTCTTCACAGTATCATGACAAGGTCTTGGAGCATTTTAGATGACTAGACTCTTAATATTTATGACCTTTAATTATATTTATAACTAGAAGACACAACCTAATAGACATCAAGAAGAAGTTTATTGACCTATTATCTTTATCTTCTATTTTACATAAATGCATAATTACATAGTCAATATGAAGACCGATCCTAGTTACACTTTTCAACACTCCCTCTTAACTAGGGAGGTATTCATACAAGTACATGGTCACTTTCAAATTGAAGAATCTCATAAGAAGAATCGGATTGGTAATTGCATCTGTATAACATCATATCAACCAGCATTGTCCTAGTGCAAGGCTTTGACTAACAGCCCCATCTCTCAACGGGACAATGATCTACAATGCTCGCGAGACACATGACTTATAGACACCATAGTCATTGTCTCTCCAAGGTACATACTCCACTCGGGTGTTCCCAAAGTATGACCTTTTTGGTTCTTCTCTTGGGTAGCTAGCCCTCAAAGAATATTGGTCCCTGACTACTCTTATCTTGAATGCCCTAACACATTATCAAAGAGTATTGAATGCCAGATGATTACTCAAGCCTCCATTCTATCTTCCCAAGTGAAGACTAGAATGATGTGTCTATCTCTCCCTCTGAGCCAGGGAGGACTTGTTCCACAAGGGAATGTACTCATTCCTGTATAAGGAATGTACCTAAGCTTTATTCTTAGGAATTACCCAGTTTCTTCCAAGTAAGAAACTGATCTCCAGGCTCCCTCTCAATCAGGGACCTACAGCAGCCAGTGTTGCACGATTCTCCACCCCCGCCCCCAAGGATCCAAGGTCAGAACTGCTTCCCATACCGATCCTTGGGCGATCCTCCGACGAAACCACGGATCCGAAAATCAGATCTGCGGTTCTGCCGTTTTGAGGTGATTCCTAGAAATTTGGAACCACACAAGCCCGATCCGCGGTTCTAGATTCTCGATCCGCGAATCCAGAAAAGGATCCATTGGGGATCCTTGGAGGTTTGGGCACGGATTCGTGTGGATCGTCAGTGGGTCTAGAGGGAGATGGGTGGTTTCACGAGGTTCTAAATTGTTTTAAAAAAATTTCTTTGATTTAAGTTGGGACAGGGCTTTCCGGACACTCCCAAGGTGCTCCCTTGATGCTCCTTAGATGCTTCCTAGATGCCTCGTCATGGTAATGTTAAATTTTTAAAGTAAAAGAGATATTGTCCTTTATCTTTCATTTTCATCCTTTTACTTAAATTTTTAACATTACCATGAAATGATTTAGGATGTTTGAGAGTGGTTCCAGCCCCTTCGAGCTTCATATGGAGAAAATAGAATTTCATATCCTATTCAAGATTCAACAGACTTAACAGTTTTAAGGAATTCAGGATCAATGAGATTGTGGCTTTTCATTAGATTATATCATGTATGAGGGTATGTGATTGGCATTTAATCAAGAGCACCAAGTCCTCTATGTGCTCATGTACCCTAGTGTTGGTGGTGTTAATTGTTGAGCTCCTTTGTCATGGCCTTAGCAAAAAATTACCTTTCAATTAAGTCAAAATCATTGATCAAGCACGTAAAGCTTTTTCCACCATATTTTAAGGTTTGGATTAGATAGTTTGATTAAAATTGGGAAATGTTGACTAATATCCCTGGACAATCAAGGTAGAGGAAAAGGTGAGACAAGAGGAGAAGAATCTAGATTCTAGATGGTTGATGCTCGAATAATTAACCATTGATGTACAATGGATGCCATATCTATCTTGATTTGTATACAAATATGCATGTTTTCATATCTTCTACAACTAGTTTGGTACTTTGGATGTTTTTTTTAATATAAATGCAAAAAAATATAAGTATAAATATAAATATATATATATATATATATATATATATATATATATATATATATAGTGGACAGTTTCGAGACGCTTCGCTTCCTAGATTTTTGGGAAATGACGCTTCCACGTATCCGCTTCCAAAAAACGTTCTTGCTTCGTGCAACATTGGCAGTAACAATGGCGAGACACCCAATTGCTCATGAAGAATTCCTCCCCTCGATGTCATGGATTTCGATCTTTGTGAAATCTTCAACTTTAGCTCCATAGGGCACAGATCATCCATCACTTTCATTCATGATTCATGTCATCTACCAGAAAGTGATTCATCTGTCTTTGTTATCTGGTCCACTTTATATGCCATGCTGCTTTCTTTCAAATCATCTTCAAGGATCATACATCCTTTCTCATGATTAGCAACCCTGCACAAATTCATCCAGATAAACATATACATATGAACTTTTAAAACAAAAGTTATTTCAGTGATAATCTTTCACCATGACATCTTCCTGTAGGCATCGACGTCCTTTATTTAGATTGACACATCTCCTAATGATATGTTTTGTCAAGAGTCTTCTTCTTTACCAGACTTCTATCAGAGTCTACATATCCTCCCAGGAGATATTCTAGTCACATCTTCTTGGATTCTGGATGATAATTGCCGCTTGACATGGTTGCACTTCATGATCTCTTCCTTTTTGCACATTTTCATTCCCAGGAACTTACAATTTCCAGTTCCTTGTTCACATACAACCACCTCATATTCCATACGAGGATATATTATGTTAATTTCATCTGTCAGTGCATTGTGAGAGATCCTCCTCCATAGATCATACTTCTAAATACAGAAGTCCATTACTTGCAACCATATGACATGACTTCACAACATCCAGTGTTAGCATATAAATATATACACTTCATACCTTTTTCCCTTGAGTCATCCTGTAGCAGTTTTTCTAGAATGAAGAACTTCATTCCCTTGACCCGCTCCATCAATATGTCATCACATTCCAGAATTCTGTTTCCATGATGACCCTTGAACTTTGATGACTACCTTCCATCAGTAATGTTATCAGAGAGGTTTTTCTGGAGCTGTTTCACCATGAGCTCCTACCATGCTTTTATCATGATGCCATCATTATACATTGCTTCCTAACAAACCATTTTACAACCAACAGAAATCACTTAAAGGAGAAGATGATCTCAATCATATTAGAGATCACTTGCTTTTTCTTTCTTAGATTTCTTTGCATCAGTTTCTTCCCTCATATCTGAGATATGGGCTTCTTGTCCTTTTCAGATTTAGGACAATCTCTTTTATAATGCCCAAGTTCATTACTTCCAAAGCATCGTACTTTGTCCATATTTCTTCGTTTATTCTGAGGACCAAAGTTTTCGAATCTTCCTTTCTTCCTATATCTGGTTGCAAAGGCTTGGTTCCCTTCACTTGGTCCTGTATCAACTTTGGTTTTCAGTCTTGTTTCTTCTATTTTTCATAGAGACCATAAATCATGGAATGGTGCAGCTTCTTTCTTCCTGTATAAACTTGAAGTGAAGTTTCCCCATTCGTCTGGTAGAGCATTCAGCACCACTGTAGTCAGCTCAGTGTCAGACATTACTTCTCCCAGTTCTTGCAGTTGATCTCTTATTTCAGAAATCCCCATAAAGTATAGAGTGATTCCTTCTTCCCTTGACAATTTCATTTTATATAGTTCTTGTCTCAGAGAGATTGCTTCTCCTGCAGTACTCACAAAGAATAGCTCCACCGGTTTCCCATATATTTCTTTAGCAGACTTTAGTTTTGATACATAGGGAATGAGTGAGTCCTTAATGGATTCTATGAGAATCCTCTGGGCTCTGATTTCTCCCTTCATGTACTTGACATGAGCTGGAGCATCTTCTTTTGGTGGTTGAATTGTTAATCCTTCGATGTAGTCCATAACTTCATCTTCAATTAAATTCAAACCTGTCATTTTCTTCCATGCACTAAAGTTTGATGACCCAACCAGCTTGTTGCTCTCTTTACAATAAGTCATCTTGACAGATTTAAGTAAGGTCATAGATACTTACTTGAGTAGAGTGGTTTGTTGCTTCCTTGATGAACTTACTTCTTAAATTATTTTATCTTTCATCAAATCAATTACCAAAATACAAGAAACACACAATTAGGCTCCTCGAGCAAGGGCAAAAACCTCTCCCTCTTGGAGAGGAAAACCGAACTTGTAGAAGTTCTCCTTCACAATGTGAACACCTTCAGCCTTCCTAGATTATGCGAGGAGAGAACAGACCCTTGACCATATGTGTATATATCAGATTTACTTGTTCCTGAAGTCCACAGCGTCTATTGGCTGGTACCCATCCTTTTCTTCAGACTTATCAGCACATATTCCAGGTTTCCTTTATGCTGCAACATTCTCTGAAAACCGCACCTTTATACCTCTGAAATCCGCACTTTTAATTACTTTTTGTAATCCTCAGAAAAATCTGCAATTTCTGTGATTGCTTCAGAGCTGTCCGTAATTTTCTGTGTTTTCTGTGAAGTCTACTAGGGTATTATATATAGTTGTTTGACCCTGTATATCAGCCGACCTGTCTTTGTGAACTGATGTGACTATTTTTGGGAGCCGACATGACTGTTAGGCCGACTTGATCATCTGTTATGAGGCTGACCTCTCACTGCATATAGTGCCAACTTTAAGAGCACATTTTTTAGCGTTAATGAGGTTATCTTGGAGCGTCATTCAGGAGCTATTTCTTCACGGTATCATGACAAGGGCTTGGAGCATTTTAGATGACTAGACCCTTCATATTTATGACCCTTAATTATATTTATAACTAGAAGACACAACCTAATAGACATCAAGAAGAAGTCTATTGACCTATAATAAAACTTTGCTCATGAAACCCATGAAGCAAGCATAAAAAAATACATTTTATTATCTTTGTCTTCTATTTTACATAAATACATAATTACATAGTCAATATGAAGACCAATCCTAGTTACACTTTTCAACAAGTCCAGACTTTATTGATGACGAATATTTGCAAGGATGTTCAAGTAAAATGGAAAATATAAATGCTAAAGTCCAAAGGTATTTCAATATGAGAAAACATCTGGCTGAACAATAATGAGATTTTGCAGCAAGAGCACCCAGTGATGAAATGGAAAATTCAGGAGGCAAAAACACTGTATGTCAACAGAAAAAATAATTACGGCATGCAATAACAAAGTTGTTACTCACAAACAGTTATCAAAATATCTGGAATATTAATATATCCATGTAGAATAAAATATATAAGCATGTGTTGAATATGAATGAGACAATGACATGTTACAAATGAGGTCCCTGTTTCCATACTAGGCAGGGCGCCCTTTTGTCAACGGTTAGGTCCCTTTTATTAAAAGGCATGTCTTTTCATTTGTCTCTTTCTTAATTATTATTATTATTGTTATTTAATCATATTTAAATTTATATATTTATGTTCATAACACAACACTAAATAGAAGTTTTCATTAAGTCTTAGGAATCCACGAAGTTTTTCGAAGTATAAAAGTTTGAAGAAGGAAAACCCTGAATTGGAATAGTCCAAATCATGAGGAATTCAGATGGAATAAATGTTGAAGTGGGACATGTTACCGCTCAAACTAGCAGGGGTCGTAGGAGGGGATCCTACAGAGAAACTACTAGGTCAAATGGCAATAATGGAGCAATAGCCCACTGTCACCTTAAAATGCTCCATGCTCTTTACGGACTTTCACCGATGGGAAGAGACCTGGTATAAAAGGAATCAGAAAGATGAATGGATCAATGATGAGATGAGTGGTGATTCTGAAGGCCTATTGATAAGAGAGGCTCAGACAAATGACTTGCTTTAGAGGCAAGGTGACTGGCTCTCTAGGAAGGGCTAAGGGGATGCCTAGGCCTAGGCTTGGAGGATATTCCTTGAAAAAGGGTATATTAAACTTAAGGATCCCTAAAGAAAAGTTGCTTCTATGAAGTCCTTGTGGAATTTTAGTTATAAAGTTTTGGGACCAAAGAGGGGTTTGACCTAATTAGGGAAGAGAATAGGATCAAGGGACAATTTTCCTTTGGAGATTTGAATGCAATGATCCAAGTGAGGACACTAACCCAAATCAACCTAGGGGAAGAATTGGTCTTATGGCCAGGGCTGCTCTATATCGAGATTCCACTGTCGGATTTGCCTCAAACTTGGATGACCTCTAGATAAAGCCTTAGTGCAGTAGTGGACCAAAAATCGAGGGGTTTAGATGGATACAAAGAAATTCGTGTGATGCCCTAGGTGATCTACTAGAGTTAGGCCTAGAAGAGGAAGAAAAAAGCGAGAAAAATATTCTTTAGAGTGACCACCAATGGTGAGATCAGTACCTTGCCTCTGGGACAGATGGAGTCAAGGTGATTTTATGATTTGGAGAGACTAAATCCGATCAAGGAGACCTTTGGGTTACTTCGCATGGCAAATTAGGGCATGAGAGTAACTACCAGAAGATTTAATACTTCGATGTGCAAGAATTGATGACTTATCAAGGTGTTTTCAATGAAAATAAACCTCTAGGAACATTCATTCATCATACATGACACATGTAATATATGTAACACTTCAAAAGTCCAAAATTTCCACAATTTCACATAAAGTAGGGCAAATTTCAGATCTAGACAGCGAGAATCCCTTACATTATTCATGTGACATGACAAAGTAAAGAATAGACATGAAAAGAGAACTTACATATATAACAAGTATATCCAATCATCAAATCAAGAGAATTTTGAAGCTCCAAGATCAATAGAATAATATCCAAATATCAAAATTCATCCATGAAACCAAACTCGTCCTCCAAAAGGGAATGCAAAATTCTCACAAGAGCCACTATTCCCAAACAAGTGATGATGAGAGGAATGAATGAGCCTCTCATCAATTGATATCCTCTCTAAAGAGTTTTATTTGCATAATTAGGCCTAATTAAGCCCCAAATAATAAAATAATGTGCAATAATTACATCCCTTGGTGACAAGACCACCAAGATAGCTCAATAACATAAAATAAGCCTCTCAAGAGGGCAGAATAATTAACATAATGAGTCGTTGGGCCATCGAGAAGGCCTAGTGGTCCAAAGTTTGCCATGGCGAGATAATGGGCTCCAAACAGAGTGGATAAGGGGTTGGCCCCTTGATATCCAAGCAAGTCACAAGTAGTGTCCCCAAGTGGGTGTGGGGGGAACTATGATATCCTCATGGGTCTCCTAGTGGATCGATAAGGCCTGTAAACCATCTGTAAGGGCTAAGATGATGACATAAACCCTCCCTTTGTCTCCTGCAGTGAGACACATCCTCATTTGGATCCTGAAACCTCTGCCAAGTGTGTGGTACAAGTGTGAAGCTAGCTGGGCATGGTGATCCAGGTGCATCATCCTCATCTAAAAGGTGGAACACAGGCAATCACTGAATGGTGCTGGGGATCCCTGAAGTACTTTATGCTATGGTGGAGGCACATGGCTCTCAACGCTCACCCTTCAAGTGCCAATGTGGCCCTCTGGAGAGCTTGGACCCTATATAGGGAGACCAAATCCCAAATGGAGACCCACTTGCAATCCTGCGTAAGATCCAATGCGTCCCCTTGGCCTTTAATACAAAAAATCATTAGAGTAATCAAGTAAAAGAGCTTACAAATCATGGAATCAATTGGACACTTCATGGTGGCATGCCCTTCGAAAGTGGGCTTTGGCATGTACAAGTGTCTTCAAGCTCAATAAGGCGGTTAACCAAGTACCCTATTAGTTGGTTTCAACCTTTAAAGGGGGTGACATGTCCATGGTTCATCCATCAATGGGTGGGTGGCATATGAAATGATGATGGAACAAAGTGGGGATCAAGGGAAGGCTCCAGGTTACATGTCATGTTACAAGGGTAGCTATAATGAGGGAAGCTCACACTTGGGTATATGAGTGTAGGAGGGAGCAAATCGTGGTACTTGAGTTACCATGACCTTTGTTTTTCCTCCCTTCTTCATATGCATTTTGCCTTTGATTTATTTTTCTTCATAACTGCTCAGGGATCCAGGGGATAAGAGCACAATGTGAAGGATATAGTAGTAGATACCCCCTTTTAAGGTGGGGCAGTTCATTGCCCACTAGGGGTTGGGACAATCATGGGATCCTTAATTTGAAGGGGGCTCATCTAGGGCCCATAGGAACCAGGGTGATGGCCATAAATGAGGGGTAGAGCTCATGTTTGGCTTTTTCCTGTTGAGAAATCAATGCAAGTAGATTAGGGTTTGATTTTTTCTTTCTTGATAATTACTTGTGAATTATGTTGGCTTCTTTTACTTCTTTATTATATTATCTTTCATCAAGCAATTACCAAATTATGTGTGTATGAAGATCACAAAAACATGAGACAAAATGTAGTCACTCTGACAGGGCAAAACCCCTATGTAGGGGAAAACCAAGTCAAAATATCTTCCTTCAATAGTTTTTCCCGAGACTCTTCAACCTATACACGGATCTTCTCCACACCAAGTTAGGCCTCTCTTTGATCCAGACCTTCGATGTTGTAGCAGCAGTAGCACTTCGACCCAGCAACTTCAACTTGGAAGTAGCAAGCAACAATTGGCAACAACAACAACTTTAATCTGCCAAGAAGACTTTGCTCTCCCAATGTAGCCCACACAAGGGAGAGATAGATATCCCAAAACTTCAATTTTCTTCTTCCCTTCCTTCTTTGCCTAACTCACACTCCTTTTAGCCTTCTTCTCCTACTTTGCACTTTTGCCTAGCTTCTTTTTGGATATTGAACTTGTGAGAGTGAGTGTGTTCGAATGAGTTCAAACTGCTTCAATATATAGCCTTTTGGTGAGGTCGAATTACCCAGTTTGAGGCTGACTTGTTCTCCTTGTGGCCGACATGGTTTAGAGGTGACACATTTCATTTTTGACTCAAAACTAATTCTTTTTACATGATTCAAAAGCCCAAGAACGGTGTCATAAAATGTACAATGATTCTAATGACTTAATATTAATCCTAGGAGTCCACAATGGGGACTTTGACTAATAAAAAGATGACCCAAGCATGAAACCCATGCTTTTATAAGTCATTGTAACAATTATAAAAATTCTTTCTGACAAGTACATTACATAATGATTCAAATATATTTATGAAACCGAACCTAGTTACATTTCTTAGTTTAGGCACCGCAATGCCATGGACTAGATTCCTGACCAAGGCAATCTATCCAGGTGGGACTAAGATGGACTAAAGCTTTAAGCTTCTCTAGGTACAATTAGGCTTACTTGCTAACCATCAACCTAGGGATCCAAGTGCATGTTCGAGGTCAGAGCTCCAAGACCAACACCACCCTCCCTACTTCGGGATCTAGACATCAACACATAGTGTTGGCCAGATGTCCTCCCAGGCAATGCTTCACTCAAACTTTTTATTAGGAAGAGACTTTGTTAGTATGTCAGCTACTTGTTCATCTGTCGGGAGATACTCCAACTTCACGATCCCATCCTGCACCAAGTTCTTGATGTAGTGGAACTTATTGTTGATATGCTTCGTCCTTGCATGAAACACGAGATCTCCAGACATCTTAATGTAGCTTTGGTTGTCACAGTTGATGATAGTAGGGCCTAGAAGCTTTTCAAACAGATCTGTCAGAAGCTTCCTCAACCATACAACCTCCTTTCCTACTTCGCATGCAGACACATATTCTGCCTCAACACTACTCAAAGCAATAGGATCTTGCTTCCTACTCATCCATGATACCATAGCAGCTCACAGACTAATGCATCCACCTGTAGTGATTCTTCCATCAGTCTCACTGCCACCCCAATCAGAATCTGTGAAGCCAATTAGCTTGACTTCCTTGCTATCATACTTTAGGCAGTGATGTATAGTGCCATGAAGATATCTCACTATATGCTTGGAAGCTATTCAATGATCATGACGAGGTTCCAACTAAAACTGACTAAGAATGTTTACAACAAAACATATATCTGTCCTAGTATTTACCAGATACATCAAAGAACCTACCAACTTTTGATAGGAGGTAGGATCTACGAGACTTGAGTTAGAGCTCCTCAACTTCTTGAGGTTGGTGATCATAGGAGTGTTGATTTATGGTAGTATCAGATGTGCTCTAGCCTTGTAACTTTGTATATAGGCTAAGACACATGTATTCCATAAAACCCAGAAATAGTTTTGGAAAATTCCACTTAGAAATGGTTCAATTAAATTAATTAATCATTTTTTAATGTTTTCCTAAGTCTAAACTTAGGGAAACTGATTAATTAAAGGGTATTAATTAAACTAAGTGTGAATCTTCTAGATAAAGTCATGGATCACCTCCAAGTTAATCCTAGCCCTTGATTATGTTTTAATCTTGGCCGTTGAAGAGTGAACAGAAGAATATAAAGGAGAGTGAGGGGCTTATGGAAAACACATCAGATGGAGAAAGAATCAAGAGATCGATTTCTTTAGTGGAAGGAAGAATCAAAGTGATTCTCGATTGCAGAGAGGGGAAGGTTAAATCTCTAGGGTGGAGAATTTCTAAAGGATAAAGAGTGCAGGAAGAGAAGAGAGTAGGGTGCCATAGCAGCATCACAGAGATAGCCAAGCAACAGTTACGCTAGGCCAGCGCAGAGCAGCAGAGGGAGTTTCGATTTCAGTTGGAGAGACAACTGAGGGTTTGTCCAACATCTGGAGGGTATTTCTGGAAGAGGAGAAAACTAGAGTCTCACACAACAGTAAGCATAGAAGGCAGCCATAACGAGCAACAACAGTAGTGACGCAGTGACAGCCTGAGTGATGCAGTCATTGCGTAGAAATCACTTAGGGCCACTCAGTGTGGGTGCAGGTCAGTGCCGGAACTCCGTGGCGAGGTGAAAATTGTCTCACTAAGCCTATTCTCATCAAATTTCTTTAGGTGATTGATTGATGATTACAATCACACATTTGTATTCAGAATTTCTGCATAATAAAGAGACCCTTAGATCTGCTGCACTGGTTTTCCCGCATTGGGTTTTTCTGGGGACAATTGTCCAAAAATAACTGTGTCTATGTGTGAATACTTGTGCTATTTCCTTTATGTTGTTTATTGATTGTGAAGTTTGCAACATATTTTATTTTGCTATTTAACACTATGGAATGTTAAATAATTGTATTTGAGAATGCAATAGAAGAGATATAATAAGTAGCTGCAGTAGGATTCTACATTACAAAATTTTCACAAGGAGTAGTCATGGGCTTGGAATCCATCATCCCAAATTTCTGCAACAACTAGATGACACTGTGGAATGTTAAATAATTGTATTTGAGAATGCAATAGAAGAGATATAATAAGTCGCTGCAGTAGGATTCTACATTACAAAATTTTCACAAGGAGTAGTCATGGGCTTGGAAATCATCATCCCAAATTTCTGCAACAACTAGATGATATACTTTCCTTGGCCCAAATATATCTCCCTATGTTTCTGCCATACTTCCAGACCTAGGTAAGAGTGCATTAGTCCTAGATCCTTCATCTCAATTTCAACTGCCAGCATCTTCTTGCATTCTCAAATTCTTTGCTCCACACCAGTGATGAATAGATCATCCACATATAGTAGAATAATGACTAGCTCATTATCCTCAATCTTTATGTAGAGATTGTTAATTTTTCTTAGTGCTATATTGTTCTTTGCTTTGATAATTACATTTATTTCTTAACACATTAAGTTCTTCCCATAGCATCATAACATTATTAAGATTTCCATCATAATTCAGTAGTATATGCAACTATATAGAAATAACAATATCATCATCATCAATGCAGCGGAACATAAAGGAACAATAAAAGAAAAGCATGCACAAATAAAGACACCAGGATTGGTCGGAGACCAGGGCAAAATCCACTATGGGGAAAACCCTTGCAAATTCTTCATCTTAGATTGTCATCAAATGATTCAACAAAAGAGAGTACAATGATCCATATCTTCATCTATACAACTAACCAGCAAAACAACTACAACATCCATGAAAGGAACCCAACTATGTATATACTCAGAAATCTGATTCTGAAGTCTGTACTGAACTGTCATTGTCAGTAGTCAACTGTCGAACATTGTTGTCACTGAACGAAATATTCGAAAGGCTGAAATTCATCTTTTAGTCCCCAGTTGCATGGAGGATTCATCTGTTTGACTATAGCTTCCCAGTCGCTCTCTTAAGCCTGGCAAGCATGCAACTGGGGTCAAAACTGGACTGCGGAAAACCTAATCTCTTGAAAAAATTCACAAAGTGTTATTCGTGCAACTAGAAGGCTCCAACTGCACTCATGAGCCTGTGTGGGAGCAACTAGGGTCAAAATCTTCCTGTTTTGTGCCTGCAACTGGGGCCAAAACCCTAAATTTTAGATGTGAGCTTCGAACCTGCAATTTCACCTCAGAGTGAACCTGAACCTCCGCGGACAAGCCTCAAACCCTTCTGAGCCAAAAACAAGATAGAAGTGTGTCTCATCATTGTGTCTAAATGAGGTAGAGGTCACTTGCATTTATAACCTTCCAATGGGTCCACTTTGCTCTAGGGCCGACCTGATCCAATATGCATGTGTAGGGCTGACTTAATCCAATGTAAATGAGTGGGTTCATAAATTCAAAAACCATCTTCTGCTAGTCCAAATGAGGTGATATTTAGGTCAATTTCGGTCCTTTCGAAAAGAGAAATTCAATGCAATCATTATCTCCATTATGTGAGCTATCCAAAGTGGAATTTGACCGCAGTTGCATATTTTTAACACTCCCTCTCAACTAGGGAGAATTCCACCTACATCATGTCACATATATACTGTCATCAAATCATACTCAATCTCAAGTATCTCATCATCTCGTATCATAATTGATCATCTCAATTCATCTCTTGCTCATTCCTGCTTATCTCTTGATTGTCCCTGCACATATGCTGAACATTCTCGAATCTAAAAGAAGAAGAATTTGTTATCAGAGGGGAGCTTGAGCTACCACCTTCTATTGATTGGGCTACAACCCAAAATCTCTGTTAGCGGGCTACTACTTAGAATATCAGCGGGGAGTTAGATCTACGACACACATCATCATCGGAGAGCAGATCATCAGGGAGCACATCTCAACCTGGAACCACATTGGGGAGCTATTGCTCAACGCAAAATCTCATGGGGGAGCTACTACTATGACCCCATATCGAGCAATAGGATATCCAAACACATAGGGGAGAACATCTCAACCCTGGAACCACATCGAGGAGCTCATTCTCAACTCGAAATCACATAGGGAAGCAAATATCAACCCAATCCTATTGCCTGCTGATCTTCCAATCAATGACCCTGAATAGTCATGTGGTAGAATGCGTGCATCTTAATCTAGCTTGGACGAGATGCTTGACTTACTAATAGGAAAGGATCACACGCCTCCAAGCCTCCTCAAGCCATTGGCTAGACGAGGAGGGATAATCCCAACAAGCCCTGCTTGTGGGTATGATGCCAACTGGAGTATACTCTGCAAAGACCAAGATAGGGCAATCCACTACTCCAACCCTATGGGTAACAAATAGGGGTGATACCCTATTGTCCAGAGTTCCCTCAACCTCGGGAACCCTCTATCTCAATTCCACACCATGTGAGCTTAGACAGGGAGGAAGAGCTAGCTCAGTGTCCTCGATCAACGATGCTCTCATCATACTCATATCTTGTATCAACTTGATCATCATGTAACAATATCAACTGTCTCTTGTTCATACAGGGCATCAAATCAAATATCATGTTAGACCATAAATAATTGTATAAGTCACAAAAGGATACCATATTCATCCTCCCTCAGGGAGGTGCCAACCACAAGCCTAAGTGTGTCTCATACAATGGCACTGTCTCAATATATGAAAGTATCTTGGTCCCAACAATATATGGGATTCTCTACCGATCATATCCCACTCTTTGTCATCGAAATGTATCCATGTCATATCCAAGTCATGCTTAAACAACTCCCTAAGGAGCTTCTTCATCTTGCCTCACAGCTAGCCATGCTAGCAACATCGTACTCAACCTCGGTCTTGCTATGGACCTCTCATCCAAGATATAATGGTAGATCTCATATTAAGGCAACATCCAAATGTGCTCATCAATAATAATCCCAAACATCATCAGTACATCCATGTAGTCAAATATCACAAACCAACCAATAGATCATCTTGTACAAATATCTCAAACGGTGCTTGGTGGTAACTCTATGTGGATGAAGCGACTCAATCAAGAATCGACTCAAGGTTCTATGAACATCATGTATATATACAGACGAATGTTCAAAACAGGACATCAATGCTTCAATCAATTGTCGGTTGCCATGTCACGTTCAACAACATCTTCAAATTCAATCAAAGTGTCCAAGGATTTGCATAACAAATTTTCAATAGCTTAGCAATATAGATTATCTTTTCCCAACTTCAGAAATTGATTCATCATGCCATGATTCATCATATTGAGCTTCAGAAGCTATCTCCCTCTTACTTAGATCATTAAAGGCTCATCAGTGATCACCTGTCAAGAGTAGACCATCGTTATATAAAACCAAAACTAAAATCAAAGTCATACCTTGGGACAATTCTGAAGTAGAAGTTTGAATCAACATATCATCCTGGCTTCACCATATAACTATCAATGTGTATGTGGATCGAGGAGCTTGCTTCATGCAATGCTCACTGCAACCATAACACTTTACCAAACCAACATGCCCAACCTTTCATAAATCAATATTGTGCAATCAAATCAACTAAATCAACTCATCAATGTTTAGAAGCAAAATCAATACTAATATCAAAGTCATCAATATCTCAGTGTAAATTCTTTAGAACAGGTTATAGGTAAAGCTCTCATCAAGTCATGACTTCATCTATTATCATGCCAACAGGTTGTCATCAACCATGCAATGTCAATCCAAAACTTCATTAAGTCATTCTGTCACTAGATGCAAATGTATACAACAAGGATAAGTAATGTATGTTCCATCTTCATACTGAATCAGAATTGTCAATACTTCAACCATTGTGCTAGGAACAAGGAGGCCAATACAAACCCATTTTTCCAAATACCCATATAAGTCATTGGAAGTCACTGTGCTCATATACTATTGTCATCAAGGCAAATCATCAGTCGTCAAATCAAATCATTAGACATCATGTCAAAATTTGCTATCATAGTGAGATCTATAGCCCAAGACATATCTCAATCATTGAGTCAAGGTTCTAAGTCATTATCAAGCATCATACAACTCATCTATATCAATCAGCCAATTCACGTCAAACTCTTGTAGCACAAACTTCAAACATAATGACATATCTATATGTATGTCTTGGTCACTTGCAAACACAAGTTCAATCTTTTTGTTCATATTATAGCAAACATTCAAACTTTCTTGCTCAAAGATCTTTCTGGTGTCTACACCACATATGTAGAACTGACATCCTTCAGGTGAACATTTGATCTCATGCACAAAACTTCTTTTTTGTGTCCTGCAGTCATAGTCACACCCATGGACCTTCCTCTGTGCAGTTGGGTGACTGCAGTTGCACTCTCCAAGATGTTATGCGAGCGAATTAGGTCGGATTAGCCCAAAACATATCTCAGTGCCTCGGTTGCACTCTTAAGCTTGCTTACGTACGACTGGGAGGTTACAGTCGCACCTATAGGATTTCTTCCGTACAACTGAGGCTTAGATTCAGAGAAAACTCTCTTACCTCAGACCAAAACTTTGCTACAGATGAACAACGTCAGATGCACATAAATTATACTTCAACAATACAAAATATACATATAATGCAAATGGTAATAGGAGAAGAGATCTTATGGAGGGATTCTCCCTTTGCATGGGAATCCACTTCATTCATCTTCATTCATGCCATCAACCTATATATAATGCTGTCATACATCAACAAATCTGTTAGATCATAAAGTCAAACATACACCCATCATGATCATAACACTACATCAACTACTACATCATCACATCCGGACATCAATCTTTCATCAAGGGTTAGAGTCACATGATAGGGGTCGCTGATAGGTGTGTCATCATACTTTGAAGATCATGAACATGATATCACTTCTATCAAGTCAATCCATCAAGTTAGGGCATTCAGTTTTACCATATGCCATCGTTACTAATCACATCAAAACATAACCACCGTTAATCAAGGATCTAGAATGTCAATCTCATAGTTATACTTCTATCATCATGGTTATCATGGTTATCATGATCAATAGGATCAAGTTAGGTCATTCAATACAACTTTACCAAAACAACAAGAGTGTCAACCCTTTTTGCATACTTTCATCATGCTCCTCACAAGCATTATCAATACCATTGTATATAGAAACCAATGAGGTAACCTTCTATATGAGATCCATCATGTCTTATGCATGTCAAGTGTCAAGAGTATTATTTACTAGAGTCAAGCTGCTAGCCTTCTTCATAGCATCGAGATATCCAAAACAATAGATGTTAGCCAAACATCAATCATACCAATATATCAAAGATCAACATTAAGTAGCCTCATAGAATTTAAGAAGGTCATCATGATCAAAATGTTCAATACCGGGTGCACCATTTCATCATAAGAATCATGAATCCAAATCACTTTCATATGCATGTTATGTGCCATTTGAGAAGGATACATTCTCATCATACCTTAGGGCTTACCTTGCCATAACATTGAAACAATATACCATGCATACCTTGTGGTATTCAAATACCTGTACGTCCTTTTATTTGAGATAGGCAACTTGTAGTACTTAGTCATCTTTTCATCAGGTGCCTCTTTTCCGATGCTAGATCTTCTCTTCCTGCACTAATCATGATCCTCAAGAAGGGTCCATATTTCATCAAGAAGTTAAGAGCATTCAAATGTAGGAAGTATAATAATAAAAAAAATAATCAGATCCATAAGTCAAAAGTAAAGACATAAAGGAGCATCATAAACAAAGGAATACTTATCTGTAAAGAGAGGTGGTCTTCTCCCTCTTGAACCAACCTTCAAGAGCCATCACTATCCATTGTCCATATAACAATGTTGCCTTCAATATTTCAACCAACTATATCAACAACCAGGCCTACTAGAGACTATCCCATCTAGGGCTTCATCAGATCTATCACAAGTGCTTGAACATATTCATATTGACCATGCTAGGGTTTCTAGAATTCATATCTCAAGTCTTTTCCATAACCAGGGTTTCTTTCAAACTTTAACCATCAAACCCTAATGCACATATTGTTTAGGGTTTCCATAAAACCCTAGAATTCTTTTAGGTCTCCACCATCCTCTCTTACTTCCATACAGTGTCATCATAGGAGTGATCTCCATGAATTTTCTTCAGCCCAACTCTATTCCCATGTTCATTTTTCTTAGGGCTATATTGTTCTTTGCTTTGATAATTGCATTTTTTCCTTAACACATTAAGTTCACCCCATAACATCATAACATTATTCAGAGTTACATCATAATTCAACAACATATGCAACTATATAGAAAGAACAATATCATCATCATCAATGTAGTGGAACATAAAGGAACAATAGAAGAAAAACATGCACACATAGAGACACCAGGATTGGTCAGAGACCAGGGCAAAACCCACTATGGGGAAAACCCTTGCAAATTATTCTTCTTAGATTGTCATCGAATTATTCAGCAAAAGAGAGTACAATGATCCATATCTTCATCTAAATAACTACTAGCAAAACAACTACAACATCCATGAAATGAACCCAACTATGTATGTACTCATAAATCAGATTCTGAAGTCTGTATTGAACTGTCACTATCTGAAGTCAACTGCTAAACACTGTGGTCACTGAGCGAAATCTTCAAATGACTGAAATTTCATCTTTTAATCTCCAATCGCATGGAGGAGGAGTCATTTGTGCGACTATAGCTTCCCAGTCGCGCCCTTAAGCCCGACAAGCATGCGATTGGGGTTGAAACTGGATTGCGGAAACCCTAATCTCCAGGATGCATGCACAAAGTGTTATCCATGCGTCTGGATGTATCTAGCCGCACTCATGAGCCTATATGGCAGCGACTAGGGTTGGAATCTTCCTGTTCTGTGCCTGCGACTGGGGCCCAAAACCCTAAGTCAGAGATGCGAGCTTTGAACCTGCAATTTCACCTCAGAGCGAGCCTGAACCTCTGTGGACAAGCATCAGACCCGTGTGAGCCAAAAACAAGATAGAAGTGTGTCTCATCATTGTGTCTAAATGAGGTAGAGGTCACTTGTAGCCTTCCAATGGGTCCACTTTGCTTTAGGGCCGACCTGATCCAATATGCACATGTGTGTATGGTCCACTTAATCCAATGTACATGAATGTTTTCATAAAACCAACTTTTGCTAGTCCAAATGAGTTGATCTTTAGGTCGATTTTGGTCCTTTCGAAAAGAGGAATTCAATGCAATCATTATCTCCATTATGTGAGATGTATAAAGTGGAATTTGACCACAGTTGCATATTTTTAACAGAGATTTAGATCAACAATACTCTTCACGAACCTAATTCTTAGAAGGTATGCATCCATTCTTGAGTCGACAATCATGGGTGTGTCTATTATTTTCCTCGAAGCCTTCGGGTTGTTCAATGTATACTTCCTCATCAATGGTCCCATTCATAAATATTTTCTTCACATCCATTTGATGGATATCTTGTCCCATGGTGGCAGCCAATGAAACAAAGGATCTAATAGTAGTATACCTTGTAGTGGGTGCAAAGGTTTCTTCATAAACTATGCCTTCCTTTTGAGAGAAACGCCTTGCAACAAATCTAGCCTTGTATTTATCAACAACATATTTGATCTTATATATCTATTTAGAGGTGACAACTGATTTGTCACTAGGTCTAGGAACGATTTCCCAAACCCCATTCTTTATGATGGATTGATATTCTTCCTGCATTGCCTTCTTCCAAACATCTTGATGAACAAATTTTTCGAATATAGATGATTCAACTTCAATTAGTTTTGTTATATATGCAACATTTCTAGAGTATCTCTTCGTCCTTTTGATTTCTCTAAAGGTTCCTTTCGCAACTCCATGTCCTTCAACATATTCAAGGGTAGCTTTTAACCAATTTGGCCTTTTCCTAGTGGTCGGTATGACCACAGGTTGAATAGGCTCACTTGGTCCTTCTTCTTGAATTGTAGTGGGATTGTTGTGGTGTACTTCTTCTTCTTCGAATATAGGTATGTCTTCATCATTGGAGTTAATAGGGATATCCTTGGATCTTTTGTAGGCATGATTTTCATCAAATATGACATCCTTGCTTACTTCAATATGTATTCCTTCCTTGATGTAGATTTTATATGCTTTTGAGGAGAGACTATAGCCAACGGAGATTCCTTTGATGCTTGTAGAATCTAACTTCTTACGCTTGTCTTTTGGAATGTGAATGTAGGCAGGACTCCCAAAGATTCAGAGATGATCCACACTCGGCTTCTTGCCTGTGAATGCTTCCTCAAGTGTCATGTTCTCAAGAATTCTATGGAGACTTCTATTCTGAAAGTATACTGCTGTCATTGCTGCTTCTCCCCATAAAAGTTTTGTTAAATCTTGATCAAGGAGCATTGTTCAAATGCCTTCTTCAATTGACCTGTTCTTTCTTTCAACCACTCCATTTTGTTCGGGATAGTAGGGAACAATGAGCTCCCTCTTAATTCTCGCTTCTTTGCAATAAGCAATCAATTTTTTAGAAGTGTATTCTCCACCATTGTTGGATCTCGGGGGCTTTATTCTTCTTTCAGTTAGGGTTTCCACTTCAGATCTAAACTCCTTGAACTTCTCAAATAGTTCATCCTTCTTCTTGAGAAGGTAGAGTTATGTCTTTCTGGAATGATCATCTATGAATGTTACATAGTAAAGATGACCTCCAAGTGATTTGTCAGACATGGGTCCACACACATCAAAATGAATGAGGTCTAATATTTCTTTAGACCTTGTTTCACTATTTGAAAATGGTTTTCTTGTATGTTTACCCAAAGAGCTTCCCTTGCAAACTCCTTCATGATCTTTTTTGATATTAGGGATGCCATGAACTATTTGATTAAGAGTAGGAATGACCTTGTAATGTAGATGACCATATCTCCTATGCCATAGCTTAATGGGATTTATTTCCATAAGAACCAAGATTCGAGGAGATGGTGTGATGACTCTATATAAGCTTCCTTCACAAACTCCAATAACCGTAGCTTTATCGATACTTGGTTCTTTTTCCCAAACCAAAACTTTTCCATCAACAAAAGCAACTGTATCTCCCCTTTATCTTTTAAGTAAGAAATAGAAAGAAAATTCTTTTTCAAACCTGGAACATATTGTATATTGTTGAGATGTAGCTTAGCTCCATTTTCCAGGTTCAAAGATGTTGATCCCAGGCCTCTAACAACATAGCTTTTGTTGTCTCCCAATTCCACTGCATGAGAATATGGTTCCTTCGATAGAGTGTGAAGTTGTTTACTTTATCCTATCATGTGTCTTGATGCTTCACTATCAATAATACATGCATTATCATCACTAAGAGAACCTGTAAGAGCAGCCAAGAACCCTTGACTCTTGACCTTGTTGAATAAGTAGTGGAAGATCTTCTTGATCCAACTTCCTACTTTATTGAATCCCATTCTTATATAACTTGTCACAGAGGGAGTAACCATTTCCTTCAAGCCAACAGAGTGATCCTCAATCATCCTTGACCTTAGCTTCGATATCATGTTGAGAAATCAATGCAAGTAGATTAGGGTTTGATTTCTTCTTTCTTGATAATTACTTGTGAATTATGTTGGCTTCTTTTACTTCTTTATGATATTATCTTTCTTCAAGCAATTACCAAATTATGTGTGTATGAAGATCACAAAAACATGAGACACAAGATGTAGGCACTCTGCTAGGGAAAAACCCCTCTCTAGGGGAAAACCCAGTCAAAATCTCTTCCTTCAGTAGTTTTTCCTCAAACTCTTCAACTTAGACACAAACCTCCACACCAAGTCAACCCTCTCTTCAATCTGGACCTTCGACCTTGTAGCAACAACAAAACTTTGACCCAACTTCTTCCACTTGGCAGCAACAACTTCAGTCTGACAAGAAGACTTCGATCTCCCAAAGTAGCCCATACGAGAGATAGATAGATAACCCAAAACATCGATTTTCTTTTGCCCTTCCTTCTTTTCCAAACTCACACTCCTTTTAGCCTTCTCCTACTTCACACTTTTTCCCAACTTCTTCATGGATGTTGAACTTGTGAGTGTGAATGTGTCCAAATGAATTCAAACTGCTTCAATATATAGCCTTTTGGTGAGGTCGAATTGCCTAGTTTGAGGCCGACTTGGTGTGAAGGTGACATAATTCATTTTTGACTAAAAAATAATTCTTTTTACATGATTGAAAAGCCCAAGAATGGTGTCATAAAATCTACAATGACTCTAATGACTCAATATTAATCCTAAGAGTCCACAATGGGGTCTTTGACTAATTAAAAGATGACCCAAGAATGAAACCCAAGCTTTAATAAGTCATTGTAACAATTATAAAAATTCTTTTTGACAAGTACATTACATAATGACTCAAAGTCTCAAATATATTTATGAAAACCGAACCTAGTTATGTTTTTCAAGATTGCCCACATGCTAAATTTGTGCCTCCCGACCATCTTTTGCATTTTGTGGTACATTTCCTGTTGAGAGTGGCCAAATTATGCTTTTTCTTTTCTTCTTAGCTACATCAACCTCCAGGCATCGTTCTAGGCTAGATCTGAAGTGTGGACAAGGGGAGGGGGAGGCTAACCCTTTGTGGACCCAGATTGGAAAAGTGATGAATGTGGTTAAAGTGAGTAGAGGGGAGTGATGTATATGGTGTCAGGAAGCAGGACCACCCAACCAAAATAAGGATTTCCCATGTAGTGCCAGCCATATAGCTAATAGCCAGTAAAGGAGGTCCCATGAGACTAGGATCCAGGGCTAACCACCAAATCAGGTAGAGGAGACAATAGTACAAACCTAGCCTGCTCTTTCCGCCGAATCCCCCAACAATCCATTCCCTAAAGTGTCCATGATAAGTACGCAAAATTACTCAACTAGACCAATGAAAAGATATATCTTCAAGGTCAGGAGGCCCACCTTCAAACATACGATCATAACAGTTGGTAGAGGGACCACATGGCTAGATCAGGTGGTGAAGATAGTGGGACATCGAGTTATCTGGTGGCTACAAGGGGCTGTCGGCTGCCGACTAAGGACCATTTAGGAGATAATTTTCTCCTATGGATACTACCCACAAGTGGTGGGTAACATCTGGCTCCAACTGAGACATTAGCTCTCAAAAGAGTGCACGAATGTACTCGAACGGGAGGTTATGAGAACACCAACATTCTCTTGGGACCGCAGACTTGTTACCTGCGCATATCAAAGATCAAGCACATGAGGTAGCATGTTTTTGTTGTGTCTTATGATGATTGATCACCCATGCTTAATATTAGGCCATGAAACCAACAAGAAAATGAAATTTTATTCTAAATGCGACTAGTCTATCATGATAATATCATATGATGTTAGTTCTAATGAGAAAATCAACATGCAATGCATCCTACCCTAACATGCATGTGATATAATGTTAATACTTAGTGTAATCATAAAGCCAGTGCAACTAACATATCATCAGATCAATATAAATATGCTTGCCTATATTATTACTCATGTAGCAAACCCCAAGGCGAATGTGGACACAATCACATGGAGGATGATACAGGTGGGAGACGGGAGAAAAAGGAACATAAGTCAATCTAGAAGTGCAGAGATTTCCTTCTAGACACAGGATGGAAGAATGAATGATCAAGCTCATGAATTCCCTATCACGATCATTGCTCACAATATTATGCTTTGTGGATGCCACAAGGTCATGATGGGAAGGGAAATAAGGGTGAAGGAAGGAAGGAGTGCAACAAGCAAGTTGTTCAATGAGGGGCTCTTCCTTGACACCATACTTAGAAGGGGGAAAGCGCTGGTGGTCACTTGAGATCATATGACAAGGGGTGAGGGAATCACTTATGGATGACTCAAAATGATGAGCAAGAAGGAAAGGCGAAGTATTCTATTCAACGATATTTTTTTCCTGAAAATCACATTCTAAAGGCTCAAGTGATTTGAATATACTCCCAAAATCATAAGGGAGGTGGGTAGGAGTAAGGGCCCTATCGATTTCATCGTCATTAGTATTAAAGATAGGGTCTTCCCTAAAAGGAGAATCAACTACCTCCAAATGCCCTCTTTCATGCAAGAGAAAACAATTATCCTCCCTCCCAAGGGTATCGTTGGATACGTCAGCATAAATAATGCCTGAGAGAGATGGAGAACCAATCTCAACCATATCCTCGTCGATATCATAAATAGGGTCATTGTCGAAATGATGGTTGATATCCCATTTTCCCTTGTTTATATAGAGGAATTCAGAAATATTGATATCACAGGGATCCATAATAACCATATCCTCTAGTGTCTTTCCTTGAATGAGAATCCCTACATCATCACGTCCATCTTTGTGGATTTCAATGGGGTCAGCATTCGTACCAATTCCCAAATCAAGATTTCTCAAAAAATTCTTCACTTGCTTGGTTATCTTGAATTTCTTCAAAATCATCCTCATTACTAGGCAAGCGAGATTTCTCTTCTTCCCTCTTCTCTTGGAGAACAATAACTAAGGTATTTGTTACATGAGTTTGGTATAATGCTTCTAGGAGAAGAGCATCGATAGAGTTCTTGTTATAATCATCTTTCATTTGATAGAGCGTCTCTTGCTTGTGTAAATGGAAGAATAAGTCCTTAGCATTATATTCCCTTACTAGCCCCTTTGCATGACCTACCATATTTATCCATTCTTTCTTGTAGGATCTAGTGCCTTTCAGGATCAAACTCTTCGTCATCCTCGGAGGAGATGTTCCCCACCTCATTGCTATTAACCTCTAATTCTGATATTTCATCATCATCCTTTCTTTCTTGATCATCTTGGTCATCCAAATTCTCATTCGGTAATGAGCCATATTTTTCTTTGATCTTGTGAGACAAGGAACTGGATGCACCAGTATACTAGGCAAGCTCATAAAAGGGGTAATCTGTGGAGATTTATTCATACTCTTGCCTTATGCTGTGGAGGTCTAACTTGCTCTTGTTAGAGAAATGGAGTATGAAGTCTTCGTTATCATGCTCAATCACATAATCACAAAGCTTAGCCCACAAATCCAATCTTTCCCAGAGGCCTTGGACTTCTTCGGGGCTAATGTCATGGATACTTTCCTTATCAAAATCAGCCATTTTTAATAATTTTGCATAGAATGCCAAAATGGAGTCGTTAGGGTGAATCTGAGTGCCTTGATAGATGCTTGCTTCACCCAACAAGCACTGATATTTAGAGCTTAATGAAGAACTAGGGCTTCGTTCTTCCATTGGAGTCCCCAGGAATGAAATGTCTATATTGTCGTATGAGGAACAAGATGCACGTCTCGTGTCCCCAACAACGACGCCAAAAATGTTATTGCTCAAACTAGCAAGGGTCCTAGGTGGGGATCCTATAGAGCAACTACTAGGTCATGTGGCAACAATGGAGCAATAGTCTCCCTGCTCTTTACAGACTTTCACCAATGGTTGCAGACTTGGTATAAGAGGAATTACAAAGATGAATGGACCAATTCCTAAAGCCTATTGTCAAGAGAGGCTAAGAGAAATGGCTTACTTGCTTTAGAAGCAAGGTGATTGGCTCTCTAGGAAGGGCTAAGGGGATGCCTAGGCCTAGGTTTGGAGGGTATTCCTCGAAAAGAGGTATCCTGAACCTAAGGATCCCTAAAGAAAAGTGGCTTCTATGAAGTCCTTGTGGAATTTTAGTTATAAAGTTGTGGGACCACAAAAAACCTTAAGTGGACCCAAACCAGGTCAAGGGTATGGAGTTGATCGACCAAAGAGGGGCTTGACCTAATTAGGGAAGAGAATAGGATCAAGGGACAAATTTTCTTTGGAGATTTGAATGCAATGATCGGAGTGAGGACACTAACTCGAATGAACCTATGGGAAGTTTGGTGTTATGGCCAGGGCTTGCTCTATCTCGAGATTCCACTGTCGGATTCGCCTCAAGCTTGGAGGACCTCTAGAGAAAGCCTCAATGCAGTAGTGGAACAAAATTGAGGGTTTTGGATGGCTAGAAAGAAGCTCATGTGATGCCCTAGGTGATCTACTAGGGTTATGCCTAGAGGGAAAAGAAAAGGCGAGAAAAATATTCTTTAGAGTGACCACTAATGGTGAGATTAGTGCCTTGCCTTTGGGAGAGATGGAGTCAAGGTTATTTTGTGATTTGGAGAGACTAAATCCAATCAAGGAGACCTTTAGGTAACATCACATGGAAAACTGGGGCTTGAGCAACTACTAGAAGATTTTATGCTTCAATATGCAAGAATAAATGACTTATCAAGGTGTGTTCAATGAAATTAAACCTCTAGGAGCATTCATTCATCATACATGACACATGTAATATATGAAACACTTCAAAAGTCCAAAAATTCCACAATTTTGGATAAATTAGGGCAAATTTCAGATATAGAGAGCTAAAATCCTATACATTATTCATGTGACAAGATAAAGTAAAGAATAGACATGAAAAGAGCACTTACATGTATAATAAGTATATCCAATCTTTAAATCAAGACAATTTTGAAGCTCTGGGGGGCTTGGACCCTATATAGGGAGACCAAACCCCAAATGGAGACCCAACTGTAATCCTGCATAAGATCCAATGCGTCCCCTTTCCCTCCAATACAACAAATCATTAAAGTAATCAAGTAAAAGAGCTTACAAATCATGGAATCAATTGTACACTTCATGGTGGCATGTGTTGAAATATGTAAGTAGGTTCTGTCTTCATAATGAAATATGTAGTCATGATTTTATGTAAAGAGAAAAACAAATTTATTATTGTGTTCTTGAGGCATGGGTTTCATGCTTCAGAGAAATTTATTTTCTAGGTCAAGCTCCTATTGAGTGCTTCTAGGGCTTGTCATTGAGTCTACAAGTCAAGAAAGTTATTGTCATGTATGAAAGAGCCTTCTTGGGCATGTTACATATTATTTGAGTTGAAGTTAGAGTCAAAAGACCCTTCAAGACCTTGTCAAACAAGAAAGATCAAGTTGGCCTTCTAGAAAGATCAAGTCAGTCTACAAGGTGACAAGTCAGCCAAATGAAGGGGTTATTCGACCTGCTAGAAAGACGATATATATGTGAGCTCGACTTCATTTGGAGATGCATTAGTCATGGAGCTAGAAGTTCGATATCAACAAGAAGAAGGTCTCCTACTAAAGCGAAGAAGGGAAAGATTAGAAGAGAAGAAGAGAAGAAGTATGTTTGGGACTTTTTTTGGATTTCCTATCCTCACACGTGTAAAACTATGGCATCATTGTTGCTATAGAAGGTACCGAATTGCAATCATCTAAGGAAGTCAAGATTTGTCTTTGAAGGAGTCTCCATTGGAAGCCGAAATCTATAGAAGAAGACTTTATTCCAAGAAAAGGAGAGAAACCTCTCAATTCCGCCCTCATGAGCTCACACGTGTAAGGATGCAGGAACTTGCAGTGAAGCTAAAAATTGCAGGGGATCGAAAATGCAGACTTGTAGGTTTGAAATTTTGAAGAAGGAAGTTGCAACAAACAAGTTGACTTGGGTTGAATTTGTTTATCAGGGAAGAGCGTTGACTTGGTCTTGGAGGGTTTTTGTCAAGGGTCACAGGTCTTGGAATTCGTCAATTGAAGTTCTATAAGAAGAGAAGAATTCTTATGTGCTTTCCTCTCAAATGCGAAGGTTTTGACCTTGGCTGATCGCCTATATCTTGTGTCCTTTTGTCTCATTGTTCTTTGTGGTTTGGTAGCTGTTTGATGATAAGAACATAATACTAACAAGTGAAAGAAGAAACTAATCAAGTTAAAATTTAAATACATCACAGACAGTTATCAAAATAAGAGAAATCATCTCATTTGTTGCCCCTTAGATTTCTCAACAACATGCCCTTCCATAATAGGCTTTGGCATGTACAGTTGTCTCCAAGCTCAATAAGGGGGTTAACCAAGGACCCTATTAGATGGTTTGAACCTTTAAAGGGGTTGATGTGTCCATGGTTCATCCATCAATGGGTAGGTGGCATGTGATATGATGATGGAACAAAGTGGGGATGAGGGGAAGGCTTCGGGCCACATGTCATGGTACAAGGGTAGCTATAATGAGGGAAGCTCTTACTTGGGTATATGAGTGTAGGAGGGAGCAAATCATGGTACATGAGTTACCTTGGCCTTTGTTTTCCACCCTTCTTTATATGGCTTTTGCCTTTGATTGATTTTTCTTCACAACTGCTTGGGCCTCTGGGGGATGAGAGCATGCTGTGTAGGATATTACAGTAGATACCCCATTTTAAGGTGGGGCAGTGCATTGCCCACTAGGGGTTGAGACAATCATGGGCTCCTTAATGTGAAGGGGGCTCATCTAGGGCCTGTAGGAACCAGGATGATAGCCATAAATGAGGGGTAGAGCTCATGTTTGGATTTTGCCTACGTGCTAAATTTGTGCATCCCGATCATCTTTCGCATTTTGTGGTACATTTCCTATTGAGAGTGGCCAAATTATGTTTTTTCTTTTCTTCTTAGCTGCATCAACCCTTGGGCATTGTTCCAGGCCCAATCCAAAGTGTGGAGAAGGGGAGGGGGAGGCTAACCCTTTGTGGACCCATATGGGAAAAGTGATGAATGGGGTTAAAGTGTGTGAATGGGAGTGGTGTATATGGTGCCAGGAAGCAGGACTGTTAGTTTTTGTAGCATCGGATGTGTTCTAGCCACGAAATATGGTGGAGAGGCTATACTACATGAGATCTCCAAAACCCAGAAATTGCTTCTGGAAATTCCACCTAGAAATGACTTAATTAGATTATTAATTAGTTTTTAAATATTTCCTTAGTCTAAACTTAGGGAATATGGTTAATTAGTCATAATTAATTAAGTCGAGGTGAGAATTCTTTAGAAACTCACACGAATCGATCCAGAAATGCTCTGAGCCATCTATTAAGATGTAATCTTGGTTATTGGAGTCCCAACAAAAAGACATAAGAAGGTATTGATGTGGTGATGGAGAGTACACTAGAGTCACTTGGAGAATTCGATTTTCCAGAGTAGCAGCAGGTAGTTGCCGGAGAGTTCGAGCTTGAGTGAGGTAATAGAGATAGTGAGGGGCAAGGATAGTGATCCTGAGGAAGTTTTCCAGATCTAGAGAGGCAGCAACAAGAGGGCCAAGTTATTCCTAGTGAGGCAACACAGAAGACTGCGTAGTTGCTTCGGAAAGGCTGTTCGATTTAGCTGAGGAAAAATCCGTTCTCAGTTCCAAAGGCCGGGCAGAGGGTCCAAAGTGTCAGAGAGACGATTTCCTCCTTAGAGATAGGAATAACGACTTCATCAGAGGCAAATTCGAGCCACAAGTATGAGAGACAACGCAGAAGGGGTCACACTGGGGTTTGGACCTCCAATTGTTTGAAGGGAAGTTGTGCCAAGATTGCTTGGGGAGGAAGGGTAATTCCCTTAGATAATTTTTCCCCAGATTTTGTTGCTGTGGATTTCCAGTTTCAGGAATCGAGATTGTACTTAGAATTCATTGTTACATAATAATAAAAACCCTCACTGTTGCACCGGTTTCCCAAGTTGCGTTTTTCCAGGAACAATTATCCAAAAATAACGTCATTTTATGTGTATGTGCTAGTATTTTCTCAGATTCCAATGCTATTTTATTTCCGCAGTTTTCTTTGTGAAGTTTGCAGTGATTTAAATTTTATTCAGTATTTGCTGTAGCAAACTGCAAATAATTTGTTAGATAAAATTAACAATTAGGAGAATAATTTCCATTTGTTGCAATATGATTCCAGTTTTCGGAATTTTCACATGGTATCAGAGCGTGATTGATCAGCCAAGAAGCTCAGAAGCAGAGGAAGAATTTCGTTGTTTAGTTACAAAAACAAGCCAAAATTCTTGAGGCAATGTAGATCCTTGACAGCCCAGCAAAAAATCGATTTTCAGTTGCAGGGTGGTAGGAAAATCGAGTTTCCCAGATTAGTTATTTCAACAATCAGAGTGAGCAGTTGCAACTCATATTTTCGCTGAGCAGATTCCTTGGTTGGATGCAGAGCATTTTGCTGCAGGTTGCAAAAGCAGGATTTGCGTCGGGTGGAAGAGAGAATCACACACACAGAGGAGATTTCTCTCAGAATATTTCTGGCTAAGAAATCCGAATTTCCCAGTTGCATATTGGCAGTAAGAATAGCAGAACAATGCATTCCAGTAGGGAGTGCGAGTAGCAGATCAGCAACCGAGCATAGGAAGAGGGAGTTTCCAGATGAGATTAGAAATGGCCACTGCTGGGCTCAGAGACCAAGACAGATTATAGGATGCCTCCAACTATGTCATCTAGAAGGCAATGATGCTTTTCCTTCTGGATGAATATGCTCTGAAGCCCTATGCAGAAAGAGTGGTAGCAATACCCCAAGATGTAAACCAACTCAAGGAGTACAAGAAGGAGATGGCTAAGGCCAAGAGGATGATTTTGGATGGAGTCCGAGATCATCTTGTCTCACATGTGGCTAGTCATACAACAACCAAGGATATGTGGGATGCTTTGGCAGAGTTGTTTCATAGTTCTTCCAAGCAGCGAAAGATGTACCTCGAGGAGGAGCTAAGGAGCATGAGGATGCAAAAGGGCGAGGGCATAAATGCTTTTGTCACTCCGATTCAGGTAGTCTGAGATTTGCTGGCAACTGTTGGGGCAACACCTTAGCCCACAGAGCTTGTACGATTGACACTGAATAGTGTCACAAAGGACTATAAGGTGTTTGTCCAGAGTATCTTGGGCAGAGATGCCTTGCTCAAGTGGGACATGATGTTGTTCTATCTGCAACAGGAAGAGTTGAAGAGGGCTCCGTTGAAGAGAACTAATAGTAGCAGTAGCAACAAGGGCGTGAAGAGTGAGGAGGAGAATGTGGCTCTTGCATCCAAGGGCTCTAGTTAGGCACATGGGGAGCAGAAGAAGAAGAAGAAGAAGGAACTATCTAAGGTCAAGTGGTTCAAGTGTGGCAAGTTTGGCCACTACAGTACCCAGTATCCTCTGAAAAAGAAGGACAAGGAGGAGAAGTAGGACCAGGCAACAACACATGTTGAGATAGATAGGTTGTCCTCCAGGTTGGAGGAAGACTTCTCTATGATTTCCCACATACCTCCAGGAGTGAGGTGGGGTGACTTAGAGTTGTAGCCCTAGAGAGCTACAAATGGGTGGGGTCCATTGACGAGTCCACCTCATGGATCATTACTTGGTTACGGGGGGCCCATAGTATTTAGTAGCAGGATAGATCAGTGACAGTTGATGCAGTCATATTCCAGAGTGACAATTGCAGAGTAGTAGGAGTCAGATGTTGGAGAACGTAGTGCAGAGTTGGCAACAGTGCCGGTGTCATAGTGCAGAGTCAGCAGCAGTGCAAAGTCTTCAGTATACAGTGCAATAGCTAGTAGCAGTTAGAGACTCAGGTGACAGATGCATCATACTAATCACAAATGATTTAGTATTTTGGATGTTTCTTAGTTGCAGTTGTTGCAGTTGCAGCAACAATAGATGAGAGGGAGTTGCATTGCAGATACAGTGTTGGCAGCAATTCAACAGGGTCAACAACAACACAGATGCAACATCAGAGCTGCGCAGTGGTTGGTGGGCAGCAGTGGCCAGACATCAACAACGTGATAGGAGATGATACAGAGACAAGGGGTTGTGACAGGGTGTGTAGCACTAGAACACATTCCTCGCTAAGAGAGTGTTAGTTTTTGTAGCATCAGATGTGTTCTAGCCATAGAATTTGGTGGAGAGGCTAGAATACATGAGATCTCCAAAACCCATAAATCATTTTCGGAAATTCCACCTAGAAATGACTTAATTAGATTAATTAATCAAAATTAATTAAGTCAAAGTAAGAATTCTCTAGAAACTCACATGGATCGATCTAGAAATGATTTGAGCCATCTATTAAGATTTAATCTTAGCCGTTGGAGTCCCAACAGAAAGACGTAAGAAGTGATTGACGTGGGGTTGGAGAGTACAACAAATTCACTTGGAGAATTTGATTTTCTAGAGTCGCAACAGTCAGTTGCCGGAGAGTTCGAGCTTCAGTGAGGGAGCATAGATAGTGAGGGGTAGGGACAATGATCTGGAGGAAGTTTTCCAGATCCTGAGAGGCAATAGCAAGAGGGCCGAGTTATTCCCAGTGAGGCAACACAGTTGCTTCAGAAAGGCACTAAGGAAAAAATCGTTCTTAGTTCCAAAGGCCGGGCAGAGGGTCTAGAGTGCCCGAGAGACAATTTCCTCAGTAAAGACAAGGCAAAACGACTTCATCAGAGGAAAATTCGAGCCACGTGTGAGAGACAATGCAAAAGGGCTCACGCTGGGGTTTGGATGACCAGTTTTCTGAAGGGAAGTTGTGCTGGGATTACTTGTGGAGGAAGGGTAATTCCCTTAGATAATTTTTGCCCAGAATTTCTTGCTGTGGATTGCAAGTTTCAGGCACCCAGATTGTACTCAGAATTCACTGTTGCATAATAATAAAAACCCTCACTCTCTTATAGGTTGTCCCAAGTTGGGTTTTTTCGGGTGTTGCACTCAAATTGTCAAAATTCCAACAAAGTGGAAGTGCCAATTTTTTCAACTGGATCGGATCACATATCAGCAATCCATGTGTCATGGTCACCCCATTTTTCAAGTTATATGATGTAAATGATCCTAGTAAGACCTTGAGTATATGTAACAACCTAGGTAAGCCTATGATTTTGGCGACAAATTTCATCCTAGGAGTTTTTTTAACCTCGTTGATTATCTGTGTTTCCAAACACGGCTAATTATAAGAATTTTTTCCCCTCCAGCTTTAACCCCCAAAGCTAGGGTGAAATTTATTGTCAAAATCTTAGGTGAGTCCTAGTGTTTTTGGTCGCGTCTAATGTATAAGTGATTTGGGAATAATTTAAGCTAGTTGGCTTGATTATTTTATTACAAATCACTTGGTCTACTAGATCATATTGTGTCGTAGATGAGTTATGTGTATTGAGGGTGTATTCGAAATGTGTATTCCCCCTTTGAGGGTTGAAAATGTAAAATTTTATGTATTAGAGGGTGGAAAATAATTAAACCCCCTCATGTGTAAATTAATTAATTTTTCTGGCAAAATAAAATTAAATCCTAAGCCAGAAAATTAATTAATTAGAGTCAAGTTAAGTTGTTTTACGAAAATTCATTCTCCAAGTAATAGGAGGAAATTAAATCACTTGGACCTTGGTGGTTAAGTCAAAGTCAAATTTTTGAGGAAATTAGCTCAAAATAATTAATTTTGAGCTAATTAAAATGGAATTAAATGATAAATTTGAAAATTCTTCCAAAATAAAAAATCAAGGGCCAAGCTTAAAAGATCTTGTGTAATATTCCCTTTTTTGGTGTCATCTATGACAGGGCTAGGATGGACTTCTAGAGTTAAGAGCAGACAGGTCACAGGTATAGGTTGGTGTCATCAGCGGGCCTAGGGGCTTTTTGGAGGAGTTTTGAGGAGTTTCTATGTGGTCAAGTGGCATTTGCTTGATATATTCCATCATCCGAGCAACTTGCCTTTCGTTCCGGTGCATTCCGACAACTTTCGGAAAATTGAGGTATTTTTGGGCTTAACTCAGTTAATTACACTCAAGTTGGCATTCCAGGAGGAATCCATGATAGAACACCTTAGTGTAATAGCTCATTGGAACCTGGATGAGGATACCTACATGATGGGACGGTTGGATAAGAGTTTCAGTGACCCGAGGAGACGTGGTAGCCAATTTACTCTTTTCTGCATTAAAGAGGAATATTTTAATAAGAGGGAAAAGTGCTCCATGAATAAAATAATAATAATTTAAGGCTCTAGAAGGATCCAAGAGATCTATAAAGAAAGGGAGGAGGCAATTGAGGGATATCTTTTGATCATATCATTTTCTTGTGTATGAGAGGTTTGAGAACGCGGTTCTCTACTTCAGCCGTAGCCCTAGGACGGAAACCCTCGGGTGATTTGTGAGTGTTGGATGAAATCCCAACTCTATGAAGATTAGCCATTAAGGAAGTTTGTGAGCAGAATAATTGGGTGAAGGATCATGAAAAGGATCTTCATAGAGTTACTGGTATTAGTATTGCAGGATGGAAGTGCATTAGTGGGTTTGGTGTCAACTTGTTTATATGAATATCTTAATGCTTCAGTTCTCACATCTACAGGCTCTTTTGAGTCGGATGTATTTGCCAGCACAGTTATTGTTATAATCAAATCTCATTGAAGTTCTTCTCTTAAAGTCTTAAGTGTAAACTTTAGGTGCTTATGTGTTTTATTTTACATGGCAATCTTCTGTTTATTAATTCGGTAATTTTATGGTAAAATGCTGGATTAGCAATATTTAGGAAAAAGTTGTGAAATATCCCATTTGGGGATATTATAGTGGTATCAGAGCCAAGGTGTTCTTGTTCGTAGATCTGTGGTATGTACTGACTACGGGTTTCCTATGTTTGGCTTTATATGATTATTTGGAGATAATACATAGTGATTGTAGGTACTTCAGTCCTTGGACTCCAGGTTCATAGACTGTGGACAAGGATCGTTTTGCTTAGATCCTAAGTTTTTATATGGTGGATTAAATCTTCGCTAAGGCTATAGTGAGCATAAATTTTCTGAAGCATTTTTTGTCATTCATCAAAGGAAAAAATACTATAAAAAATTATTCCTCAAAATCTATTTGAAACTTTTGTTTAATTTGTAAAATAATTTTGTAATTTTAATTGCAAATTATTTTTCCTAATTTTGGTTGGGGTTTTTAATTTTTTTTGTATATCTTTGGGGTTTGGGTGTTGTATTGTTATTTTTTGCAGGTTGGATCAAGGGATCAAGTGGAAGAAGAGCTAGATCGAGGCCCTTGAGGGTAAAATCTAGTCTTTAGAAAATTTTGTAGGTTTTGCCACTGAAAATTTGCAGCAAATTTCAGATCTAAGGGAAGAAATTGATATTGGAGACCTTAGAAACCCTAGACATCTAGGGTTTTGAAGCTATTTTTGCAGGTTGCTTATTTTCAAATCAGGGAAAATACTCAATTTTTTGAATGCCCTAGCCCTTACCCAACCTAAAGGGCGAGTGTTTGGGACCTATTTTGCAAGCATTAAGAAGGCGATAAGCCCTACAAGGGTCAGATCTCATTGCAAACAAGGGTTTCTTCAAAGGATTGACATTTTATCTCTAACAATTTGTCCCAAATCGGTCTCCAAAATTCTGATTTTCAAGTGGCTTCTTCACCCAAAATTTTTGGTCTACTTGAGCAAGCGTTTCTACAAGGCTTGAGGCCTAGGGTTTTACCTCTAAACCCATGTTTTATCTCTGTTTTATTCCATTAGTTAAATCATTAAGAATTAGGCTCTAAAATCACATGCTACATGGTCAAAATTGTTTAAAATTGCAAAATTTTTATTTTCATGAATTTTGGCCACTTAGGCACCTTAGATCTAGCCCATATCTATTTTTATGCTTCCTGGAATTTATTGCATAATTGAAAATTTCAGATTTGAAATTTTTGAAGCACACATTTAAAAATGATCAAAAACTAAAAATTTTCAGGTTCAGTGAAGTTATACTATTTTTGGGCATTTTAGGCACTAATTTTAATTTCATTAGCTTGCTGATTTGTCAATTATTCACTGCTATAGTAAATAGATCAGATCTGAAAATTTATGAATCATACCCTATAAAAGCCCTAAAATTTGATTTTTTCAAGTTTATTGAATTTTTAATATTTTTGGGCATATTGGGCATTGGTTTTGGTATCACTAGCTTGCTGATCTGTGGGTCAACTTACTGCTGTAATAACTTATTACAGATCTGAAATATAACTAAATACATCATCATAAAGTAAGCTAGACACATAAATTTATTTCTGATGGTCTTTGGAAATTTTTGTGCTTCATGCATTGGGCAAATTCTATAATTTAGAGCGACTTTTGTATTGCTGTCATAACACCAATAAGCGCTTAATATTTTTGAAGTACTACTGCTGATTTGACTATTGAGATCTAACATGTTTGTCTTGTTCTAAACTTGCAAAATTTTCTAAATTTGGTCCCTAAAGCACTCCTACACTTGAGCTCTAAAGATCTTATCTTGTGATTGATATAAGTTGTTCTAATATTTGGAATCTAATTGGCATCTTTGTATTTGGCATATAACTGAGTAATTGCTCTAAGTCTTTGACATCTAGGTTAATCATCTTAAGCACTTGGCATCTAAGTTTTTCATTGGCTATCTTAAATGTTGTTTGGTTTATCGTAAGTGGTATTGAACATTGTTGAAATATTGGCATTTTATATCTTGTGGGAATTTGTTGAAGTTTGTACTTGCACGTCTAAGCAATTTATCTTATTCAAGATTGTCATCTCATCATTTTTAAGTACTCTTGCTATAAGCTAATTCAATCTAAGTATTTAAGTATCATAAACAATCTTAAGTCAAGATAATTTCACTCGTAAACTCTTGCACAAGCATACTAATTCTCGATTGCTTTAAAATTTACCTCCTAAAATAAGCTAGGTTGATAGACTCTTAGGGAAACCCTTTTCAGACTAGCTTGAGAGATTCAACTCTTTCTAGTAGTTAACATAGTGACCTTGCAGTCGTTAGAGCCATAGTTGCTGCAACACTGGAGGCACTGGGTGGGTGGAACACAGAGGGAGGTATTGTTAATAAGGCCGTCGCCTACTTCCCGTTGGCTTCCATTTCACAACTTACTTTGAGGATTGCTTCCCAAAACAGTTAGGGGAAAGGTTCCACTTAGACTAAGCATATAATTAAAATTTACCAAGATCACTACATCTCACACAAGTCCTAGGGTTTGCGTGTTGAAATTTGATGACAAAAAATGTTTCCTACAATCCCAACCCGGTTTTAATTTCACCTTATCACTCTTATTCAGTGAAATGCACTTTCCCATAAACTTGCATTCAATATATAGAATTCTGGAAATGAAATTTTCATATTAAAACACATGTGACTGATTGTCAACACATGCTGAAAATAAATATGGACATAAACAGACTAGCAACACATAAAAAAATACACACAGATTTTTGGTCAACTTAGACCTAGACAAAACCCCTTCAATCTTCTTCTGGGAAAACCTGTTAGAGAGCTCTTCAAATTTATTTATCTTTCAAGTTAAGGAAAAATACATTTGCAGACAAAACAAAACAACAAAAAACAATTTATCTCTTCAGCCCAAAACTCCTTGAAAACCATGCTCGCTTTGTCTCGATTTCCATGCTCACTTGAAGCTGAAACTGTACTGTATGGATGCAGACTATATTGTACGGATTTCCGTACCGCTGTACAGATTTTTTTTTTTCAATTATTTTTTTTGCTCAAAAACTTCTCTCGAACTGCATGCAACTCATAGCATTAAATGCTATTAATATTGTACCTTCTGCTGTCTTTTATGCCTTGATTTCCATGCCCAACTTTGCCTAGAAATCACTCCTTTAGCTTGCTACAACAAATTTCTGTTTTAGAACTTTTCTCCAGCTCTCAGCCTCCTTTCTCCAATCTGCTCATGTAGAATGAATGAATGCAGTCTCTTTTTTCTTTTCCCTCTTTTGTTTCCGTAAATGACTTTTGGGCAACCCTAGATCTAATGGCTCAGATTCATTTAGATCAAGGGATGCGAATAAATGTGCATTTAATTCTCACTTTCTAATTTTTAACTCACGCATTAAATAGAGCACCCACATTGTACTTTATATCTAAAGTCACTTTTCACTTTATAATTTAACATTGACTTTACCACTTATAAAATCACTTTCACTTTGTAATTTAACATTGACTTTACCACTTATAAAGCCACTTACACTTTACAATTTAATATTGACTTTACCACTCATAAAGTCACTTTCACTTTATAATTTAACATTGACTTAACCACTTATAAAGTCACTTTCACTTTATAAAGTCACACTTGCGAAAATAATTATTTTGGACACTTTTCCCTAGGTAGAGACTAACCCATGGGAAACCATTTGTCCAAGGTGCATTAAAATTCAACATTGCACATCATCTAGGTTAGTCAATCATTTCAAGCAACGGGTGTCCATCTGGTCACTTGGTTTCAATTTACCATAAGCAAAAATTTGTGACTCCATTAAGGCATTGGTCTCATACTTGAAATGCTAATCTAATTTGTAATCTTGCTCAAATTCAACCAAGTGGCTAGGCCACTCACCTGTGTCTCGGATCTCCCAAACAATTTGTTTCCAACTTTCCTTCCTCCACTTCATTCCATAGGGACTACCCCCCATAGCCTTTTATTGGGAGACAACTAGAACGGAGTGGGCAGGGATCAAAGTGAAAGCCCTCGTCTTGAGCGTTGTTGTGGTGCTTGTACAATCCAGGTGACAGCACCGAGGACAATTGTCCAAAAATAATGATGTCATTTTATGTGTATATGTGCTAGTATTTTCTCAGTTTCTAGAACTATTTTATTTCCGTAGTTTTATTTGTGAAGGTTGCAGTGTGATTTATTAAGTATTTCCTATGTTGCATGGGTTCTCGAACCTAGGTGTGGGGTTCTCGAACCCAAGAACTGGATTCGGGTACGGGTTCTTTCGAAATGAACCCATAAGAACCGGGTTTTTCGTTAAAAAAAATTGGGTGCTTTTGATGTTTAGGGTACTTGGAACCCTGATAATGGGTACTTGGAACCCCAAATTTGGGTTCTTTAAGGTTCTTTGTTGAACAATTTTTGAAATAAAAATTTAAATATAAAAAAATCGTGGAAATTGAAAAGGTGAATACATAACCGGTAAAACCTAAAATCGCTTCACTCTTCGACGACGACATTCCATTTGAGACAACGACCATTCAGTTTGACTATTGAGACGACGAGCATTCCTTGGTGTGTTTGGGGTATTCGTTGTTGTGTGTGTCGGTGACCGGAGGTTACCACACAGACGCAATCCATAGAGATGCAATCCCTACTTGAAGATTCACATGTAGCTCTTGAAGATTCACTGTGCAGCATGAATTAATTCTAATTTGTGTGTGTTCAAACTTCACTGTTTGCATAACAAAATTAGTAAATTAAAATTTAATTCTAAATAGTAAATCCACCCATGATGTCAAAGATGGGAAAGCTTCCTTATGACGAGTATTAGAATCTTGAAGAAAACATAATAAACAATCTACTGCCATATACTGCAATTCCAAACTCTTGTTTTTCTACTGTAATCTCCACATTCTCTCATGGCCATCGACATCACTTGCTTTTCTAATCACTCCTATAAGTGTGTTTTTTTTTTTTTACATTTTTTGCCAAGAATGTAACTTTTGGCCATCTCTTTCCCTACTAGAGTTTTGGGAGAAATTGGCTTGGGGCCATATTTACAAGTATGTGTAAAAGTCCAATTTTTACTTGATATCAAACTAGAAATTTTGAAATTTCAATGTAAATGTTGAATATTCAATGATGTGCATGTTTAAATATTTAAAGTTTAAATCATAAATATTTTAGTTATAAAAATTCACAAATATTATAATTTATCTATATACCCCAGACAAACTCACACACCCTGTTTCAAAAAATGATGTACCCGTCCCCGTTCCCATCCCTGTCCCGACGTTTCCTGGGAACTAGGTATTTTCCATAGAAAACTGCAAATAAATTGTTAAATAAAATTAAATATTAGGAGAATAATTTCCAGTTGCTGCAATAGGATTCTAGTTTTCGGAATTTTCACAGGGATCGAGCAACCAAAATCGAGATTTCCCATGTAATGCCAGCCCTAAAGTTAATAGCTAGTCTAGGAGATCCCACAGGACTAGGATCCAGGGCTAGCCACCAAATCGGGCAGGGGAGACAAGAGTACAGACCTAGGTCGTTTTTTCCGTCGAATACCCCACCAATCCTTGCCCAAGTGTCCATGATTGTCATGCCCTAAAATTCAAAATTTCACTGGAAAGCCCTAAAATTTGGATTTTAATAGGTTTTAACAAAATTTATGCTTAGAATATGTGTGAATCCATAATTTTAAAAGAATACCAAATATAATACCCTGAAATAAAGAAATTGATACTGTAATAAAAATACTGATACTCTAATACAATTTCTGAATTTCAAAATAGGGAATTTAACATGTATAATTAACATTTACCTTCATAGATAAATTTATGAAATTAACTCTTAAATACTAACTTGGTTTGGTGGTTGAAGATGAATCTTTTTTGTTATGCTATAATTCTCTGCTTTGTTGTAACACTCGCTCCTGCTTCCGTTCTCGTTACCAAACGACCAAAAACCACCTAGCCAACTGAATACTGCTTCAGTACTCAGTTCCAAAGTACTCAGAATGAGTTACTTTGGCCGTCGTGCCCAAAATTTGAGAACAATTGAGCTATGTATCTCCTAATCTCTCAACACAACTTGTCCTTCAACACACAATTCAATTCTCTTCTCCTCCAATTCCTCCTGTGTCCTTGTTCTCTTCTGTGTATTTGGTTATATAAGCCCTTTCAGGCGGTTTTCACCTCATCCACCGCTTACCTTCGATTTTGTTTACTTCCTAGAGTATATATGTGTAACCTCCAAGTTTATGAATGAGGATACATACTTTGGAAGGTGGTTACTTACCTTTATGATTTAATCTTTTAATTATTTTGTTTTGATTTATATTATTTAAATATAACAAATAAATATATATATATATATATATATATATATATATATTTTAAAATAATTTCTTTTTAACTATATTTAAATTAAAATATATATATTCATACATATTTACATTAATAGAGTTGATAGAGTAAATTTTATTAAGATAGTTTAATAATTACAAAATAAATACTATTTTTCCTCTTTAATATTTTGAGGTATTTGATCCATTTATCATTTACTTAGACATCCTTCATAATTACTTAATAAGTATACTAGTGTAAGACATACGACGTATGCCTATGTAGCGATCATACGCATATATCGTATGCTTACTAATACCTTTTGTCCATAATTTGAAATGGGCCATTACATTACTTCTTCCCTTCAGAAAACTTTGTCTCGAAGTTAGGGTTTATATGATATTTTAGTAATTATTTTAGTGATTGGTGTGATTATATGAGGATTGCACTTTAAGATTAAATTTCTGTTTGACCATTTATAGTTATGTTCGTTAATAGTTAATTTAATAGTTATGTTCTTTCCCAAATTAGGTTCTCAAGCTATTCGAGAATCATCCTATCCTTCTTAATCTTTTCTGCTCTCATCCTATCCATCCTCTACTGGGGTATGCAATGGTGTCATATATACTGACCTAACCATTCATAGACACTATCGACTATATTGACCTGATTTCCTAGTAGGCATCCGACAATCATTCTCACACGTTTCGCGGAGCGTGACTTGCACAGTCCTCTCGTGATTCCTGGTTTTTTTTTTTTTTTTTTTTTATGGAGGGTAAACGGTGGGAAGTACCTCCACCCCTCTTAGTAAGACCAAGGTTAACACTTTATCATTGAATCTCATTGAGTCTCAATTGTTCTGAAATTTTGTCATCACGTGGTCAGTTTGGTAACGATCTTATCTGCAATTTAAACACTTGTCCATACATTATAACATATGCATCAATATATTCAAAACAATTTGTATTCAGATAACAATTTATGTATAATTCATACATGTTACTATCTATGAAACAATGTATTTAGCCATTTGCAGTCTATATACTAATAATTTAGCTTTCATATTAAAATGTAGTTATTCTGTTATTTTTATTCCTTCAATCATATCGATATGCAGAAGTGAAATAAATTTATAGATATCTTCATTTATAACATAACCCATGATCTAAATTTCATATTCGACAATGTTAATTAAATGAAATATTTCATATTGGTATCCATGTACCGGAAAATTTAAGCAAATAGTATATATCATGTATCAGTAGAGTCAAGTAAACATCATATCTTTATGGGTATCCACGTACCATAAAATAAAATTCATTTTTACGTGATATTTCAAAATAAAATCTCAAGTATCCAAAATAGAGTAGTTATACAAATAAGATTTTTGGTTTTTCAAAAATTTAGCACAAGTTGGGATATCTTTGACATATGGCCTCTGTATCTTCCCAAGTAGCTGATCCAGGGCTGTACTTGTCCCACTGGACCTTAACTTGGTCTACTAGACGGTTCCTGAGCTGTCGAACCCTACATTCCAATATACGTAATGGTTCGACCGTAATGGTTCCCTCGTCTGATACCTGCAGTTCTTTCCATTGAAGATTATGAGATTTGTTAACAATATAGTGTCGTAAGATAGATACATGAAATACATTATGAATTTTGTGCAAGTGGGTTGGCAGTGCAAGACGATAGGCGACAGGTCCAACTTTTTCCAGGACTTTGAATGGCCCAATAAATTGGGGTAATAATATTGTCCCTTTTCCAAATCATATGGTGCTTTTATTTGGCCTGATGCAGACGAATATCTAATCTCCTACTTCATAGTTTCTATCTGTCCGGTGAGCATCAACATAACTTTTTTGTCTATCCTGTGCCTCTTTCAATTGTTGCCTTATTTGCTTTACTTGTTCCTCCATCTCTTGGATTAATTTTGGTGCCACTATTGCCCAGTCTTCTAACCTATCCCAACTCAACGGTGTTGTGCAGGGTCTTCTGTATAATGCTTCAAATGGCAGCATCCTGATTGAACTGTGATAACTATTATTGTATGCAAATTCGACTAAGGGTAAATACTTTTCCAAGTGCGATTTTTGGTCCATAACATACATTCTTAACATATCTTCTAGTACTTGGTTTACCCATTTTGTTTGCTCGTCAGTCTCAGGGTGATAAGCTATACTAAAATTTAATTGAGTTTCTAAGGCTGCTTGCATACAAGTCCAAAATCTTGACGTGAATCGTGAGTCTCTATCTGATGTGATTTTCTTAGGTACTCCATGAAATCTAATAATTTCATTTATGAATACCCGAGCTACATCAACAACTTCGTAAGTATATCTTACAGGAATAAAATGGGCGCTTTTCGTTACCACAACTAAAATGGCATTATGCTTTTGTGGTGTAAGTGGCAGCCCAATGATAAAATCCATAGAAATTATTTCTCATTTGGTCATAGGAATGTCGTGAAGTTGTAGGAGACATGCTGAGTGATGATGGTCAGCCTTTACTTGCTGACATTCAGGGCACTTAGCAACGAATTTGACAATGTTGTTTTTCATGCTTGTCCAGAAGAAGAGTTTATTTGTGTTAGCATACATTTTCTTTACACCAGGATGTACACAATACACTACCCTGTGGGCTTCCTTCAGGATGATGTTTCACAGATCTCCACTATCTGGTATATACATCCTTCCATGAAATTGTAAAATTTCGTCATCTTCCAAATCATATCCTTCAAACTTAGGTTCTTTTGAATGATTACTTTCAATCCCAGACCTTACTCTTAAGTACCAACTATCTCTCATGAAATGTTCTAGTACTCGGTTTCTTATGTCTACCTTGATAGGCATGAGAGAAAATATTCGTGGTCTTCTACTTAGGCACCTGCTACTACATTCTCTTTCCCTTTTATATGTGAAATTCCAAAATCATATTCACTTAAGAATTCACTCCATCGTTTTTGTCTAGTATTCAAGTTTCTCTGGGTGAACAAATATTGTAGACTTTGATGGTCGCTTTTGAGCATAAAATTTTTCCCTACCAAGTAATGTCTCCATATCTTTAAAGCTACCACCACAACGGCTAACTCTAAATAATGTGTGCCATAAAGTTTTTCATGAGGCTTTAATTTTCTTGAAGCTTATAAAGTTACTTTCACTTTATAATTTAATATTGACTTTACCACTTATAAACTCACTTTCACTTTGTAAAGTCACACTTGGGAAAATAATTATTTTAGACACTTTTCCATATTTAGAGACTAACCCATGGGAAACCACCTGTCCAAGGTGCATTAAAAATCAACATTGCACATCATCTAGCTTAGTCATTCATTTCAAGCAGTGGGTGTCCATCTGGTCACTTGGTTTCAATTTACGATAAACAAAAATTTGTGACTTCATTAAGGCATTGGTCTCATACTTGAAATGCTAATCTTATTTGCAATATTGCTCAAATTCAACCAAGTGGCTAGGCCACTCATTCGTGTCTCGGATCTCCCAAACAAGTTGTTTCCAATTTTCTTTCCTCCACTTCATTCCATAGGGACTACCCCCCATAGCCTTTTGTTGGGAGACAACTAGAACGGAATGGGCAGGGATCAAAGTGACAACCCCCGTCCTGAGCGTTGTCACGGTGCCTGTACAATTCGGGTGACAACACCGAGGACAATTGTCCAAAAGTAGCGATGTCATTTTATGTGTGTATGTGTTAGTATTTTCTCAGTTTCCAGCGATATTTTACTTTCACAGTTTTATTTGTGAAGGTTGCAGTGTGATTTATTAAGTATTTTCTGTAGAAAACAACAAATAATTTGTTAAATAAAATTAAATATTAGGAGAATAATTTCCAGTTGCTGCAATAGGATTTTAGTTTTCAAAATTTTCACAAAGACCACGCAACCAAAATCGAGATTTCCCATGTATTGTCAGCCCTAAAGTTAATAGCTAGTAAAGGAGATCCCACAGGACAAGGATCTAGGGCTAACCACCAAATCGGGCATAGGAGACAAGAGTACAGACCTAGGTCGTTCTTTCCGTCGAATCCCCCACCAATCCTTGCCCAAGTGTCCATGATTGTGATGCCCTAAAATTCAAAATTTAACTGGAAAGCCCTAAAATTTGGATTTTAACAGGTTTTAACAAAATTTATGCTTATAATATGTGTGAATCCCTAATTTTAACAAAATACCAAATTTAATACCCTGAGATAAAGAAATTGATACTGTAATAAAAATACTGATACTCTAATACAATTTATGAAATTCAAAATAGGGAATTTAACATGTATAATTAACATTTACCTTCATAGATAAATTTATGAAATTAACTCTTAAATACTAACCTGGTTTGGTGGTTGAAGATGACTCTTCTTTGTTATGCTATAATTCTCTACTTTGCTGTAACTCTCACCCCCGCTTTTGTTCTCGTTACCAATGACCAAAAACCACCTTGCCAACTGCATACTGCTTCGGTGCTCAATTCCAAAGTACTCAGAATGAGTGACTTTGGCCCCCGTGCCTAAAATTTCAGAACAATTGAGCTCTGTATCTCCTAATCTCTCAACACAACTTGTCCTTCAATACACAGTTCGTCCCTTCCATAGTGCATAATTCTCTTCTCCTCCAATTCCTCCCGTGTCCCTATTCTCTTTTGTGTATTTGGTTATATAAGCCCTTTCAGGCAGTTGCCACCTCATCCACCGCTTACCTTCGATTTTATTTACTTCCTGGAGTATATACATGTAACCTCCAAGTTTATGAATGAGGATACATACTTTGGAAGGTGATTACTTACCTTTATGATTTAATCTTTTAATTATTTTGTTTTGATTTATATTATTTAAATATAACAAATTAATATATATATATATATATATATATATGTATATATATATTTTAAAACTAATTTCTTTTTAATTATATTTAATTTAAAATATATATATTCATACATATTTACATTAATTGTGTTGATAGAGTAAATTTTTTTAACATAGCTTAATAATTACAAAATAAATACTATTTCTCCTCTTTAATATTTTGAGATACTTGATCCATTTATCATTTACTTAGACATCCTTCATAATTATTTAATAAGTATACTAGTGTAAGACATACAACGTATGCCTATGTAGCTATCATACGCATATATCATATGCTTACTAATACCTTTTGTTCATAATTTGAAATGGGTTATTACATTACTTCCTCCCTTCAGAAAATTTCGTCCCGAAGTTAGGGTTTATATGATATATTAGTAATTATTTTAGTGATTGGTTGATTATGTGACGATTGCACTTTAAGATTAAATTTCTGTTTGACCATTTATAGTTATTTTTATTAATAGTTAACTTAATAGTTATGTTCTTTCCCAAATTGGGTTCTCAAGCTATTCTTGAATCATCCTATCCTTCCAAATCTCTTCCGTCCCCATCCTATTCATTCTCTACTGGGGTATGCAATGGTGTCATATATATTGACCTAACCATTCATAGACAATGTCGAATCTATCGACCTGATTTCTTAGTAGGCATTCGACATTCATCATTACACATGTAGGGGAGCGTGACTCACACAGTCCTACCATGACTCTTGGTTTTTTTTTTTTTTTTTTCCCTTGTATGAAGGATAAACAGTGGGAAGTACCTCCACCCCTCCTAGTAGGACCAAGGTTAACACCTTATCATTGAATCTCATTGAGTCTCAATTGTTCTGAAATTTTGTCATCACGTGGTCAGTTTGGTAACAATCTTATCTGCAATTTAAACACTTGTCAATACATTATAACATATTCATCAATATATTCAAAACAATTTGTATTCAGATAACAAATTTTATATAATTCATACATGTTACTATCTATTAAACAATATATTTAGCCATTTGCTGTCTATATACTAATAAGTTAGCTTTCATATAAAAATGTAGTTACTTTTTTATTTCTATTCCTTCAATCATATAGATATGCAGAAGTGAAATAAATTTATAGATATCTTCATTTATAACATAACCCATTATCTAAATTTCATATTCGACAATGTTAATTAAATGACATATTTCATATTGGTATCCATGTATGGGCAAAGTTAAGCAACTTTTTCTAGAACTTTGAACGGCCCAATAAATCAGGGTGATAATTTTGTCTCTTTTTCAAATCGTAAGGTGTTTTTATTTGGCCTGATGCGGACGGAAACCTGATCTCTTACTTCATAGTTTCTCTCTTTCTTGTGAGCATCAGCATAACTTTTTTGTCTATCCTATTTCTCTTTCAGTCATTGCCTTATTTTCTTTATTTGTTCCTCCACCTCTTGGATTAATTTTGGCCCCACTATTACCTGGTCTTCTAACCTATCCCAACTCAATGATGTTCTGCAGGGTCTCTCGTATAATGCTTCAAATGGTGACATCCCGATTGAACTATAATAACTATTATTGTATGTAAATTCGACTAAGGGTAAATACTTTTTCTAGTGCGATTGTTGGTCCATAACACACATTCTTAGCATATGTTCTAGTACTTGGTTTACCCTTTCTGTTTTCCTGTCAGTCTCAGGATGATAAGCTGTACTTAAATTTAATTGAGTTCTTAAGGCTGATTGCATACAAGTCCAAAATCTTGACGTGAATCGTGAATCTCTATCTGATATGATTTTCTTAGGTACTCCATGAAATCTAATAATTTCATTTATGAATACCCGAGCTACGTCAACAACTTCGTAAGTATATCTTACAGGAATAAAATGGGTGCTTTTCGTTACCACAACCAAAATGACATTATGTTTTTGTGGTGTAAGTGGTAGTCCAACGATAAAATCCATAGAAATTATTTCCCATTTGGTCATAGGAATGTCGTGACCTGCTAGGTGACAATGGTTAATCTTTACTTGCCGACATTCAAGACACTTAGCAACGAATTGGACAATGTCGTTTTTGATGCCTGTCCAGAAGAAGAGTTTCTTTGTGTCAGCGTACATTTTCTTTACACCAGGATGTGCACAATACACTGCCTTGTGGGCTTCCTTCAAGATGATGTTTCATAGATCTCCACTATCTGGTATATACATCCTTCCATGAAATTGTAAAATTTCGTCATCTTCCAGATGATACCCTTCAAACTTAGGTTCCTTTGAATGGTTACTATCAACCCCAGACCTTACTCTTAAGTATCAACTATCTCTCACGAGATGTCCTAGTACTCGGTTTCTTAAGTCTACCTTGCTAGGCATGAGAGAAAATATTTGTGGTCTTCTACTTAGGCAACTGCTACTACATTTTCTTTCCTTTTTATATATGAAATTCCAAAATCATATTCACTTAAGAATTCACTCCATCATCTTTGTCTAGCATTCAAGTCTCTCTGGGTGAACAGATATTGTAGACTTTGATGGTCGCTTTTGAGCATAAAGTTTCCCCCTACCAAACAATGTCTCCATATTTTTAAAGCTAGATCCACAACTGCTAACTCTAAATAATGTGTGCTGTAAAGTTCTTCATGAGGCTTTAATTTTCTTGAAGCATATGCTGTTACGCCTCTATCCTGAATTAATACTGCACCTAATCCTTGTTTAGATGCATCAATACACAGTAAAATCTTTGTCCATATCAGGTATGTGCAAAATTGGTGCACTAGTCAATAATCTTTTAAGTTCGAAGAACGCTTTATGACATTCTTCAGTCTATTCATACCGAACACCTTTGCGCTGGAGGGTTGTGATAGACTTGGCAATTTTGGAGAATCCTTCTACAAACCTTTGATAGTAATTTGCTAAACCCATAAAACTTCGCATTTCTTGTGCATTCTTAGGTATCGACCATTTCATGATTGCTTTCACTTTTTTAGGATCTATTGAGATTCCTTCACCAGATATAATATGGCCCAAGTAATGAATCTCTTTTTGAAAGAAAGAACACTTGGATAACTTTCCATATAATTGGTGTTCCCTGAGGAAAGATAATACTATACAAGGTGTTCTTCATGTTCTTTCTCATTCTTAGAATAGATGAGAATATCATCTAAGAAGACTTGTACAAATTGATCGCAATATTTGCGAAAAATGTTGTTCATAAGATTCATGAATACTGCTGGTGCATTGGTCAGCCCAAATGGTACTACAATGAATTCTTAGTGCCCGAAACAAGTTTAGAATGCGGTCTTAGAAATATCACTTTCTTTAATCCTTAGTTGATGATAACCTGATCGTAGATCAATTTTTGAAAAGACAGAGGCTCCTTTCATTTGGTCAAAAAGGTCATCAATTCGAGGCATTGGATACCTATTTTTTACTGTAGCTCGATTTAAATCTCGATAATCTATACATAATCGGAAGGATTCATCTTTCTTCTTGGCAAAGATTACAGGAGCACCGCAAGGTGAAATACTAAGTTGAATATGCCCTATATCCAGTTCCTTCAACTGAATTTGTAATTCTTGAAGTTCTAGGGTTGTCATTCTGTAAGGTGTTTTAGAAATTGGTTTTGTACCAGGTTTTAATTCTATTGAGAGATCTAGTTCTCTTTTAGGATGTAATCCTGATAATTCCTTTGGAAAAACATCCAAATTTTTTGATAAAACCGGATATTGTTCTAAGGATAGTCCTTTCTCCTTACTTCTTGAACTGCATATACCTGACCACCTTTTCTTAAGCAACGTTTCATTGCATTGTTGAGATGAAGCGTAAGGATACTTTCCTGTCAATACCTTGGATTTTGATTGTCTCCCCTTCATCGTTCATACAAAGTATTGTTTTCCCGTAACAGTCTACCCATGCTTGATGAGATTCTAACCAATCCATCCCTATGACAAGGTCATAAGTTCCTAGGGCTGTAACATATACTTTTAACTTAGTCGAACAGACTCCTAGATCAACTTTGCATTCCTCAACACTTAAATCTACGGATGAAGTTCTCCTGAAGCCATTTCTACCTGTCTGGAATCGTTTTGCTTGCAAGCTGCCAACACACATTTATTTAATGCATACGATGAAATAAAACTATCAGTAGCACCAGTGTCAAATAAAAATTTTGAGTTTTATTCCGTTGATAGTACCTGAGGATTCCACTGCAATGGACTGAAGTGTTTGCTAGTTATTGTTGACTATAGCATGGATTCTATGATTGTGTGGAGTATTTGTTGATGGCTCTTTTCCTGCTCTATGTATTAAATTTGACAAGACTTCTAGACAATCACGCTGAAAATGCGGTCCTCCACATCCCCAACAATTAACGTGGGATGGTCCCCTTGAGTCAGATTGTGAATTTCTAGACAAGGAGTTTCGTCCTCTTGTGCTACTTCCTCTCCCATTTCTTCCTCTATTAACAGTCCATTGAGATTTCCATGGAATAGTATTTGATGATTCAACAACTATAGTATTAACAGTCATGGGAGCTTTTGCTCCTACTCCTCTTGGAGTAAACCTGTTACCATAAGGAGGTGGTCTCGAGCTACTTCCCTTGAAAACGTTTCGGGAAGTCTTTCCTGTAAATCCTTGTTGTGAAGGTTCTGTTGGCTTGATATCTCTTTTAAGCCCTAGATGCTCCTCTGCATAGCGTGCACATTCAACTGCTTCTGCTACTGATGATGGCTTCCACATTCTAACTATAGCGTTGATTCGAGGATTTAATCCATATATGAAACGCTCGACTTGACGTTCATCAGTATTTAGATAAGGAACATATTTTACAAGTTCCATAAACCTTATCTCATATTCTTCCACGGTCTTATTACCTTGGATTAGTGCATGGAAGGCTCCGGCTTGCTGTTCTTGAAAGAAAGGTGGTAAGTATTTTGCACGAAATCTTTCCTCAAACAACTCCCAAGGAAGGTTGTCTGATGTGAGATGTAGTTTCTTTTCAAAATCTCCCCACCAAATCAGTGCACTCCCTTTGAGCTGGAATATAGCGATCTTGGTTTTAGAGGTAGAAGAATATTCTCTTAGTGCAAAGCATTTTATCATTCCTTCCAACCATGCTTCAGTATGTTCTTCCGCTCGCTCTCTCGAGAATTCTGGGAGTTTAATCTTTTGTAGTTCTCTAGAAATATCTTCCTTTAGTGGCTTATAATCACAATCTTTAGACTTTTCTGAATGTCTTTCCTCAAGATGGGGTCGCTATTCTTTGGTGTTGGCCGGTTTTGACCCTTTTAATGTTTCCAGAATGGCTTCTAATGAGCGCATTATAGTAGTTAGCTCAGGTGCTGTAGCGACTGGTGCTGATGATGATTTCGGTGGTGGCGATTGTGATGGTGATGGTGATGAGGTCGGTGGTGGTGTTAGAGATGGCGATGAAATCCGATGGCGTTGTCGCCGTTGATACGTCCTTACCATCATGGCTTTTCCTAAATGCATAGTAAGATTTATGAGAATCAGATAAATTTTAGATGCAATGAATATAATTTTCGTAAATTCAAGCTTGCATATGGGTATAGTTCTTTTGCTATTATTATCTGCAGGTAGGTCATGCTAACACTGAGGTCAAGGAGGGTGGAAACACGTCCTCCTTGTCCTAATGTAGGATGTTTTATTTTGATGCGTAATAATGCTTTATGGCTTATATTATCACTTTGTTAAACTACCTAGCATTTTATAACCCTATTATTATTATTTCTAGATATTTTATTAATGACATGATTAATCTTCTAAGTAACCTATAAAATATATATAAACAAACAAAAACAAAAAAATAAATTAGTCAATAATTTAGTGAGATGCACTAAACTTTATTAAAAGCTTATTAATGATATAATTATGGTGGTGTAGGGTCTTCTAAAGAGTGTTTGTATTTGAAATAGGCCCGTGTTTGTGGATACATATTGAATCTAGCCTATAATAAAATATAAATTTTAATTTGAATGATAGAGTCTAAATTTAACTATCAAACTAATTTAAAAATAATTTAAATGAAGTGTTTGATAATTTTATACAAATCAAGATTATGGAAGACTATGGGAGCACACATTCAATTATATTTTAGAATATATATATATATTAAACAATATATCAAGATATCAATATTTATATTTAATATTTTGATTTATCTTCCTTCAACAATATCCAATATAATATTTTAATATTTTATATGTCATGTCATATTAAAAAAAAGTAGATATAGATTTTACATATATAAAACATCCATGTACATTTATGTATAATAATAAGAATAGTTTAAATTGTTTTCGTGAATATAAAAGTTCATTTATTTCTTTGTCATATTATATTTGAGGGTTATGTGGTTGCAGACGAGGTTATGTATCCATGATATTAATACCATTTTTTATTTTATTTCACATGTTCCTCTGTACAATTTCTGTTTTAATTTTGTTGTTGTTGTTGTTGTTAGAATTTAAAACTGGTTTTCGAAACTATCGACATCCTGCCGTGTAACATTCATGTGGCAGACAGGGTGGAATTTCCGTTCTAGAAATAATTCTCTTAGGCCTGCCAGAGATTGAGCGGTAGGGTAGGTCGGTTGGGCTATGCCGAGCTTCTCCCTTGGAACACGTAGATACTCTCAACACCGTTATTAAAGGAGTCGTAGCACATCTTAGAATATATAGGGAATAGATCCAATAAGATAATATATATATATATATATATATATATATATATATATATAGTAAATAATTAAATTAGGAAAATTTCTGGATTTTTAGAAATTTTAATGTTGAAGTTTGGATATTTAAATTTAGTTCGTTTTGCATTAAATTCCCATTGCCATTAGTGCAAAACGATCCAAACATTGCTTGTGGACATTGCGTGCCATTCAATTCACAGGTAGAATTAAATTAAAATCCACAACTTTTAATTCCACATCTCACGGGCGTGATACACGTTTTACCCTCCTTCGTGGGCTCCTCCACCTTCGCTTGATCGTGGCTTGGCGTTGAGCTTCGACTTATGATAGCCGACATTTCATTCAGGGCTTTTGACAAAGTTGACTTATATTGTAGTGACAAATATTATTAAAAAAATATAAATAAAATCAACACATCCAGCAGTAGCAGATTGCGGAAATTAACACATATTAATACAGTCCCAAAATATCAAAGTTTTGTTGAAAAGACCAAACAACGCAGAAAAAATTAGGTTTAGTTGACATGTGAACGCGATGAAATCTTAAGTATGAAGCTCGGATGGCTGGACATAGCTCTGTTTGTGATAGAATTATCATCACTTCAGTGGAAAAGATATCAAAATATTTGCAGTGACTGAAATTCATAGGCTCAGATGCTTCTTTACTCTAAAATGAGCATGGCTAACATTATTTATTTTCTCTATTACATAGTGTTTAATATAAATTGTAGGAGGTGGAATACTTTCAATTTCGCACTAGCTAGTGGGTTTGCTGACTCGTTATATATTTGGTATGGTTAACCAGGTTCAAATCTTTGAGCTGCTTCAACTTCCATAATTAAAATTTTTATCATGTGAAATTGAGTTTTAGACAGCCTGAGAATGGTCATTTAATTCTGTGTATTTCAAGTCTAAATCAACATCAGATGGCGTAAGAATTACCGTGTATCAAAATATGAGACGGTTTTAATAATGGCGGTGGATTGTTTTAGTCTTTAATGGTTTATTTTGCAACCGACAATATTCAATTCGAGGATATTAAGGTCCAAGAATTAAATGCTCTGATACCAAACTGTGATGCCCTAAAATTTGAAATTTAACTGGAAAGCCCTAAAATGTGGATTTTAATATGTTTTAACAAAATTTATGCTCAGAATATGTGTGAATCCCTAATTTTAACAGAATACCAAATATAATACCTCGAAATAAAGAAATTGATATAGTAATTAAAATACTGATACTCTAATACAATTTCTGATATTCAAAATAGGGAATTTAACATGTATAATTAACAATTACCTTCATAGATAAATTTATGAAATTAATTCTTAAATACTAACTTGGTTTGGTGGTTGAAGATGGCTCTTCTTTGTTATGCTGTAACTCTCGCTCCTGCTCCCATTATCGTTACCAAATGACCAAAAACCACCTAGCCAACTAAATACTGCTTCAGTACTCAGTTCCAAAGTACTAAGATTGAGTTACTTTGGCCCCCGTGCCCAGAATTTCAGAACAATTGAGCTCTGTATCTCCTAATCTCTCAACACAGTTTGTCCTTCAACACACAATTCGTCCCTTCAATAGCGCATTAATTCTCTTCTCCTCCAATTCCTCCCGTGTCCCTGTTCTCTTCTGTGTATTTGGTTATATAAGCCCTTTCAGGGGGTTGCCGCCTCATCCACCGCTTACCTTCGATTTTATTTACTTCTTGTAGTATATACGTGTAACCTCCAAGTTTATGAATGAGGATACATACTTTGGAAGGTGGTTACTTACCTTTATGATTTAATCTTTTAATTATTTTGTTTTGATTTATATTATTTAAATATAACAAATATATATATATATATATATATATATATATATATATATATATTAAAAATAATTTATTTTTAACTATATTTAAATTAAAATATGTATATTCAGACATATTTACATTAATAGGGTTGCTAGAGTAAATTTTATTAACATAGCTTAATAAGTACAAAATAAGTACTATTTCTCCTCTTTAATATTTTGAGGTACTTGATCCATTTATCATTTACTTAGACATGCTTCATAATTATTTAATAAGTATACTAGTGTAAGACATACGACATATGCCTATGTAGCTATCATACACATATATCGTATGTTTACTAATACTTTTTGTTCATAATTTGAAATGAGTCATTACAATGATAAGTAAGCAAAATTATTCAACTATACCAATGAAAAGCTATACCTTCGGGGTCGGGAGGCCCACCTTCAAGCATACGATCATAATGTTGAGAGTTTGAGTGTTGGGGTATTTTCGAATGTGCTCTAGCTCCCAAACTTTGTGGAGGGACTAGAGTACATGAGATCTCCAAGACTCAGAAAGGGATTTGAGAAATTCCATCTGGTTTAAGAGAAAATTAATTAATTAATATTTTTAATTAAGGACCCTAAGTCTAACTTAGGAAAATTAAAATATTAAAGGTAATTAATTTAATTTTTAAACATGTGATGGAAATGACTTAAATCACACAGATCAAGCTTTCTTTTAATCTTAGCCGTCAAATCAAGATTAGATCACGACCGTTGGTTTCTCAACGAGAAAAGTATAAAGGAAATGCTTGGGGTTAGTTGGAGAACACACACAGAGGCAAAGCGCTGAGACTAAGCTGGAATTCTAGGGCGTGGCTTGCTAAGAATTTTCGGAAGTGTTTCAGCTGCAACGAGGGGGAGTATTGGCTAAGGGGATGATCTGATCCCAGAGCCAATAGTCAGCAAGAGGCAAAGAAGCAGTAGCCAGAGCAGCACAGAGGGGGCAGCAGCTACACAATAGTTATGCAGTAGCTATGTAGCACAGAGAGCTTCAGTGCTATGCAGACCCAGAAAGCACAGCGTAGAGGTAGCAGGAGGCCATCAAGGCTTACGCAGAAACAACTAGGGCAGCGTAGGGACTGTCTCACCCAGTTTGGGGTTACGCAGACCTCTCTTGAGTAGCACAGGGGCACCAACAGGCTAGCAGAGCTGACACACAAGGCTTCAGAGCAGCGCTGGGGTTTTTGAAGACAAAAAAAGGCTGAGTTCTGTAAATCCCGTTTGAGGGTGTGAATTAGTCAGTTTCTCTGTCTCCAGAACAATGGTATTGCTGCAGATTTTGTATTTCTCTGTCGGGTTAACCAATAAGGTGCTCAGATTTGCTGTACTCAGAATCTCTACTTAATAATATAAACTCTCCAGCAGCCAAAAGACCGGTTTTCCCGCATTGGGTTTTTTCTGGGGACAGTTGTCCAGAAAACCTTGTGAGTCAGTTTGTCTATGTGCATGTATTCGGTTTAGATCTGTATCTGTGAAGACTGTTAATGTGTTTACTTCGAGGTTAATGCTGAAATTTCAGATTAATAACTTGATTAAGTAGGAGAAGTATAACCAGATTTAACAGTAGGGTTTAATATTCGGAAATTTTCACACATAACAGATGGGTGAGGGACCAAATCTCTCGCTCAGGTGGCGGAGATAGTGGCACATTGAGCTATATGGTGGCTGCTGGCTGCCAGCTGAGGACTGTCTAGGAGAAGATTTTCTCCAATGGATTCTACCCACAGGTGGTGGGTAACAGGTCAAGGAGAAGACAACACTTCTGTCTCTACAACACCTGTTGAAGACACTAGTTCAAATAAAGACCAACCACTTGTCAATAAATATGTAGCCTTCCAGACTCTGCTAGATATTCCCCCTTTACACCAACATTCTGAACTTATCAGTTGCCGAACAATATCAATCTTTGCAGGATGCAACTGACTTATTTTGAGAACTTTTAAGCTTTACGAAGGATGCTTGTTTAGGGGTAGCTGTAGGGTAAAAATGGGTAGCATGATCGAGTTAAGACTTGAATTATGTTTTGATTAATACTTAGTATGACTTTGATTTTTAATAGATGTGACCATAAGGGGTTTCTGCTATGCAACTCTTGGGCATCTATATATGGACTTTCATTTTGATAATGCTATCACAGTGAAAACAGTCATTCATTAGACATACTGGGTACTCTTGATTTATATATGGTTGTTGTGTTAACATTCATTCTCTTGTAATCCTCACTGATCTTAAACCTTAGATATGGCATGTGAACATGCATTATATTGTTGTAAAGCTTGAAAGTAATTTTGTTAGGTGTTAGCTGTAGGGTGGAGAGGGGTAGCGTGGTTATGAGTTGATACTTAAGTTATGCTTTAATTAATACTTTTATTACTGTAATTTTGAATAGCCGTAACCAAGGGGTTGCTGATATGCCACTCTTGGGCATCTATATATGGACTTTCACATCTATATATGCACGTACATTTTGATAATGCTACGTTAGTGTGAACAGTCATGCATGATACATACCAAACACTCTTGATTTGTGTATGGTTGTTATGTTCACATTCATTCTCTTGCAATCCTCAGTGATCTTGAACCTTAGATAAAGCATGTGAACAAGAACTATATTGTTGTAAACTGAAGATAGTATTTGATTTTAATGTATTATTTCTAGTTGTCACTCTTTATTTGTCTGAAGTCTTGTGGTTTTATTGATTTGACGTTTGTTAATCATTTAGACTAGAAATGACATTTCTTTGGGCATGCTAAAATTTGAATGTCTTTGGAGGCTTCTACTTGAACGATTAAAACTACTAAGCTATTGTTTTTGAATACGTTTATTGCAGGAGGCAATGTTGTGTTACTGTATGCTTCTAAATATCATGATATTAGCACTGTTATTAATATTAGTGGACGATATGCCTTGGACAAAGGCATAGAGGAGCGCTTGGGTAATGATTTTGAACGTAGGATCAATGAAGATGGATTTATTGATGTTAAGGATAGATCTGGTAAGCAATGCTAACCAATTTGCTACTACAGTTAAAGAAAACTTGGAGTTTGTTGCATCTTTTTTTGCAAATGTCTGATTATTGAACAGCTTAGAAAACATAAAAATGAAATGAAAATTAAACTTCTTGCAATGTTTAGAGGAGAGCGATGAGGTATATAGAATAATCGCCATGGTGCCACCTAAAGTTTGTTTAACCCAAGGAAAACCTCACGGGGAAACCCAAGGATGCTTCCCCACATTCACGGATGGCATCCCTGGTAAACCCATTTGCGTAGACTACTGCACGTCACCTTGGGGGATTTGGACTGTGCACCTGCTGGTATGGAACTAGACAAATGCACAGCAACATTGGTGACAACAGGTTAAGCTAACCCCTTGAGCTTTGGTGGCATCTAAAGTTTCTTTCCTACCTTACTTATTGCTGAAATGGAGTTTCACATGGATAAAATATAAATCAGTAAAGGGAACATTCTAAGACACCAATGAGCAAAAGGAAAACTCTTCTCTGGCTATGATGTTTTGTTTTCCATCATGGGAAGCTGCTCCTTTGCTCAAAGATTTGATCTCAGCATATTACTTGGATCTCCTCAGTTGTAGTCCATAACTTTTCTTTTGCCATAGTTCTGAATGCTTTTTGAGAAATTGAAGGACATGAAGTAAACCAAGTCTTATTTTTTTATGTCAATTTTCTCCTATAAATCCATTTTATTAGGACATAGTCAGTCAGCGAACATGCATATATAACTAGCTTGGAAGGGTTGACTGATTGACTGATTCATATAGGGAAGAACTGGAGACTATTGTGGTCAGTCCTCACCCGAAATCTGTTACCCACCAAGTACTGCCGGAACTTGGCCAACGCATGCATGATGGCCAGCATCTCTTTGTCATATATCGGGTACAATCTCTCATGCAGCAGTAGCTTTCGACTCTCAAAAGCTATAGGATGCCCCCTTGCATCAAAACTGAACCTACTCCCTCTCCTGAAGCATCACACTCTAGTACAAAGGACTACGTGAAATCTAGCAATGCCAACACTGGGCAACTGCTCATCACGTCCTTGAGCCTGTCAAAGGCCCTCTGCGCAACATCTGTTGAACCAAAAACCCCTTTCTTGGTGAGATCCGTGAGGGGTGCTGCAAGTTGTGAAAATCCCTTGACAAACTTCCAGTAGTAGGTGTAGATACCTACAAACCCCCAGAGTTCTTTCTCGTTCTTCGGTTCTGGCCAATCCCTGATGGCCCGGATCTTCTCCTCATGGACCCTTACCCCGTCCACTCTGATGATATGCCCCAAGTAGAGCATCTATGTAAGCCCAAACTCGCACTTGGATAGCTTAGCATAGAAATGCTTCTCCTCTAAGATATGCAGTACAACCTTAATGCGCTGCAAGTGTTTCTCCCATGTGCGACTATAGATGAGAATGTCATTGAAGAATACTAGCGCAAACTTCCTCAACTGACCATTGAAGATGTGGTTCATACAAGACTGGAAGGTGGTCGAAGCATTGGTCAGCCCAAAGGGCATCACCATGAACTCAAAGTGGCCATAGTAGCATTTGAACGCAGTCTTGGGGACATCTTGGTCTCTCACCTTGATATGATGGTACCTCGACCTTAGATCGATTTTGGAGAAGAACTTCGCTCCCCTCAACTCATCCATCAGCTCATCGATCCTGGGGATGGGGTAGCTATTCTTCATGGTTTTCTTGTTTAGTGTCCTGTAGTCGATGCACATCCGTAATGTGTCATCTTTCTTCTTCACCAAGACTACGGAAGAAGCAGAAGGACTAGTGTTGGGCCTGATGTGTCCCAATGCTAAGAGCTCATGTATGGCTTTCTCAATCTCATCCCTGTAGGCTTTGGGGTGCTTATAGGGGGTGGTGATCACTGCCTGGATCCCCTGTTCCAGCTCAATAGTATGCTCAAACCCCCAGTCTGGTGGTTGCCCCGGTGGTATGTCCCCAAAAACCGTGGAGTAACGGTCCAATAGAGACTGCACATCAGGATGTATTTGTTGCCCTGTGACTCTTGCCTCTAAAATACACAACTCCACCGCCCACTCTATGTCTCCCTTCTAGAAATCTACCTCCATCGAGTGTGCAAAGACTATCTGCGGTGGGTATGTGTGCATGCCTCTGATCATCACATGGTTCCCACTCTTCTTATCCGTCTACTCCATCTCTAATGTCTCCCAATCTGTAGTGACCTTCCCAAGCATAATAGGCCACTGTACCCCCAATAACACATTGGTATCTGGAATGTAGACCACAAAAAGTGATTCGTCATTGTGTATGTCCCCATGGTCACTGCTAATGCCAAAACATATTGCATGCACTGCATGGTCCTAGCACCTGGAACCAATACGGAGAAGCCATCAAAACTCTTTGTCGGTATGTCCCTCCTCTGCACTAGTTGGGCATCAATGAAGTTATGTGTGGCCCCGTTGTCCACCAGTACTTAGACACGCTGCCCCTGAACTGTGCCTCAGCCTCGCAGCGTCAAGTACTTGGGAACTCCCTGCAAAGATGCAAGGACTCCTCCGGTAAGTGCAAACGCTGCTACTGCTGCTGTTGGGGGAGGTGGTGGTGGATGATCTCCTCTTGGTGCAGCAAAACTGGGATCTCCCTCCAACTCCTCATATGCCTCTTCTCCTCCTTCACCGTCGGAGAAGACCTCAATGTAGTGTGCCTTTCCCGCGGCACAATGATGACCCGGTGCCCATGGCTCCTGGCAAGTGAAGCACAACTTCTCCGTCACAAATCTCTCCAGGTATCATCATCTAAAGTCCCTCGGCCCTGGTTCCCCTCGGGGGTGGAGCTCTCGTGTCTTTCGCCCTCTGCTAGAACACTGTTTTGTGGGGAAAAGGAGCTCTCGTCCTCGACATGGCATCCTGCTAGTCTGTAGTCCTCCCTACTACGTCCTGCAGTGTAGTAGGCCTAGTGGATCTGACTAGCCCACGCAAAGGTTTTGCCAATCTGTCAATAAAGATATATACTCTCCTGGCCACGGACAGGTCTGGCACAATCATTGAAAGCTTCAAGAACTCAAAAATATAAGTTTTCGGGCTCCCCGTTTGTTTGAGCTTGGTCAATTCAACAAAATGTTCCTTCGGGTCCTTCCGATCAAATCTCTCCACCAACTTCCGAGTGAACTCCACATACGCTGTCACCCTTACGTGACCCAGTGTAGACATCCCGTGGAACCACTAGTCGTGGGCTTCTCCCTCAAGGTGCAGCACTGCCACCTTGATAGCCTTTACCTCCGCCATTTGGTTCAGCTGAAAATAAATGTTTAGCTTCTCCACCCAAGCCTTAGTTGAACACTTTGATGATCCATCATAGGTAGGCAAGAAAAATCTGCCCACGGTGCATTGTAGGTCACTCCCTTGCGTGTACCCTCCTCTATTTTGGCTGCGTGGTATGCTATTGCTTTTCAGCTTGCAAAACTCGTTGAAGGTGAGGGCATCTCCAAACGCTAGCCCATATGACTGATATTCTGCAAAATACTCCACGTAATGAGCCACCTCTAACTCCTGGGGTCCACTCGTTCCCGCTCCCGAAGTTAAGAATGTGGGCATGGTGGAACGTGGGGGAGTGCGTAACACTACTTGCTGCGCAACGTTCTGCTCTAATGCATGGTGAGTAGTACCAGACCCTTCTCCATTGTGAAATTCCCTTGGGATCTCATGCTGTCTATTTTCTCTGGCAATCTTCTGCCCCATTTCCTCTATCTTTTTGGAAAGCTCTTGCATTGATTTTAAGAGGAGGTTACCAAAATTCTCCTCATCTCTTTCATCTGTCGTTGGTTCCTTCCCTTTGTCTTCCTCAACCGGAACACTGTCCTCTTCGACAAGTGTGATTTCGAGCCTACACTCTCAGATTCTGTACCTCTGCTTCCAGTATGTGATGAACTCTCTATCTCTGGGTGTCATAGACTAATTGATCCACAGGTTGAGCCAAGTCTATGAGCTCTGATACTACTGTAATATCCCAAATTGGGAATAGACAGTAATACAAAGCAACACAAACAAAACTACAGTAAATATAAGATACATGAGAAACAATGCAAATAAACCAGAACTGCTGAGCTATTTTATTAAGATTTCTGAAAAGAGGGTCAAGTACAAGTAGTGCTTAGAATGATGGCACCTTGGCCTGCTCTAGGTAGGCTGAAATGATCTCTAATCCCCTGCTCAGAAAGTCTGCTCCTCTACTGCTCTATGTGGCTCCTCCTCTACGCTACCCTGCTAGCTGGAAAGGGACTGCGAAACTCAGACACCGGACTCTCCTCCAAAAACCCAAAATAACCCGCGAAGGAATTCTGGAAAGGCTGACCCTGGAAAGTCACCCCCTTGGGATGAATACGCACTTCTGTTGGGTACGTTGGCCTCTGAGATGAAATGCTAGGAAGAAAGGCCTCCAACAACCCAAGGAACTCAGCTATGGAAGGGCTGATCCCCTCACAAGCCTCCGGACTGAAATCTCACAAGCTTCCTCATCTCTCGAAGCTGCCCTCCTCCTTGACTGCGTAATCCTCTAAGCGACTGCACTGCCCTGGGGATGAACTACGTAATCTAGGTGGCTATCTCAATGCTGCTCTCAAAAATGAAGGTGGGTCTCCTCTCCTGAGCAGGTACCCGAAGTCCCCCGAGGACAAGGTTGGGATCTCCGCTCGGAGACACTCGTGTGCTAAACAACACCGAAGACTCAGCTAAACAGCTTAAGCGTGCTCTAGTCTTGATTGACAGAAAATTCGAAGATGTATGAATGAATGAGAATGGCTGCCTTCATCCACTTTTTATGCTAATGAGCTTCCAATGTTCCCTTGGGCCCACTAGTGTTGCGCTGTCCCTCTGCCACGTTGTCCCCATGCTGCTCTGTGCTGCCTGTCCCCACGCTGCCACTATGCTTCCTGTCCTCATGCTGCCTCTGCGCTATCCAAACTGCCACCTCTCATGTGCTGTCACTTGGCCTCATGGACCCCTCCTTGCCTTTTAATTATTCTTCCTAAGTGACTTTAGGAAAGTGTTTGTACATCTGTATCATAGCATTTGTATCAAGGTTTTCTAAAGGGGCATGATCCCTAGTACAGGGACCCTATCATTTTCTTGTTTATGAACTGCTAAGAAAAGTTTTGGAGCATATATTTCTTGCAATTGTTGATTTCACTGTTCATATTGTCCGTTGTGCAAAGTTGCTCATTGTTTAGCAGTGCTAGTGTGTTTATGTGTTAGTCTAGACATAGACCAGACCTAGAGTGCAAGGGAATTTCAATAGGAACACTAGTCATCTAACCTCTGATGCAGGGGCATTAGGCCCAAGACAATTTTTGTACATAAATAAATGTAAAGGGGGGTCTCATGTTTTGTTTCCCCTATGTAATTATTCATAATTGGGTTATTTTAGTTAATTTTAGAGAAAATGTAACTGCCCGAATGATTAGTGGGCATAGGAAGTGATAGTACGTTTCAGTCCATTTAAGCATTAGTCTAACTTGGAACTGTAGGAATTTGAAGAGTTATGAGTCATCGAGAAATTCGAATCGATTCACTGTAATTGATATAAAAATAAAACCCCTGTAGCAGAGTCGGGGGAGACCGACACAGAGACCTGCCAGGGAATTGTATAGAGCTGCATAGGGAAGGAAGGCCGATTGATTGGAAATCTGGCCGAGCCTGAAGCTGCAAGTAATTTCATTATATGAACGAGGAATTCAGTTCAGAAATTCGGTGCATTTGTCGAACTAAGTTTTGTGTGAAAATGTCCCAATTTCTGTGATTAACAGTGTGAATAACCTCTGTAATTAAGTTGAACGATGTCCTGTATAAATGGGCCTCGAATCCAGTAAATCTATGTATGCAGATCTGTGAAGTAGAACCCTGTGTTAAAGACTTAACGTACGAAACGGGTGTTTGAGGAATGCTCAAGTTCGGTGCTGAGAGCTTGTGAGGATTTATTTAACGCTAGAAAGAATTGAATATTCGTACTGTTGTAAACTGCAGTACTGGGTAGAATTGGCCTAGAAATCATATGGGGGTTTATTGTTTTAAGGAGTGCTGGATCGCTGGGTAATGTGTGATAGGATTGTTTAGGTCGCACCCCTTAATTCTGCATTACACCTCTGGAGAAGGATTCTGTATAGCGATGTTTGGAGAATTAAACTGTGCGTTCAGGCCTTTCAAATGAATCAAAAGAAAGCCTAACATTGGTATTGTAACAGTCAGGGTTTATTGCGTAATCCTTCCCGGTCGGACTTTGGTCACGTTAAACCCCTGAGGTCGTAGTGGAGAGCTGTGGCGAAACGAGAGGTAGTTCTGAACTGTGCATTGAATGAATGTTGGATGATTTAGAGTTCGAGTGGAACGATGGAACAAAGTTTGTGTTAAGGACCAACGTATCGAAGGACCGGAGTAGAACTTAAGATTGAACACGAAGTCAAAGATGGGACGTGGAACCATGAGGGTGGATCAAGAAATGAACAGTAGAGGTGGTTTCATAAAAAACTAGCAGTATATCGCGAGTTAGGAAAGTGGTAAGCTGTAATTTAGAATTTGGAGCGATCCCATAGACTGAGGGACGCGTGTCCCCGAGCAGTTGAAAAAAACCTCCCTCATCGCGAGTTAAAGTTCATGCATCTACACTGTGCGATATCTATTGAAGCACGTCGGATCATTCGAAAAAATACAACGTGCTTCCAGCCGTTGGATGGGAAGGTCCGTTGGCGTTGGGGCGTGCATATATATTGATAGTAGCTAAGGGTGCGGTTCGACAAAGGTAAGATGTGTGTTCACAGTAACATGATTTTATATATGCAACCCGACATCAGTTATGGTCACAGTTTATTGAGTAAATGATATCACTAAAGATATATTGCAGAGATTGCAGAGGTTCTGAGAGAAGCCACAGCAGAAGAGTGAGAGAAGATGCCAAAGCAAATAGCATAAGGAAGAGACTCACTGGTGAAGAATGACTGAAAGAGATAGATGAGATTACAGAGCAGGTTTATGAACTGGAGAAAAGGATAGAAGAAAGCCAGAGAGTTGGTTGGCTCATGAGAAAGAGAGTAGATTGGCAACCATTACAGTTGAGATTGAAGCAAAAGAAGATTGCCTTATTGAGAAAAGAACTCAGAGCAGCCGAGTTGAAGGGAGAAATTTTTGCTTGTGAAGCAGAACAGAGCACAGATGAGGAGTGGAGATCTGCAAGAGGTCTTGTAGGACATGATGAAGACTTGAGGTAGCAAGAAACTTTTCTTGCTGAGGAGGAAATCATTGAGGATTTCCTGAGTTATTGGACAAGTCTAGATGATGTAAGGGCTTGTGTTCTTGAGTCTGACAAATGTGAGGTGATGACAGACTCCACAGAAGAAGAAGAACCCCGAGTTCTTGAGGCAAGGATGGAAATTGAAGATTCCATGGGCGGGCCTGTTCAAGAAGAAGTGTTTGAGAAAATAGCCAAGACTGAAAGGTCTTGTGATTTGAAAACTAAAAAGTTGTGTGTGTTTGCAGCCACAGTAGGTGAGAGAGAACAAACTACTGATGTTGTCACTAAGGAAGAAATTGGAACAACTACATGCTTTGAAGATGTCCCTGCACAGTTGGGGAAAGATTCTGCTTTCCCACATATTGGAAGCAGAAGAGATTTAGTTTATGATATTGGCCAGAAGCTAGAAGATGAACAAATTGAACATCTTGAAGCAGAGACAATTGAAGAATCTCTGAAGCATGCGAAAGACTTGGAACAACAAGAAGATTTGGTGATCAAATCACCAAATGAGACCATGAGGCCTTATGTTTTTAAAACTGACAAGTTGTGTATGAGTGCAGTTGTTGATGAAGGTAGTTCACAGGATGGAACTGTGACAAATGAAGCTGACTGTTGCCAAGCCAGATATGATGAGTCTTTTTCAGGTGAAGATCAGATTGTGGAGGAATTCATCAATTCCTTACTTTATAGAAGGGATTGCTTCAATGAGGAGGTGACAGTTATGTTTGATGATGAGTTTGTCATTAATGATGATAATGACAGACTGCTTTTGTTAAATGGCCAAGTAAGGAGTGATGGATAGGTAGCTGGAGTTTTTGCAGAGATAGAAGATCAGAACTCTATTCTGATGAAGGCTGAGAAGATAGTGACAGCAGAAGATAGTGAAGATTGTGGAGATGTTTTCTCAGGTGAGATGCCAAGATTGTGGCATGAGCAGAGAGGCATCCTTGACGAGGATGGTGCAGAGGAGAGACTAGCTGGTAGTCTCAAGAAATGTTTGAAGAATTGGAATCAACATTCTGATGTGCTGGTAGAACAGGAAAGAATTGTAGGACAGCATACGGAGATGCTGGCAGAGCAGAGAAAGGCTATGATAGGTGGTGGAAAACTGTTGACAAATGCTCACTGTGTTGAACATCATACACAGGTAAAGGTGAAGAGGAGAGGAGATGACACTAAATATGTTGCTACGGTTTTAGCCAAAGGTGTAGAGTATGACATTGCTCTGCTTTTAGTTGAGAATGAAGGGTTTTGGAAAGGGACCGAGCCTCTTCGCTTTGGATGTCTGCCATGTCTTCAGGACGCAGTGACTGTTGTAGGTTATCCACTAGGAGGAGATACAATTTCAGTTACTAAGGGTGTAGTTTCACGTATTGAGGTGACATCATATGCATATGAAGCTTGATCTGTTGGGTATCCAAATTAATGCAGCAATAAATCCTGGAAACAGTGGGGGTCCAGCTTTTAACAATAGTGGAGAGTGCATTGGAATAGCATTTCAGGATTATAGATCAGCAGATGCTGCACCAGCTCTAGAACTCGAGCACGATTTTGTTTCTTGGATTTCGAAGGAAAATACAACGCCCATAAAATATGATATTTATAATGATATCCTTGTTGACAGTAGGGGACAGTATATCATGGCGTGGGCGCAGATGAGCTGCGGGGAAACTGTAGTGTTTTTTGCAGCAATCATGATGGATCAAATTCCCCAGTATTCCCACGGCTCCCGTTGTCCGTGCGTAAACCCTGACATCCATATCTGATCCAGTATGTTTTCCTGCCATCGCCTAGATTAGCCAACTGGGCCTTTCCATTGCACATTTCAACAACAATAACATCTGCCATCGTTAAGTTGCCTAAAACCTATCGGACGGTTTCCAAACGTCACATTGTTTTAAAAAACAATTGATTCGAGTTTTATATATATGGAATCATGCAAAGATATATTCGAATCGGTGTCTTATATATATGGTATCATGAAAGATGCAAAGATATATTCAGATATTCAGATCGGATTAATAAATTCTGTGGATTGGATTTATTCCTGGTTTACGAAACAATGTATCGGTGTATGGTTTTACGAAACGGTGTAACGTGTGATCGGTTTCAATTTAATTAAAGTCATAATTAAAAAAGTTATATATATATATATATATATATATATATATATATATATATATATAAAATTTAATTTACAAATAATATTAATAATAATAATAACTCAAAATAATAATATTATTATTATTTAAAAAAAATAAAAAAATAAAAAAAATAAAAATAAAATCATATCATCGGAAAAATTATATAATTTAAGATGAGATGTCAAATACATATGTCGAGTTACACATGCCAAGATAACAAATACAAGATGAAGAAATTATTATCCATAAAACTTTGAGGAGAACGTTCTGAAGGAAGGGCCAATTCATAACAAACAAATAAATAAAAGTTGATATATTATAGGTTGGGAGTATCATATTAAAGGTTGGGCAAAGACATTAAAATAAAATTGTGACGAAAGCAAATGAAGAAAACGGTGTGTGATTGAACTGAACAAAAGTGTCAACTATAAGCTTTGAGGACAAAGCTTTTGAAGGAAAGGGGCAATGTTATGAATATAATAAATATAATTATTAATAGTCAAATAAGGATTATGTAAGTAGTCATTAAGTTAGTGAAAGGGCATGTCTAAAAGACATGCCCATTCATGAAAGGCCACCTGCCTAGGTATATAAGAAGGGCCTCATTGTAACATTTTATCATCTCTTATACATTTTATATATAATATATTATTATTACAAATACCTCTTGTGTATTTTACAATTAAAGTCAACAAGCCTACAGCTTTGTTGCTCCACTTGCCATTGATGAAATAGTGCCAGATAAAGAACTAGTAATTACAGCCATTCTGGGACTACCATCTTCTTCGAGTTCCTTTGCTTCAGCTCTCAACAACTGGAAAGAGACACCCACCTTTGAGCCTTGAGGAGCTGTGGACAACATGTAGCCAAGAAGAGTTAAGGGTCTCCATGGTAACCAACAATGAAGAAGTATCAAATGCTTATGTTGCTCATCATAAAGGAAGATTTAAGAAGAAAGGGCCAAAGAAGAAAGTTGACATGTCCAAGATCGAGTGTTATCATTGTCACCAGATGGGACACTATAGGAGTGATTGTCTTGACAACCCCAGGAGCAGGAAAAGAGATAGAGATCATGCAAACATGGCTGAAGAGACATCATCCCCCAAGAAAGTAGATCCTAGAGATGACTTAAGGGACTTGGAATACTAAGCTCCTTCCATCTTATGTTTCATTTGTATATTTCATGTAGCATAGGTTTAACATCTTCTTGAATATGTATTTCTTTGTTTTATAAGTTTTAGGTTTTCCCTCAAGCTTGGGAGGGAGCCCACAACATCTCCTCAAGGATCACTTGTCTACCTCTATTCCTTGTCTAGGAATCAATCTGCTGGATGTTCAAGAATCACGAAGGAGGCTTCAAGGATCAAATAAGGAGACCTCACAAGTCAAAAGGTTTGTCAAAGAATCAAAGGTATGAATTGAAATGTATAGTATTGTTACTCTCTTTGAAATATCCATTTCTATGTTACTAATTGTTGATATGTCTAGCTCTATTGAATCCTAAAAGGATTCTTGTTTGGGATGATTCATCACCTGATGAATCTACCCACCTTATACACCTTTGATTGCTTATATAGATAAAACCTTATGGCGGTTCTCTAGAAAACCCTAACCTAAGGGTATGTTGATAATGTGTTAAACCCTAAACTTGTTTAGGGATATTTATGAAGGAATTGCTATTTTGATCGATATATTGATAATGTCATTGTTGGGATTTTGATATGACCATTGAGGCTCTAAACTTTTTGGAGTTGAAATGATGTTGTTTGAAATCTCAAACCTTTGAAGTTTGATATAATGAGGGTTTGCTTTGACAATGAACCGAAACCTTAGATTTTGTTTATGTCTATAGATAAAATCCTTATTATGGAAAGTTCTAGGAGTGGAACCCTAGGTATGTGTTCTCTTGATTGAATCCCTATCCGAGTCTAGGACTATATGTGTCTAGTTGTATTAATGTTGACTAACATATGATGTGCTTATAATGATGATCTCCTAGATATGTGTGTTGACCCATTTTTTAATGGTCCTAAGAATCTAGGGTTTGGAAACAAACCTTAGTCAAGTTTGAAAAGATCTAGGATGATGATTTAAAATTATAAGGTTTATAAATAAATCCTAGTAATAATTAAATTCTCTAGTATGAATGTTGAGTTGGATCTATATAATGTGATGAGAATTTATAAATGAAAATCTAGGGTTTACATCGAACCCTAGTGGAAGTTACTCATGATGTGCTTGTTGATTTCTAGAAGCTCTTCATGATATGTTTTTCTAAATGATTTGAAATATAGGGTATGAAACTAAATCTAGTGAAAGCTGATCATGACAATGTCTGAGCTGTGGTTAATGTTGATTAACTCTTTTATATGAAATCTAGGATTTGTATGAATTCCTAGTGGAATGTCTAACATGTGAATTCTAAAGGTTGTTAGCTATCTTGTGGATCTATATTAGTTCTAGGATTTACTGAATGTTGTAGCAAGGTATATTATAGCTTTGAAAGAAACATTGAAACCCTAGATATAATAAAAGACATTGTGAAATATTCTAGGGTTTATGATAAAAGTCCCTAGCAAAAATGTTGAAGAGTATGCCTCTTTTCTAGGTATCTAATATGTATAAAGTTGAAAGTGCTTCCATAACTCTGATATGGCTAACTTTATGCTTCTATAGTTTTGGTTGTACTTGCTGTCTATAGTTGTGCATGTACTTCATGAAGATGAGAAACTAATAAGTATGATAAAAAGAATGGAAGCCATGAAAGATTCTCCAACACCTAAAAAAGAAGTCTCCCTACATTAAAAGTGAGCCTGGATAGAATTTGATCTCTCTAGACTAAGAGGGAGGCTGGATAAAAGAAGAAATGGTTATGGTTCTCAGTTCTCTACTTCATGTATCATGCACTAGACCAGGGCTAACAACCATAAGTCTTAGTGAAGTCCATGAGTAAGAATCATAGTCATGGTTGGAGAATATATTATGGAAATATATGTTGCCACATGGGAAGCAGGAAGACGAATCTTCTCTTGAAAGATTCTATTGATAGTCCTACTGGAATTAGTTGAAGGGCAACATTGAAACCCCAAATTTTGTTTTGATTATGCATTTAAATTATTGATGATTGAGGTTTGTGTTTGCACAGGTGAATCTCTTGAAGGACTTGATAGCATGCTGGTTACCAATCAGTTTGATTGGGAGAGATTGGTTGTTCTTGATCTGCTAAATCAAGGTGTATTGAGGCTTTGTGAGTGAAAAATTGCCTTGAAATGTTCTTGATCTGTTGGATCAAGGTGTGTTGAGGCTTTGCAAGTGAATCATTGCTTGGAAAGACATCAAGGCTGACACCTTATGTTGATGTCTGGAAGGGAGGGTGGCATCGGGTGGATGTGTACCTAGTTCCCTAGGTTGATGGTTAGTAAGTAAGCCTGATGGTACCTATAGAGACTGAAATCTTTAGTCCACCTTATTCCCAAATGGATATATTGCCTTGGTTAGGAATTTAGTCCATGGCATTGCGGTGCCTAAAGAGATGAGTGACCAAATGGATAGATTTCTCTGGTCAGGAATCTAGTCCATGGCATTGTGGTGCCTAAATGTTCTTCATAGTTTCATATAGTTTGAGATCTTCCCATCGTATATTATGAATACCTCCCTAGTTAAAAGGGAGTGTTGAAGATTTTAACTAGGTTCGATCTTCATAATTTATATTTATTGTACTCATCAAAAGAGTTGAAGAAAAAGAAATTATATTATTTATTTTTATTATTAAATGACTTATCAAAGCACAGGTTTCATTCTTGGCTCATGTTTAATATAAGGTCCCAATTGTGGACTTCTAGGTTAGTCATTACAGATTTATATTGACCCTCTTTGGGCTTTTGAATCATGTAATTAGGTTTAATTTTGAGTCAAAAGTGGTCTAGTAGCCCTTCACATCAAGTCGGCCCAAAGGAGATCAAGTCAGCCTCAAAGGAAGGAATTCGAACCCATCAAAAGGCTATAAATGCAAGGAGGTCGAATTCATTTGCTAACCAATTCACTGCAACTCATGACATCAAGGGAAAAAGTGAAAAATTGGAAAAGGACGCAAAAGAAGGGCGAGTTGGGTCTATCTGAAAGAGAGAAAAAATCAAAATTTTGGTGAAGGAATCTCTCTGTTTCGTGGTCTCTCTTGGGAGATCGAAGTCTTTGAAGTTTGGAAGCTGCTGCTGCTGCAAATCTGCGAAGTTGCTAGAAGACTGATTGCTGATGCTGCTAGGTCGAAGTTCTGGAAAGCTGACTTGGTGTGGAGGGAAAGTTTGGCTCATGTCTAGGGTTAAGAGTCTCAAAGAATACTATTGAAAGGAAGAATTATCTTGACTGGGTTTTCCCCTCGAAGGTGGTTTTGCCTTGGCTGTTGGCCTACATCTAGTGTCCTTGATCTATGTGTATTTTCTTTGATATTTGCTTGATGAACTAATAAGAAGAAAAATGAGAAGAACATTGTTGAGAATTTGGAGGGCTGGAGATTAATACAAATTCTCTTCTTGATAATTACTTGTGAGCTTGCTTGAGTTACTTATGTCTTTCTTTCTTTACCTTAGTTAGTCTTTCATCAAGTCAATTATCAAAATGCATGAGACACAAAATTAGGCTCCTAGAGCCAGGGAAAAACCTATCTCTCTTAGAGAGGAAATCCCGCAAAGAATTCTTCTTATAGATCTTCAAATGACAAGTACCATGACCCAGACTCAGACCTTAGAATTAGGAATTTCTCCAAGATCTTGTCACTACCCTTTTAAACTTGATTCTTCTCTTCTTCAACGATTTGCTCTGTTATGCACTAGAGAACTCGGTCTCCAAGATTCACTTACTATATTATAGTTACGAAGGTAAATCACGAATTTACCTTCCTCACTCTTATTCTCCTTTAAGAATGCTTTCTCCTTATAGTCATCGTCTTCACTGTGCTGAATCGTATCCTTCAATCAAACTGTCCTTAACCGTATCCTTCAATCAAACTGTCCTTAAACTTTATATACTTCAGGATCTTTGTTTAACTTAGAAAACATGAAACAACGGTATTATATTTGCACCTTCTTCTTGCTCTAATATCCAAAATATAGGCTGTGACACATCCGCAAATGATACTTTATAACTACTTCCTGAAATCTGTAATTACACTTAGAGTAAATCCGCTCTTATAGTATCTATGGAATCCGCAGTTGCTGTACCTTAGATATCCGCACTTCCTGTTAAGGATGATCCGCACAACATCACCATCATATATCTAGCTGATAGTCTTGAAATTCTTCAAACTTCATGCTAAACAACCTTTCCATAAATCTGCACTGAAGCTCCCTTAAATAATCCGCAAACTGTCACTATTTTGAGCAAAAAACATTGTCTTCAAATGAGCCGCGGAAATATATATTTATATGGGCTATTACTCTGTCTTTAGGCCGACTTATTAGTAGGGTTGAAGGTCCAGTGTTTGACAGAGGTCTGATCGTAGGCATTCTTCCACAGATTCTTGGACGTGTGAGAAGGCTCATGACAAGATTTGGAGTATATACTGATGACTAGATCCTTCATATATATATATGACACTTAATGATATTCTATGCCTAGAAGACTCAAACCTAATAGACATCAAGAAGAAGTCTATCTAAATAAATCTTGCTCATGAAACCCATGAAACAAATACAACAAAAATATATTTTATTATTTTGACTTCTTCTTTTCATAAGTACATAATTACATAGTCAACATTAAGACTGACCTAGTTACACTTTTCAACACTCCCTTTGAACTAGGGAGGTATTCATACAGGTACATGGTAACTTTCAAACTGAAGAATCTGATAAGAAGATTCGGATTGGTAATCACATCCATATAGCATCACATAAACCAGCATTGTCCTAGTGCAAGGCCTTGACTAACAATCCCATCTCTTAACGAGACAATGGGCTACAATGCTGGCGAGACACATGACTTATAGACATCATAGTCATTGTCTCTCCAAGGTACATACTCCAGGCGGGTGTTCCCAAAGTATGACCTTCTTGGACTATTCTTCTCTTGGGTAGCTAGCGCTCAAAGAATATTGGTCCCCGACTACTCTTATCTTGAATGCCCTAGCACATTCTCAAAGAGTATCGAATGCTAGATGATTACCCAATCCTCCATTCTGTCTTCCCAAGTGAAGACTAGAATGATGTATTTATCTCTCCCTCTCAGCCACGGAGGACCTATTCCACACCTAAGCTCATTCTTAGTAATTACCCAGTTTCTTCCAAGTAAGAAACTGATCACCAGGCTCCCTCTCAATCAGGGACCTGCGGCAGGAATGGTGAGACACCCAGCTGCTCATGAAGTGTTCCTCCCCTTGATGTCATGGATTTTGATATTGAGGAATCTTCAACTTTTAGCTCCATAGGGCATAGATCACCCTTCACTTTCATTCATGAGTCACATCATCTACCAGAAAGTGATTCATCTGTCTTTCTCATTTAGTTCACCGTTATGCCATGCTGCTTTCCTTCGAATCATCTCCAAGGATCATACATCCTTTCTCATGATCAACAACCCTGAACAAATTCATTCAGATAAACATATACATATGAACTTTTTAAACGAAAGTTACCCTAGTGATGATCTTTCACTATGACATCTTTCTGTAGGCATCGACATCCTTTATTCAAATTGACACATCTCCTAATGATATGTTTTGCCAAGGGTCTTCTTCTTTACCAGACTTCCGTCAGAGTCTACATATCTTCCTAGGAGATCTCTTAGTCACATCTTCTTGGCTTCCAGATGATAACTACCTCTTGACATGGTTTCATTTCATGATCTCTTCCTTTCTACACATTCTCCATTCCCAGTAACTTGCAAATTTTCCAGTTTCTCGTTCATATACAACCACCTTATATTCCATGAGGACATATTATGTTGATTTCATTTGTCAGTACACCGAGAGATCCTTCTTCATAGATCATACTTCTAAATATGGAAGTCTATTACCTGCAACCATATGACATGACTTCGCAACATCCAGTGTCAGCATACCTCATACCTTTTTCCCTTGAGTCATCCTGTAGCAATTTCTCTAGAATGAAGAGCTTAATTCCTTTGGTCTGCTCCATCAATATGTCATCACATTTCAGAATTCTGTTTCCATGATAACTCCTGATCTTGATGACTGCTTTACATTAGTCATGTTATCAGAGAGGTTTTCCCCGAGCTGATTCACCAAGAGCTCCTAACATGCTTTTTATCATGATTCTATAATATACATTGCTTCCTATCATACTATTTTACAACCAACATAAATCACTTGAAGGAGAAGATGATCTCAATCATAGTAGAGATCCCTTGCTTCTTATTTCTTAGATTTCTTTGCATCAGGTCCTTCCCTCACATCTGAGATATGGGCTTCTTCCCATTTCCTCTTGTCCTTGTCAGATTTAGGACAATCACTTTTATAATGCCCAAGTTCATTACATCCAAAGCATCGTACGTTGTCTATATTCCTTCTTTTATTTTGAGGGCGAAATTTTATGGCTGCAAAGGCATGATTCTCTTCACTTGGTCCTGTATCAGCTTTGGCTTTTAGTCTTGTTTCCTCTATTTTACATAGAGACCATAAATTATGGAATGGGGTGGCTTCTTTCTTCCTGTATAAACTAGAAGTGAAGTTTCCCCATTCCCCTCGTAGAGCATTCAGCACCACTGTAGTCATCTCAGTGTCAGACATTACTTCTCCCAGTTCCCGCAGTTGATCTCTTATTTCAGAAATCCTCATAAAGTATGGAGTGATTCCTTCTTCCCTTGATAATTTCATTTTGTATAGTTCTTGTCTCAGAGAGATTGCTTCTCTTGTAATACTCACAGAAAATAGCTCCACCAATTTCTTATATATTTCTTTTGCCGGCTTTAGTTTTGATACATAAGGAATGAGTGAGTCCTTAATGGATTCTATGAGAATCCTCTAGGCTTTAATTTCTCCCTTCATGTACTTGGCATGAGTTGGAGCATCTACTTTTGGAGGTTGGATTGTAGAACCTTCGATATATTCCATAACTTCGTCTTCAATCAAACTCAAATATGTCCTCTTCTTCCATGCACTAAAGTTCGATGACCCAACTAGCTTGTTGCTCTCCTTGCAATAAGTCATTTTAACAGATTTAAGTAGGGTCATAGATACTTACTTGAGTAGAGTGGCTTGCAGCTACCTTGATGATGTTTGAAGATGAAGTCAAGGATTTCCTTTAAGATAGGAATCTTCAATGTAGGAGATCTTGAATCCTTGATGAAGGATAGCTTCAGAAGTTGAGGTCCTCCTTTTAACAAAGTTTTGAATGTGAGTCTTTGATGGCAAAGATTACTTTCTTGATTGAGTTGATCCTTTAAATGAGATAGGATATCTTTCTTGAAGTAGCTAGAGAGTCTCCCTTTTCAAATTAATTTGAAATTCCAACCCAAACTTTTGATCTTTGCTTCCGGAGTGTCTCCTTTTTCAAGCAGCCCTTGAGTTCAACACCTTAGCTCTGATTCCATGTTGAGAATTTGGAGGGCTGGAGATTAAGACAAATTCTCTTCTTGATAATCACTTGTGAGCTTGCTTGAGTTACTTATGTCTTTCTTTCTTTAGATTAGTTAGTCTTTCATCAAGTCAATTATCAAAATGCACGAGACACAAAATAGGCTCCTAGAGCTAGGGCAAAACATCTCTCTCTTGGATTTGAAAACCCACAAAGAATTCTTCTTATAGATCTTCAAATGACAAGTACCATGACCCAGACTTAGACCCTAGACTTAGGAATGTCTCCAAGATCTTGTCACTGCCCTCTCAAACTTGATTCTTGTCTTCTTCAATGATCTGCTCTGTTCTGCACTAGAGAACTCGGTCTCCAAGATTCACTTACTGTATTATAGTTAGGAAGGTAAATCACAGATTTACCTTCCTCACTCTTATTCTCATTTAAGAATGCTTTCTCCTTATAGTCACCGTCTTCACTGTACTGAACCGTATCCTTCAATCAAACTGTCCTTAAACTTTATATGCTTCAGGATCTTTGTTTAATTCAAAAAACATGAAACAACAGTATTATATTTGCACCTTCTTCTTGCTCTAGTATCTGAAATATAGGGTGTGACACATCCGCAAATGATACTTTATAACTGCTTCCTGAAATCCGCAATTACACTTAGAGTAAATCCACACTTATGTATCTCTGGAATCCGCAGTTGCTGTACCTTAGATATCCACACTTCCTGTTTAGGATAATCTGCACAGCATCATTGTCATATATCTAGCAGACAGTCCTGAAATTCTTCAAACTTCATGCTGAACAGCCTTTCCATAAATCCGCACTGAAGCTCACTTAAATAATCCGCAAACTGTCACTGTGTTGAGTGAAAAACATTGTCTTCAAATGAGCCACAGAAACAGATATTTATATGGGCTATTACTCTGTCTTTAGGCCGACCTGTCAGTAGGCTTGAAGGCCGACTTATCAACTATAGGGTAACCGACTTTAACATATTATTTATAGCTTCTTTTTCCAGCATTTGAGAGAGGTCTGATTGTAGGCATTCTTCCACTTATTCTTGGACGTGTGACAAGGCTCATGACAAGATCTGGAGCATATACAGATGACTAGATCCTTCATATATATATATATATATATATGACACTTAATTATATTCTATGCCTAGAAGACTCAAACTTAATATACATCAAGAAGAAGTCTATCTACTTAATAAATCTTGCTCATGAAACCCATGAAGCAAATACAACAAAAATACATTTTTATTATTTTGACTTCTTCTTTTCATAAGTACATAATTACATAGTCAACACGAAGACCAACCTAGTTACACTTTTCAGCAAACATAACAATAACTAAAGAAGATCACAAGTAAATAATCAAGAACAAGAGAATATTTCTGCCTTTCTGATTCTCTAACAATGGGACCTCAGAAAACTCGCTGACAGACTGATATATCATGAACCTACTTCCCCATAAATCTCGACCTAGATTCCTCGTGAATTTTGGGCTTGAACTCGGCCTGGAAGTAGCGTGTTAACCAGCTTAAATTTCAGCCTCAACTCAGCCTGAAAACTTTAGCAAACTTGGCCTGAACTCCTGGAGCGAAAACTTGGAAATTCGTGCCTATGGTCTCTGCTAGAAATTTGTGTTGGTAATCTCTCTAAAAGTTTGAACCCTTATGCTCAACAATCTCTGCCTCCCTTCTCTCCCTGCTCTCTTCTCAATGGAACACATGAGAATGAATGAGAGTTTCTCTCATTTTTCCTCTTTTTTCTCTCCAAAGTGAGGAGAACCCTAACCCTTAGATCTAATGGCTGAGATTAAATCATAGCTCATTAGATCAAGGGTGGAGATCATTCCCTCTCTTGACCCCCTCCTTCATGTGGTCCCTCTCAATTAATGAGCCTCGTATTTTTAATGTTTTTGTACTATGTGTACTTCTTCTCTCTTAAAGTCACTTTAAAACGTAAAAGTCACTTTAATAACATAAAATGTACTTAGTACTTCTCTCATAAAGTCACTTTTAAAACACATGTGACTTTAATAAATTAAAATACATAGTACATGACTCATAAAAAGTACTCTAGCTCCTTGGCATTAATAAAAATCATAATGTCTCTGAGACAAAAGGTCATTAATGTGTCTCCCTAGGCCAAAAGGGTAAATGCCTAGGAAACACCTAATTGGTACCCTTATTTTCAACAATTCACCCCCGCTCGTCCCCCCGAACCCCCCTCTTAGGTTATTCAAGTTTCCAACAGTATATTCATATATTTAGCAACTAGCTCAATTTATTGTTTTGGACCTTTTGGTATTCATATTTCGGTGTGCAGATGACCTATTTTGTAAACAAAATTATTTGGTCATGTTATTGTTGACAATTGTTGAATAACCTAATTCATTCGATAAGTTTCTATACGTTGAAGGTCTACTTTTTATTATATGGCTTAAAAATTCATATATTCTTAATTGCCATAATCTAGATTCTATATGGTTGATGTTTGAATGATTAATAATTAATGTACTATGGATGCATGTTTTCATATATACTGCAGCTTATTTGTCATTTTGCATGTGTTTTTTTATTTTTATTTTATTTTTAATTTTTTTTTTTGCGCACACACAAAAACAGACGCTCCTCTTCTGATATTTTTTGGAAAGTGATGCCCCTGATGCTCTCACTCAGGTCTGCACTCTGGAAGAAATAAGCAGTGTTGCACTTTCCCTATACTTCGTTCCATTTTTTGTTTCTTTTCATCGCCTTATTTTGTTTGTATGACTATATGGATGAATAAAGTCCATGTTTATGTTCTTTATACTCGTTGTCTAACTACTAAAGTAAATGCGTGAGCAAATTTACACACACACACACAGATAAATAAAAGCTCTGCTTCTGAGGTTTTTTGGAAAATGATGCCCCTCATTGTCTCACTCAGGTCTGCATTCTGGCAATCTCGTATTAAAAAATTACCAAGACAGCTATATATATATATATGATGTAATTGTACAATAAATGTGTTGGAAGAAATAAGCAGTGTTGCACTTTCCCTTTACTCTTCCATTTTTCCATTCTTTTCATTTTCTGATTTTATTTATATGACTATATGGATGAATATAGTCCATGTTTATGTTCTTTATACTCGTCGTCTAATTACTAATGTAAAGGCATGAACAAATTCCATTTAGTTAGCAATGATATTAGAGGAGATTAAGTAGTGATATCTATATATCATACCATACTATTGTTCTCTGTTACTTAGACAATACTGGAGCGATAAAGTCTAAACCAACCAAAAACTTTGTGAATGACTCATTTATTATACCATCTTTCCTTCGTTTGCAGGGAATGTGGAGTTCCGTGTCACAAAAGAGAGTTTTATGGATCGATGTCAAACAGATATGAAATCAGCAGCACTGTCTATTCCTAAAAATTGCAGGTAACTATTTTTTCTGAAACTTAATTTCCGAGATTCATGCTTTCTTTTATTTATAACAATTAATATGTTCAAAAATATGAAAAATTACGGCTGTTAACATTTTATGCAAGTATGTTACACAATGATTTAACTTCGTATCTGTAAACTAAAATGATTTGAATCCTTATATGACTTCTTTAGGAGATTTTATGGTTTGAACTTTGAACACAATACCTTGGTCCACATTAGTAATAGCAAACAATCTTACAAAATTTCCACTGAGGCTCAAAACATTTATCATAGTTGTCTTTTGAGGAAAACCACTGTCGTTAAGTGTGGGAGCACTCAAAAATAGTATTTGCAGGAAATCCAACTTGTATTACTTGAAGACAAAGAATACTTAGATACATAATCTTGCAAGTTGAGGGATAAAGTGAATTTTTTTATCTATTGTAGTAACTGGAAAATATTCTTCTAATTGTAAATTTAACTATGCAGTTTATTTGTTACGACAAACAACGAATAAAATCACAACTGCAATTTTCACCATAAAAATACTGCGGAAAATAAAATACTGAAAATTGAGAAATTCTAGCACACACGCAAGAATTTAGACACAGTTATTTTTGGACAATTGTCCCCGGAAAACCCCAATGCAGGAAAACCGGTGCAGTAGATAAGGATTTTATTATAATTCTTCAACAACAATTCCGAGTACAATAATTTAGATGCTCCACTGACAATCTAATCTGAGGAAAATACTGGCAAAATTATTGTGAGAATTTTCTCTCATGCCTTAGCTGATTTTTGCCTCCGAAATTACGTCCCTATCCTTTGCGCTAAGCCTCTTGCGTCATCCTTTGCATAGTGCCTACGCAGAACCTGTGGAGATTTCGGCCTTCCTTCCTTTGCCTATTCCTAGAACTGAAAATTTCCTCCCGGAATGCTGCTACCCTCCTCTTCTACCTGCTACTCATTCTCTGACTCTATCTTCTCTGCTAAATTACTGCCACGGAGAAAATCGAACTGCTTGGGCAACTGAGTATTGGCACTGGTGTATACTCTATCTACCCATCTGGTGTATACTCTATCTACCCATCGACGACTTCTTATAATCCTCTGTTGGAGCATGAACGACTAAGATTAAAACATAATCGATGGCCATTAATTCCTTGTTGATCTGTGTGATTTTCTAGATGATTGTTACCTTATCTCAATTCATACTATTTAATTAACCATATTCCCTAAGTTTAGACTTAAGAAATATTTAAAAAACGATTAATAATCTAATTGAGACATTTCTAGGCGGAATTTCCAGAAACTATTTATGGGTTTTGGAGATCTCATGTATTCTAGCCTCTCCACCAAATTTCGTGGCTAGAACACATCTGATGCTACAAAAACTAACACTCTCTCTTAGCGAGGAATGTGTTCTAGTGCTGCACACCTTGCCACAAAATCCTGTCTTTGCATCATCTCTTGTCACACTGCTGATGTCTCGCTGTTGCTGCCCACCAACCACTGCGCAACTTCGATATACGTTGCATCTGTTTTGCTGCTGACCTTGTTGTATTGCTGCCAACACTGCATCTGCATTGCAACTCCATCTCATCTGCTACTGCTGCAACTGAGAATCATCCAAAGTAACTTGTCCCCGCTACTGAAACGGTTTCTCCTCCATACCCATCTGTTCTCTGAAATAGACGAACTTAGCTCTCCTTAGAGCTTTCGTGAATATATCTGCAACCTGGTCTTCTATGGGAACATACTGTAGCTGGACTGCTCCATGTTGTACACAATATTTGATGAAATGACATCAAATATCTATGAGTTTTGACCTGTCATGAAACAATAGATTCTCAGAGAGCTTTATGCAACTCTGATTATCATTGTAGACACTGGTCGCCTCCATCCTCTGCTTGAGGAAGCTTACTAGCAACGTTCGAAGCCATATAGCTTTGCACGTAGTTGTGTTGGCTGCCATATACTTTGCTTTTGCAGAGCTTAGTGCTACTGACTCCTGTTTCCTGCTACACCAAGAAACCATCCTTGATTCAACACTGAAGTAGTACCCAGAGGTACCTTTCCTGGCCACTAAATTGCATGCCCAATCTGCATTTGTGAACCCACAAAGTTTGACGTCATCCCCTCGAGTATATCTCAACCCATACTCGACTCTGCCGCAACATACCTCAAAATATGCCTCGTTGCTGCCTAATGTACCCTCTTTGGCTCTACCATGAATTGACTTAGGGTATTGACTGCGAAGCAAATATCTAGCATAGTTTTGACCAGATACATGAGAGACCCAATAAGTTGTCTATACAAAGTGGGGTCGACATCCTTGTCATTCGATGCATCTATCTTCTTCCAGTTGGTGATCATGGGCATAAACATGGGTTTGCAATCTTGTATTCTAAACCTCTTCAGAATATCTGTAGCGTATCTTCCTTGCCCAAGGAAGATCTCCCGATCCTTCTGCTACACTTCCAATCCTAGGAAATAATGCATCAACCCCAAATCCTTCATGTCAAACTCTGCTGCTAGGTTCCTCTTGCAGTCCTGTATGAGCCCTGATGATTCTATCAAAAAGAGATCATCCACATTCAAAATTAGGATGAGTGGCTCACCCTCTACCATCAAATAGTAAAGGTTGGGATCTGTTTCACTCTTAACGAATCCCATCTGCTGCAAGTAGCTGTCAATCCTACTATACCATGCCTTGGGAGCCTGCTTGAGTCCGTATAGAGCTTTCTTTAGTCTACACACATGAGTCTCGAAGCCCTCTGACTGTTCTATGTACACTTCTTCCTCTATCACCTCGTTCAAGAAGGCTGTCTTGACGCCCATCTGGTGAATCTGCCATCCCATCTGACCTACTAGGGATATAACTGACCGGATAGAAGTGTATCTGGCAACTGGGGCAAAGGTCTCCTCATAATTTATCCCTTCTTTCTGTGCATATCACTTTGCCACATACCTAGCCTTGTACTTTTCCACACTGTCGTCTACAACATATTTGATCTTGTAGATCCATCTAGAACCTAAACTGATTTTTCTTCTGCCCTTGGCACTACCTCCCAAACATCATTCGTCATGGTAAAGCTATACTCTTCTACCATGGCATCTACCCACACTTGATGCTGTGTGACCTCGTGAAAGATGGAAGGTTCTACAACCTGAGCCACCAATGCTTGGTACTTATCAGGCTGTCTGCTCTATGTTTTGTTCGTCTTAGGAGTTCCAATAAACTCCTCTACATCTCTCAATGTTTGAAAAACCTCTCTGCCAGCTCGATCACTAGTCCTGGGAGGTTCAACCAGCTCCTCCTCATCTTGCCTCTGTTGCTCCCTCTGCTGAGAACTCCCCGGATTTCCTGCACCTGAGGAAATACTGGTACTGGTCATAATACTCGATCCTTGTGACTGTTCTCCTGCTTGTCTCATTGGCTGCACCTGTGGCTGCCCCTGCTGTTGGACCAAAGGAGCTTCTTGCAGGCATCTCACAAGATCTCCTGAAAGCTTGGTCCTCCATGAACTTTACGTCTTGCCTCACTACAATCTTTCTATTGTTAGGAATGTAGATCCTGTATTCCTTTGAGGTTTCACTATACCCAACAAATAACCCCTTCTCTGCATTCTGTGTTGATTCATGGTAGCATCGAATGTGCTCTAGCCTTGTAATTTGTGTATAGGCTAAGACACATGTATTCCATAATACCCAGAAAGGATTTTGGAAAATTCCACTTAGAGATGGTTTAATTAAATTAATTAATTGTTTTTTAATGTTTTCCTAAGTCTAAACTTAGGGAAACTGATTAATTAAAGGGTATTAATTAAATTAAGTGTGAATCTTATAGATAAAGTTATGGATCAACTCCTAGTTAATCTTAGCTCTTGATTATGTTTTAATCTTGGCCGTTGAAAGGTCAACGAAAGATTATAAGGAGGGTGAGGGGCCTATGGAGAACACATTGAGCATTTGGCATTTTCGAGCTTGTGAGAGAGACACGACTTTTGATCAAGATCGAATCACTAGGGCAAGGATGGCTAAGTGATTTTGATCTAGTGATCAGTTCTAGAGAGGGGTAGATGCAGTAACTGGTCAGGAGGACCAGGAGTACATTTCGGAGAGAGAGGCAGCAGTGACGTAGTCCCAGAAGTGACGCAGTGCCTTCTAGATTCGGTCCGGAGATATCTGGAAGCTGTGGTTTATGAGCCAGGAGGGCCAAAATTTAGTTCCATATCAACTTGATCATTGTAGAGGAGGAGGTGACGCAGTTCCTTAGTTTGCTCACGTAGGCTTATGCAGTAGCAGTGTAGGCATCACGCAAAGGCAGAGAGGGGCTTCACCAGCGCTTCTCTGGATCAGCTGGGGACTTGTAGAATGAGGTATAACTAACATTTCTTCTATTGCCAAGATCTTCTTTGAAGGGTGAGCCAGACATTGGCACCCTAGTTGTACTCAAGATTCGGCTGCTTAATAATACAAAACCATTAGATATGCTGCACCAGTTTTCCCATGTTGGTTTTTTCCGGGGATTTAGTCCAAAAATAACTGTGTCAAATGTGCATGTTTTTCATTGTATTTTGTTCAGTTTGTTTCAGCACTTAGATTTATTCTGCAACAGTATTTGTGTAGACTGCTTCAATAATTACTTCGATATTTTACTATAATGAAATAATTATGGAAAATAATAGGAGAAGTAATTCAGATTTGTTACAGTAGGGATGCAAATTTAGGATTTCACATGGTATCAGAGCTTATTCAAGCTGAAGTGCAGGAGAAACAAGAGTGAAGCAACAGATCAACGCCGAAGGGACTGGGAGCTGCGTAAGCGGCAACAGACTACCCTAGTGGTTACGCAGTCCAGACCAGGAGAACTATCCAATGCAGAGAAAGCTCCCTCTGAGAGAGTTGACAGAGGGGTGAGCTATTTCAGTTGCAGAAGATGAAGCGTAGCTGAAGGATGCAGTAGTTGCACAACAGTGAGAGCTTGTGCATAAGCGTCAGAAAATTTCTGAAAAACATAGTTGGGGATTTCTTGAGCTCAGAGAGTTCTCTTACTCATAGAGACTCAATTTTTTCCCGTGCAGCAGCAGAAGCATTGACTTACTCCTCAAGGAGTGTGTAAGTCTAGCTGAGCAGAGGGATAGAGGGAGAAGTCGACAGTTGAGGAGATATACCATGTGTAGAGCCCCTTAATCATCAATTTTTATTCATGAATTTAATCCTATACATATATTTCAGCCATAGATGCAAATAAATGAAACAAACAGTAAATTTAAAACTTACATAAGCAACTATTTTATAATTAAAAAAATACCTGGAATGAAACTGATGATTTCTTGAGCTGTGGTTCTCCTTGTGAATGCAGCGGATAGGTTACCGAAACAATCGTTTCCTCCCAGCCAATCTAGGAAACAATCCTAGACCCTAAAGATGCATCTTCTGCTCTCATGCCCAGAATTCCAAGAACGATGAGTCTCCCTTTCAAAACAGTTCATATTCCTCAACACCTCCTCTTCACAATAATACAGAGTTTTTCAAAACAAGGCCCCCCCTTCTCCTTCATATCCCCTTCCTTATATAACTTTTCTCCACCTCCTCATACTTACGTAGATGTGATGGCATTTATGTGGATATTTTATGCATTTAAGGAGATATTATGCATTTATGTGGATATTTAATGCATTTAAGGAGATATTAACTTTGATTAATTATTTTAAGATTAATTGTATTATTTTTCTTTTTAACTTAATTAAATTATCTTTATAATTAATTAAATTATATTATTATTTTATTGTTCCACTCACATATAATTTTTACTAAATTATATTTTGATTTTCTTGAATAATGCTCTCCCATGCATACACATATAGAGCAGTATACGTGTTAGGTATCTTGTTGATATTTCGTTATATCTCGGCGAGATAAAATATATTGTAATATGCAATTCGTTACTCTAACTTAGGTAGTCTTAATACTAGCAGGTATGTATACTTGTGCGGGGATGCGATATATGCATGTGTAGCTATCATATGCGTATGTCGTATACTCGCTAATATTATTTTGTTTATAACTTGAGAATGGGTCGTTACAATGGCCAACAACGGATTGCGTGACCAAGATAGGTTGGAGGGTGCCTCCAACTATGTCATTTGGAAGTCAAGGATTCAGTTTCTCCTTGATGAGCATAATCTAAAGAGGCTCGTTGAGAGCGCGGTTGCAGAGTCGCTAGATGCAGCACATCTGAGAGCCTTCAAGAAGAACATGGCAAGAGCCAAACAATTGATCCTAGATGGCGTAAAGGATCACATCGTACCCCACATAACAACAAAGGACACTGCTAGAGAAATGTGGGTAGGGCTAGAAAATCTATATCAAGGATCTTTTGAGCAGCGGAAGATGTATTTGGAGGAGAAGATGCATAACACCAGGATGAAGAAGGGAGAGCGTTTTGACTCTTCCTGTCTCGAATTCAGGAAAACCGAGATCAGATGTCAGCAGTGGGGTCAACACCTAGAGACTCAAAGTTAGTAAGGCTCACTCTGAACTCTGCTTCAGAAGACTATCAGGTCTTTGTCCAGAGCATTCTATGCAGAGAAAGACTCCCAGCATGGGAAGCGATGTGGGCAACCTTGCAGCAAGAAGATTTGAGGAGAGATCTCCTCAAAATCCATATTGAGGATGACAACAACGGTTCAAAAGTCAAGGAGGAGGAAGAAAACGCAGCCCTTGCATCAAAGGGGCAACAACGGCAGAAGAAGAAAGATTTGTCCAAGATCAAGTGCTTCAGGTGTGGGGAAATGGGACATTATGCAACACAATGTCCTCTTAAGATAAAGGACAAGGAGGAGAAGCAAGATTGAGGTAGAAGATGTTTGTGCTATGTTAGCTCATATTCTGAAAGGGGGGAAGTGGGATGACTTGGAGTTGTAGATCCAAAATCTACAAGAGGTAGGATCCTTAAGTATTTCCGAACTCTTGGATCACATACGAGCTATGGTAGCCTGAAGAAAGTAGCAGGATGGACAGTTGCAACAAAAGAGGAAGAGACAATGCAGTGGCTAGCAGTACTAGAGTCTGATCAGCACAGAAGAAGAGTAGGAACAACAACATTTGAGCAGCAACAACGCAGAGCACATTGGTGCAACGCAGTGCACTGCAGTGTTCACGCAGTGCAGAGCAGGAACAACGCAACAGTTTCAGAGAGCTAGTGCAGAAGTTAGCAACATATAGTCTTATTATTCAGATGTAGTATTACTTGTCCAATTTCGGATGTTTTTCTATTGCAATTAGCAATAGTGCAACAGAACAACAGCAACAACAATGGAGCAGCAACAATGTAGTGCACAGTGGTGTAGTGCAGTGTAGAGCATTACTCACGTAGTGCAGCAGCATGGTTGTAGAATTCAGAGGGAGTTGCAGTACAGTAGCAGTTGGCAGCAACATGCAGAGTCAGTAGCAGTACAGTTGCAACATTTGTGCAGTGTTGGTGAGCAACATCAACGACACAACAGTAGATGTTACGGAAGTCAAAGCAGCACATTAGTTGTATTGCTAGAGTACTTTCCTAGCTAAGAGGGAGTGTTGATTTATGGTAGCATCGGATGTGCTCTAACCTTGTAAATTTGTATATGGGCTACGACACATGTATTCCAGAATACCTAGAAAGGATTTTGGATAATTCCACTTAGAGATGGTTTAATTAAATTAAGGGTCAACGAAAGATTATGAGGGTGAGGGGCCTATGGAAAACACATTGAGCATTTGGCATTTTCGAGCTTGTGAGAGAGACACAACTTTTGATCAAGAGCGAATCACTAGGGCAGGGATGGCTAAGTGATTTCGATCTAGTGATTAGTTCCAAAGAGGGGTAGATGCAGTAACTGGTCAGGAGGACCAGGAGTACATTTCAGAGAGAGAGAGGCAGCAGTGATGCAGTAGAGGCAACACAGTCATCTGGAGGTGTGAAGCAGTCCCTGAAGGGGATCACGCAGAAGTGACGCAGTGCCTTCTAGATTCAGTCTGGAGATAGCTGAAAGCTGTGGTTTCCTGAGCAAGGAGGGTTAAAACTTAGTTCCAGATCAGCTTGATCGTTGTAGAGGAGGAGGCGATGCAGTACCTTAGTTTTCCCACGCAGGCTTACGCAGTAGCAGTGTAGGCATCAAGCAGAGGCAGAGAGGGGCTTCACCAGTGCTGCTCCAGATCAATCGGGGACTTGTAGAGTGAGGTATAACTCACATTTCTTCTGTTGCCAACATATTCTTTGAAGGGTGAGCCGAACATTGGCACCCTAGTTGTACTCAGATTTTGCTGCTTAATAATACAAAACCCTCAGATCTGGTGCACTGGTTTTCCCAAGTTGGGTTTTTTCCGGGGTGTTGTCGCACATATTGTCAAGGCACCGCGACAATGGCTCAGATTGGGGGCTGTCACCTTTATCCCCAATCTCTCTATTTAAGCTGTCTCCTTGCAAGCTAAGGGAGGGAGACCCTATTAGAAATGAGGATGAAGAATCCAGGAGACACAGCTAAGACATCAAATACTTGATAAAATGAACGAGATTCCACAGATCTAAAGTAGATTTCACGTTTAAGACTAGTGCCTTATGGAGTCAAACAAAATCCCGTTATGCAATTAAAGATAAGTATTGGATGTATAACTACTGCTAGATGACCACAATGATATTCAATAGAAAGTGCCACGATCATTCATTAAGATACTTAAAAAAAATTTCCGAAAATAAGAGATTCAAATATAACCCGGCTCGAAAATTAAAATACTCCACAGTCAAACTTCAGATAAAAAATTGAGGCTTATTTGACTATAGAGAAATTTTTCAAATTTTTTTATGTTTTGTATTTTCTAGATTTTTAGGATTTTTTGAAATTTTTTATTTTTTATTATTTTTTGAATCTAAAATAAAAAAAATATAAATCTAAGCTAAAATTTTAATCTAAAGAAAAAATATTAAAATTTAAATCTAAAATGAAAATTTAAAATTTAAAGTCCTAAACTAAAAACTACAAGCTACACAATTTAAAACTAAAACCAAATAAATAAAAATCGAACTTTATTTAAAAGTCTAAAACCTAGCTAACTATAACTAAATTAAATTAAAATCTAAAAGAACTAAACTAAAAATTAAACCAAAAGAATAAAGAACCTAAACTCTAAGTCGAACAAAAAACCAACGCAATGAAATAAAACTAAAATAAAATAAACTGAAACGAATCTAAATCTAAAACTAAACCATATGAAAATGAACCCGCATCAAATAACACAAATCCGATTTAAATATACATTAATATACATAAGGTTTAAAAATTTCTAAGCGTGTGTTTTTTTTGTTTTGTTTTGTTTTGTTGTTTGAGTATTTGCAGGTCGACTTGGACGGCGGGCTGAGGCTGGATGCAGGCATGAAGACTGCAGGATTGATGCACGTCGAGGGTCGAAGTGAGGAATGGAGCGTATGAAGACTGGTCGAGCGGATGGAAGAAGGGAGAGGCAGCTGTTCGATGGCGGAAGAGGGTAAACGCAGATGGGAATCGACAGCAAATGCAGATAAACAAAGTCGTCGGCCAGGGAAAAGCTTGTTTGGATGCAGGTGAACACAATGTAAATTCGATGGTAATGGAGGACAGAGGCTGGACGGCGTAAAGAAGGGCTGGCTTTGACGAATTTGCAGAGGCGGTAGTCAAGGATTAACGCAGAGATGGATGGCAGCATTGAATAATGAGTTATGAGACAGAGATAAACAGTGAAATCGATGCAGTAAATAACCCAATATGTCTAGCAGAACCTGAAAATTTTTCTGTCAAAACCCAGAGTTTGATCTTCCTTAAATCGAATAATACTCAGATTTTATGCTCCTTAATTATCGCCTAGATTTTTGCCCACAGTAGTAGTTTGAGGCTGGATCTGGCCTTTGAAGGCTAGATCTGCCTCAGATCTTAACAAAAGAAAAACTGATTTAAACCCTCAACCTGCAAAAGACAATCGAATTCTGAAGACACACACTAAGAAAAATTTTAAACCCTTACAGCCTCAAAAAAATTTACAAATTTACAAACTAATTTACAGATCTGAGGCCCTCATGGCCAGATTTGAACCCTTTTAGCACAATTTTCAGAGATTAAAATTTTTGGGAGAGGCACAAGCCTTCGAAAACCCTGCAAAACCACCAATTTCGTAAAATAGACTTGGAATTTAACAAATAATGAGCTTTTCAGATTTATGCTTGTTGAGAGTCGGCTGGTCCAACCGAAGACTTCCCCAAACGCTCAATCTTAAAAAAATTTCCCTGCACACTTAGATCTGAATCTTAGATCAATAGAGATTTAAGAAAACAACATGAGACCTTTCAGAAAAATCAGAATGTCATTTTATAAACCCAGAAAACTGCACAAGATACCTGTATGCAGATTAATCCATGAAGGCCATCAACCATAAAATGCAAAAACAAAGTAGCAAAGTTTAGAGAAAATTCACCACATAGATTTGAGAAGGAACATCAAGATTTGTAACCCCAAAGTCTTTATGCTTTATTCCTCAAAAATTTACAAGAGCTTCTAAGAACAAGTGCACGATCCTTAGATCGGATGACCCAATACTGACAAAGACCTCTAAATTTATAGGACAAATTCTCCAACGGCTAGTTTGGATGATCGACGTCAAAATAATCTCAACTGTCCAAAAGATTTAATCATCTTTTAATCTGAAGCGTTGAAATTAAAATTTTGGGGAAAAAACGAATTTATCATTTAATTCAATTTTAATTAATTCAAAAATATTATTTTTGAGTTAATTACCCCAAAATTTTGACTTTGACTTAACCACCAAGGCCCAAAGGTCCAAAATTTCTTAAAATTCTCAATATTCTCTTGGCATGGGGCTTTCAAAATCATTTTCCAAGGACCCACAAAATTTTCCTTTAAAGATTTAATCCTAACTTAGGACCCTAAATTAATTAAATTTCTGGTTTAAGATTTTTTTTAAAAATTAATTGACCAGAAAATTTAATTAATTGACTAAGAGGGGATTTTAATTATTTTTCCAACCCTCTTTTACATGAGATAATACATTTACATACATGAAGGGGGAATACCCATTCGTATAGACCCTCAAATAAATACCCAATTCTGCGACTCAACACATGATCTAGTAGACCAAGTAGCTCAAACTACTTTTACAAGGACTCGATAGAAAACACTAGGACTCACTTAGCATGCTGATAACAAAATCCACCTTAGCTTTGGGGTGAGGCTGGAGGGAAAAACTCTGCCGATCACTTACGTGAATCAGTGAGACAAGAAACCTTCTAGGATGGAAATCATCAACAACATACTAGGCTTACCTAGGTTGTTACATACATTGACAGTCTTACTTAGATCATTTAGATCATTACATGCAGAATGGGTTTACATCATTTATAACAAAATGTCGTCTGTTGACTGATGATGGAATCTGAATGGCGTGACCACGTCGAACATTACGAATCCCATTTGAAAAAATGGGGGTGTACTGCTATGGGGTCGTTGACTAAGTGTGGTCAACATCTGACTCTACTTGGGGACACGTTGCTTCATTGAAGGAATGTGAGAATCTAGAATCTGCATCCAAGCAACACACAAGATTACGTAAGTAGCGTCCATCCAAATATCATCATATAACGTTAAGCTCATGAAAAGTAGAAGCTCTTCTTTTATTTATTATTCTACTTAACATGAAAATTAAATCTACTCTAACTGCAAAATGAAATGCTGAAATAACAAGGTGTAAGGTTAGAGATACAATACAGAGGATGCCCTGTGGCATCAGATGTGCTCAATATAGTGTATGCTGAGCATTTGCCTGCTTTCAGGCAAGTCTGTAGGCTGCTTTTCAGATGTGCCATGTCCAATCTTGCTAATTGTAGGACTCTGTCTTATCCAAGTATCAAGCTGCTCTCGACCATCGAACGAATCAAACCACTTACTTCTTTTTTGCTTCTTTCTCTTCTTCTGAGTGGGTTGTGATGTCAACAATGAGACCACTGTAAACTCCTTGTCCTCATCTTGAAGATGTTTGTACAAAATATCCGAAGAACCTGGAGCGTGACTAATATTATTCTGGATATACTCTGTCAATGGTGACACATAAGCTTGGTCTTTCTCAACATCCTTTGAAACCATAGTTAAATCCTCCGTGTGATGAGATGGGAATGGCTTTAGCAGACAAGAAGTCTTATGATCTGTTGATGAATCTTCATAATCAAATTTCGGTTGAAACTTTTGTATATGTAATTTTTCCATTTCTTCCAACTTCTTTTGTATGGAACTCATCTCTTTCTTATGATTTGTTTCCATGATCGTCATTTCCTTAACATGTTTTTCTTCCATGGCAATTATTTGATTGGAGTGATTAAATTCCATGATCTTTAACCTGTTTTTCATGACATTTATTTCCTGTGCATGACTTGCTTCCATGGAAGATAGCTTATTTTGTAAATTGATTTGGTTATCTTCCATGTTTTGAATCATTTGCATATGATTGGGTTGCACATCCTTAATCATCTGAGCTGGTTCCTTAACCTGAATTTCATGATCTTCTATATGCATGTGATAGTCCTTACCAACAACATTAATTTGATGGCTTGACCCTGCCATTCTACTAGCTATGATTCTTTTGACAACATGGCAAGTAACCTCTTCATGAAGATCATTACAGGCTCTACAATAAGGCAGAGCTTCATCCACAAGATTTGCAAACTCAAGTTGATTTGTCGGTCTCTGCTCATAAGATATGTCTCTTTTCTGCAAAGCATTATTATTTCTAGGTTGGGAATTCTACGTTTGAGCCCTTTCCATTTGGACCAATCTAGCCTGTAAGACACTTATTTCCTTAGCATGTTCAGAGATCAATTTCGCTTGATTAAGCTCCATGCTTTCAAGCTTTTGCATTAACTTTTTCATAGGGTCATCATCATCTTCTAGAGGTTCTTTTAACTTAGTTGCAGCCCTATCAAAATCAGGGATTTCAGACTTCCCAAATGCCCTTTTATCTTTTCCAATCTCCTCAGCTAAAGATTGACAAGCCTTATAATTTGCACTTTTAGCCCGCCTTAATTCATATGAAGTATCAAAATCAAAAGCATCAATGTAAAAATTCAGAAGAGATCCATCAAGAGGTTTATGAGTTTGAGATATTTCTCTGAGGATGCCATTAAATCTCCTGTTAAATTCTTCAGTCGTTTCATTTTCTTTCTTTTTTATGGTACTGATCTCTTTTACCAAATGCCTATCTTCCCTTTTATCACCATATTTTTTTTTAAAGGCAGCTACAATTGATTCAAAGGTATCAAATGAATTATCAGGCTTTTCCGTAAACCATTCAACAACATCCTCACCAAAAGTTAGAACAAAAGTTTTCATCTTTACATCCTCGAAATTATTTTTTGCAACTACAAATCTATTCCACCAGTTAGTGAAAGCAAACAAATGAGACTTGACACTAACTGCATCATTTCCTTGAAAAGAACGTAATTTATCCATTTGAGGAACATCACGGGGTTAACCCTGAATATTAGCAAAATTACACGGGGCAAAACCATCCATGATATTGTTTTTAGGACTTTAGAAATAGATCTGTGTTCAAGGATAGTCAAAAGGTCCTCAAGAAGCGAACTTCTTGTTAGGAAATCTTGTAAGAAATGAAAGAATTTGAGTCACCACTTGAACATGAAACTAATTCTAAAACAGAAGAAATAATCGAGAGATAGCAGATGGATATCAGGGGGGGAATCTTGTCTGAGAGTAAAAAAGATGAATAAGTGGAGTCGCCACCCAAACAAGAAGCCAACTGAAATATCCAGGTGCTAAAGATAAAATGATAAAATGATAAAATGATTAGCGATATAACGAAAGATAAGACGATGAAAATATGAAGGGATGAAAAGACGCCAGAAAATGTGATCCCTTGTGACAGGCTAATGAATGGCGAAAAAAGATTAGAAGATTAGAAAATGTCGTTAAGACCAAGGACAGAAAAACTCTATCCCCGGCAATGATGCCAAAAAATGTTGTCGCACAGATTGTCAAGGCACCGCGACAATGGCTCAGATTGGAGGGTTGTCACCTTTATCCCCAATCTCTCTGTTTAAGCTGTCTCCTTGCAAGCTAAGGGAGGTAGACCCTATTAGAAATGAGGATGAAGAATCCAGGAGACACAGCTAAGACATCAAATACTTGATAAAATGAACGAGATTCCACAGATCTAAATTAGATTTCATGTTTAAGACCAGTGCCTTATGGAGTCAAACAAAATCCCGTTATGCAATTAAAGATAAGTATTGGATGTATAACTGCTGCTAAATGACCACAATGATATTCAATAGAAAGTGCCACGATCATTCATTAAGATACTTAAAAAAAATTTCCGAAATTAAGAGATTCAAATATAACCCAGCTCGAAAATTAAAATACTCCACAGTCAAACTTCAGATAAAAAATTGAGGCTTATTTGACTATAGAGAAATTTTTGAAATTTTTTAATGTTTTGTATTTTCTAGATTTTTAGGATTTTTTGAAATTTTTTATTTTTTATTATTTTTTGAATCTAAAATAAAAAAAAATATAAATCTAAGCTAAAATTTTAATCTAAAGAAAAAATATTAAAATTTAAATCTAAAATGAAAATTTAAAATTTAAAGTCCTAAACTAAAAACTACAAGCTACACAATTTAAAACTAAAACCAAATAAATAAAAATCGAACTTTATTTAAAAGTCTAAAACCTAGCTAACTATAACTAAATTAAATTAAAATCTAAAAGAACTAAACTAAAAATTAAACCAAAAGAATAAAGAACCTAAACTCTAAGTCGAACAAAAAACCAACGTAATGAAATAAAACTAAAATAAAATAAACTGAAACGAATCTAAATCTAAAACTTAACCATATGAAAATGAACCCGCATCAAATAACACAAATCCAATTTAAATATACATTAATATACATAAGGTTTAAAAATTTCTAAGCGTGTGTTTTTTGTTTTGTTTTGTTTTGTTGTTTGAGTATTTGCAGGTCGACTTGGACGGCGGGCTGAGGTTGGACGCAGGCGTGAAGACTGCAAGATTGATGCACGTTGAGGGTTGAAGTGAGGAATGGAGCGTATGAAGACTGGTCGAGCGGATGGAAGAAGGGAGAGGCAGCTGTTCGATGGCGGAAGAGGGTAAACACAGATGGGAATCGACAGCAAATGTAGATAAACAAAGTCGCCGGCCAGGGAAAAGCTTGTTTGGATGTAGGTGAACACAATGTAAATTTGATGGTAATGGAGGACAGAGGCTGGACGGCGTAAAGAAGGGCTGGCTTGGACGAATTTGCAGAGGCGGTAGTCAAGGATTAACGCAGAGATGGATGGCAGCATTGAATAATGAGTTATGAGACAGAGATAAACAGTGAAATCGATGCAGTAAATAACCCAATATGTCTAGCAGAACCTGAAAATTTTTCTGTCAAAACCCAGAGTTTGATCTTCCTTAAATCGAATAATACTCAGATTTTATGCTCCTTAATTATCACCCAGATTTTTGCCCACAGTAGCAGTTTGAGGCTAGATCTGCCTCAGATCTTTAAAAAAAAAATTCTGATTTAAACCCTCAACCTGCAAAAGACAATCGAATTCTGAAGACACACACCAAGAAAAATTTTAAACCCTTACAGCCTCAAAAAAATTTACAAATTTACAAACTAATTTATAGGTCTGAGGCCCTCATGGCCAGATTTGAACCCTTTTAGCACAATTTTCAGAGATTAAAATTTTTGGGAGAGGCACAAGCCTTCGAAAACCCTGCAAAACCACCAATTTCGTAAGATAGACTTGGAATTTAACAAATAATAAGCTTTTCAAATTTATGCTTGTTGAGAGTCGGCTAGTCCAACCGAAGACTTCCCCAAATGCTCAATCTTAAAAAAATTTCCCTGCACACTTAGATTTGAATCTTAGATCAATAGAGATTTAAGAAAACAACATGAGACCTTTCAGAAAAATCAGAATATCATTTTATAAACCCATAAAACTGCACAAGATACCTGTATGCAGATTAATCCATGAAGGCCATCGACCATAAAATGCAAAAACAAAGTAGCAGAGTTTAGAGAAAATTCACCACATAGATCTGAGAAGGAACATCAAGATTTGTAACTCCAAAGTTTTTATGCTTTATTCCTCAAAAATTTACAAGAGCTTCTAAGAACAAGTGCACGATCTTCAGATCGGATGACCCAATACTGACAAAGACCTCTAAATTTATAGGACAAAATCTCCAACGGCTAGTTTGGATGATCCACGTCAAAATAATCTCAACCGTCCAAAAGATTTAATCATCTTTTAATCCGGAGCGTTGAAATTAAAATTTTGGGGAAAAAACGAATTTATCATTTAATTCAATTTTAATTAACTCAAAAATATTATTTTTAAGTTAATTACCCCAAAATTTTGACCTTGACTTAACCACCAAGGCCCAAGGGTCCAATATTTCTTAAAATTCTCAATATTCCCTTGGCTTGGGGCTTTCAAAATCATTTTCCAAGGACCCACAAATTTTTCCTTTAAAGATTTAATCCTAATTTAGGACCCTAAATTAATTAAATTTCTGGTTTAGAATTTTATTAATTAATTGACCAGAAAATTTAATTAATTGACTAAGAGGGGATTATATTTATTTTTCCAACCCTCTTTTACATGAGATAATACATTTACATACATGAAGGGGGAAAACCCATTTGTATAGACCCTCAAATAAATACCCAATTCTGCGACTCAAAACATGATCTAGTAGACCAAGTAGCTCAAACTACTTTTACAAGGACTCGATAGATACACTAGGACTTACTTAATATGCTGATGACAAAATCCACCCTGGCTTTGGGGTGAGGTTAGAGGGAAAAACTTTGCCGATCACTTACGTGAATCAGTGAGACAAAAAACCTCCTAGGATGGAAATCATCAACAACATACTAGGCTTACCTAGGTTGTTACATACATTGACAGTCTTACTTAGATCATTTACATCATTACATGCAGAATGGGTTTACATCATTTATAACAAAATGTCGTCTGTTGACTGATGATGGAATCTGAATGGTGCGACCACGTCGAACATGACGAATTCCATTTGAAAGAATGGGGGTGTACTGCTATGGGGTCGTTGACAAAGTGTGGTCAACACGGGGACTTAGTCCAAAAATAACAGTGTCAAATATGGATGTTTTTCATTGTATTTTGTTCAGTTTGTTTCAGCGCTTAGATTTATTCCGCAACAGTATTTGTGTAGATTGCTTCAGTAATTACTTCTATATTTCACTATAATGAAATAATTATGGAAAATAATAGGAGAAGTAATTCAGATTTGTTGCAGTAGGGATTTAGATTGAGGATTTTCACATTCTGATCCAGTTTGGTACGTTCCTCATCTGGCATGTGGCAATACACAACGCTGCCAAAAATTCCAAAGTGACAACTTTTGGCTTCTTCCCTTTGAAGACTCTTTGTGGCGTTTTCTTCCTTAATGTTCTATGAGGAGTCCTGTTATGAATATATATTGCCATGTTACATGCCTCTTTGTAAATTTTGGTAGATGTTCTATGCTTGATGCAACTTTAATTTATACTTGATATCCAATAGCAATCACATAAACATGAAAGTAAAATGCTGATAGAACATACCAATAGATCAACGGAAGACAAACCAAAAATACACTTAACTTGATCAGCAAAATACATGTGTTGTGGTGCGTTACAACGGTCAACAGGATGCTTCAACCAGCAAAGTCTCTTCATGGTCAGCCAACCAGAATGTGTCACACAACCCTCTCGGACAGCTTCTACAACAGTCAACCCAAAGTCAACAAAAGTCAACGTTGTCTAATCAATGGTCAATGCTAAACAACAATAGCAGAAAGTCAACGCAGCCAAGTTAAAGTCAACGTCCAGCCTCGATTTTTGTGCCAAACAATGCAGATTGAGGAGATCAAAGTTTTGGGTCAATTTGACCAAGCGTTGACCAAAGTCAACACTGGTCAATTCTGCGCTAGAAACCCTAGAACAGTCCAAAACCCTAACTGCTGATTTTTCCCACGTGTGAGGGAAGAGAAGCCTCTAAGATGATGATCGAACCAATTAGATGTAGCGAGAGAATATGTGATGAGTGGTGGTGAAAATGACCTCCAACGTTGACCTATATATATCCATCAGTGAGGGTGTGTGACACATCTATTGGGGCTCCAAGCCTACTTTACAATTCTGGCTGACCTTGCACATAAGTGGAATTAATACAGAATAAATGTTCTGCTCATCGGATCAAGATGATCTTTAGATCGATCTTGCACCTCTTTGAAAGAGGAATCCAATAAAAATATTGGCATCATCATCTGAGCATCACAATATGGAGTTTGGACCTAGTTGCCCAAAATTAACACTCCCTCTCAACTAGGGAGAACTCCATCCCCCTGTGCCATCCAAACATCGCGCGTCATCCTGTCGTAACTTGCTTTGCTGGTTTCTTTATTTCAGAACAATAGGTGAGTCACAAAGACATCACTCCCGGCTGACAATATCAGCTCAGAGGTCTGAAACCTCTATAGGACTCAAAGGAGTCACATACCAAACGGAAGTTGGTTTAACTGACCCGAGTTGGAGGTCTGAAACCTCATTAGATTTGATCCCAGATCAAGTGGTTGGACAAGTGCCATCCTAGACATAGAGAGTACGACAATCTCTGCTACGTCCGTCGGTCTTGCTACTGGTCTCTAGCTTTTCCCACCTCATTGGCCAAGATGAGAGGTACTTCCCATGAGTCCGGGACTCCATGGGTTGTATGCATATGGGGCACAGATCAAAGAGAGGTGAACCAACTCAATATCATAACGGTGGGGCAGAAGCACACCAACAAGGTTCGACAAGCCTCGCCCTGTGGTTGCTTATAGCTCCAAGAAGCTATGCCCAAAGCCCCCTGGAGCTCTTAGAGCTCATCGTCCAACAGGACCATCAACATAGGGTCGTTCCACGATTCGAAGATTCTCATGGAAGGTTAGGAACTTGACCTTCCTCAAGGGCTTTGTGAGAATATCCATGACCTACTCATCAGTTCCTATATGATCGAGCCTTACAACGCCTTGTTGTACCATATCCCGGATAAAGTGGTACCTGATTTCAATATGCTTGGATCGATCGTGGAACACGGGATTCTATGACAAATGAATCCCACTCTAGTTTTCACAAAGGATAACGTTGGTATCTAGCACATGCCCAAACATCTCACAGAAGAGCTTTCGCAACCAAACTGCTTCACAACTGGCCATACTCACTGCAATGTATTCGGCCTCAATGGTGCTCAAAGCCACCGAATTCTTCTTCCTGCTCATCCAAGATATCGAAGCAGACCCAAGTGTGAAGCAGCATCCAGATGTGCTCTTGCGATCCACCACAATGCTAGCCCAATCGGCATCAGTATATCCATGGAGTCTCAAACTCCCGGCAGTGTATCTCAGCTCATGGTTTATCGTGCCTCGAGGATATCTCAACAGATTCTTGGCACCAACCCAGTGAATGTGATGAGGATCAACCATATGTTGACTCAAAGTGTTCACTGCAAAACATATGTCTGGACCGGTGTTCACTAAGAACATCAGGGCCCCTACAAGTTGGTGATACTCAGTAGGATTTGCTAGCATGGGCCCATCAACGCTTCCACTCAACTTCTTAAAGTTGAGCTCCATCGGTGTCGACACGAACTTATAGTCCACCATTCCAAATCTTTCCAGAAGCTTCACAATATATTTTCCTTGAGAGAGGAAAATATCGCTAGGTCTTTGCCAGACATCCAGGCCTAGGAAGTAATGCATCAGTCCTAGGTCCTTCATCTCGAACTCATCAATGAGCTCCCTCTTAAACTGATGAATGAGAGGGTCAGCCCCTGTCAGGAAGAGATCGTCCACTTAGAGAACCAGAATGAGATGCTTTTCTCTATCAACCTTGAAGTAAAGGTTTGGATCAGCATTACTACGAGCGAAGCCCAACTTCATAAAGTAGCTATCTATCTTCTTGTACCAAGCCCTAGGGGCTTGCTTCAACCCATAGAGGGCTTTCTTTAACCTGCATAAATGGGTGTCTCTATCCTGGACTTCGAACCTAGAGGTTGCTCCACATACACCTCTTCCTCTATTGTACCATGCAGAAAGGCGGTCTTCACATCCATCTGATGAAGATTCCATCCTTGCGTAGCAACAAGGGCTATGATAGATCAGATGGTGGTAGATCGGGCCACAAGTGCAAATATCTCATCATATTACACGCTTTCCTCTTGAGAGAAGCCACGGGAAACGAATCTTGCCTTGAAATTTTCAACACTACCATTAGATCTATGCTTGATCTTATAGCGACATTTCGAGGTGAAAATAGCTTTGTCCTCCGATCTCAGAACCACATCCCAGACATCATTCTTCATAATGGACTCGTACTCTTCGTGCATAGCATCCTTCCATATTTGATGCTTTACGGCTTCTTCAAAAGATCCAGGCTCAGACTGTACGATTGTACTCATGGCTGCTAGATACCCTTGGTATCTATTTGGCTTCTTGCTTTCATGGAATGTCCGCCTTGGGGCCATATGTCTCTCGACATCTTCTAGAGTATCCTGGCGCCATGCGGGTCTTCTCTTCTGTTGTAGCTCCTAGAGACAACCTTGAGTTGCAAAAGACCAGTGCCTAGGACATCTTGAAATCAGAGGTTAGATGTAGCCGATTTTAAGGGGTGCCTCTGACAGAATATGGATAAAGAGAATAATGGTTGTGGTGGTTCAGAAATGATGAAGACTTTGGAGTCTGATTCATGCGAATTACCCTATACTGCAATAGGGCTCAGGAGGTTGTATGGCTCGGTGGCTTTCAAATGGGCCGAGTGTGAAATAATGAGCAGAAGCTTTCAAAATGTGCAGAGGTGCTGAGAAGGAATGGAGGAGGAGGAACCTGCAAGAGACAGGCTTAAAAGTCTTAAGAATCTGTCTCCCGTGAACTTAGAGGAAGCAAATATGAATGAGATATGAAAAACAAAAGAGATTCGTGGAGTGCAAATTAAGGGGGCACAACAAGTTTAATACGAGCGTTATTCATACACAAATTCATGAATAAAAGATGCATACCATCGACAACTACATTACACGAATCATCAAAGCACCAGAACATGAAGGATGATTATACATAAACAAAAGATTACTGATAAATGAAAGAATACATATACATACTACTCATTGCTCCATCTGGAATCCAAATAAACAGCGTTGTATATCATATTAAGTTTAAAACAACCCTCCCAAATATGTATCTCAGAGCACAAGGAGCAGAGTCATACAGAACTACAGCAAAATTCTTCAAAATTTAGAACCCTTCTTTCATCTCTCAACTCTCTACATATAGAGTTCTACTAAGGGTTTACGATCAAATAAACTTCCATGATCGACCCACACATGTGGAAATCAAAATATCTTAACCAACTAGCAGAGCATGCATCAAGTAATCACTCCCGTAATCGCAAGTCGGGAGTTTAGTTATGAGAAATGGAGGTTAAAGGTTAAGATTTGCGATGTGCGATTTGCGACGAGGAGAGAGGTTGGTGATGCGAAAAGGTAAGTGGTAAGAGCTCTTTCTTCTTTTGACTGCGGGGTGTCTACCCGACCTGCGCTTGGAGTGTTTGGCTTTCACTTCATCCATTCCCGCTCTTCATTTTCTTAGCTTCCCATGTTACCTTAACGTTCATAGAAACAACAAGCCAACATTGGCTCCAATTGGGATGACACACTCATTCGAGTGTGTCGAGAACTCACAGACCGCTTGCTTGTATTCTTCTTAATGTGCCTAGGATCATCGTTAGAAACATTTTCAAGCAACTTTAACCAAAAATAAAACAGGAATTCATGCGGAATTAACAAACGACATATATACAATTTGAGGATATGTAAATGGGCCGTCGTAGCCCATTATCAGTGCTGGAAGTAAGGCTTGAGAAACTGTCCATTGGCATTGCCTTTGACCTCTGCCACCCTGAACGGGCCAAACCAAAGGGGGGCAAACTTCCCATGTTTCCCTTTGTCTGACCACCTGACATCCCATTGCAACACCAAATCCCCTGCTTGGATTTCCTTGTCTTTAGTTCTTTGGTCAAATAAGCCTTTCATCTTTTCCTAGTACTCTGCTAGTCTAAGGCTTACTTGTTCCTGTGTTTCATTTAGTTCAACCAATTGGTTCATTCTTCTGATAAGGTCGTTTGGCTCTTCCTCACTCTCTTGTAAGAATCGGACCACAGGTAATGCGAGCTAAATAGGGAAGAGTGTTGCTCTGCCGTACACCAACTCATAAGGGGACTGGATCTTTTAGTGGTGATGTGATTCGCCCAGAGTGCAAACTTGAGCTGAGAATCCCAGTTCTTTTGATTTCCGTTGTTAAAATTGGACAACTAGGTCCAAACTCCGGTTGTGATGCTCAGAATGACGATCGCAATATTTTTTATTGGATTCCTCTTTCTGAGAGGTAAGATTGATTTAAAGATCATCTCGACGATGAGCGTAACATGTACTTTGAATTTATTCCACTTATGTGCCGGGTCGGCCTCGACTAAAATATTGACTTAAATGTCTTAAAGGACGTGTCACACACCCCCAAAGATTCCTATATATTGGAGAGACTTGAGTTCATTGACTTTGAGTTCATTTGATACACATCGATGTGGAGGAATTCTCTCTCGGATAGCATTAGAGCCGTGGTATTCTCTCGTTTGGATTGTTCCCCTGGGTGATGTGTGACACGCTTGGTCGAATGACTCATTGAAGACTTTGCCTGCAGAAGCTGTATCCCGTCGGGACGTCGTAACGTCACCATCTCCCATCTCTCGGCTTGTCTTCTATCGACGAGCAGAAAATTCTAATCTTCTTCAGTGTTGTGCCCTAACCTGAAATGGCATAGAACAGGAGCAAAACTTAACATGGTATCGGAGCTGGTTGAAGACAATGCCCTAGTTTTTGGATCAGCGTGAGAAAGTCTAATCAAGATAACGTGGAAGAAAGTCCATCCTAAGACAGCGTAAGGCCTAAATTCTGTAGGGCATGACGTCTAGAATAAAGGACTGCATGACGTCTAGAATAAAGCACTGCTTCAGGGGAAATGGAGGCCGAAGTTTCTGTCTGAAGGCCGAAACCGTTAGGATTTGTTTAAACTGCCCATATATTACAGCGTGGAGGGAGATCCTTTCCCTAAAGGACAACCGCAGTCTTTAGGGGCAATTCTGGGCAGCATAAGGGCTGAAATGGGGACTGTCATGATGCCCTAGCTTTCAGCGGTGTAGCAGCATTCAAACAATCGACTGAGCTTGCATGGAAGTATCGTGGCTGTGAGCAATAGCAGCGTATGCTGCTGTTGGAGGCCGAGGTTGATGAAGAGCATATGTCTGCTGATTATTGCCGTCGTGAAATGGAAGCTGCCGTGGATGTCGTTCACAAAGATTGCCGTCTTTGCGTGAACGTGCAAACCCATTATTTTAAAGGGACGGGGGTATATTGGAGAAAAGCGACCATTCTCACTGTGGCTGATTCTGAAATTCAGGCCCTCGTTAGCATGAAGATTACGAGCACGCTGAACTGTGATCATGTCTTCCGATCAGAGATGTAGAAGATTGCGCGAAAGAATTCGAAGTAGGCGTCGACCCGTGGACTTGGTATCTAAGCTGGAATTGTTATAATTAAAGTCTCTTGGGGCCCTGGCCGGTGTGAACGAAATTTTTCGTGGTGCCTCTACGCAAAGAATTCTAAAGATCGATCAAACTCAATCTTTATCGAATGGAAGATCGAGCTTTTATGAGTTTGATAGGTGCGAACGGAATTCAGGAAATTGAAGCGTATTGATTTCATTAAAGACGGCGTTGGTGCAATCGCGGTGATCAGATTGCAACAGAATTGCACAATTCCTCAAGGCCGGCAAGAATGTTGAGCTGGTGGGCAGCAACCAGGACGTAATCTGCCGCGCTGAAACATCCGAGGCGGAATACCTTTGACTGTCAGGTGAATAACGTGTTGAGCGGGATGAAGTTCTGTGTGAGGCAGAACTCACGGAGGTGAAAGCACACCGTAAGAAAAAAAAACAACAATCTTGAAAGATGGGTGATGAACGCAGTAAATCGGACAGAGTGAGCGAATGCAACTCTGATTTGGACATCGGCAGCGCCGGCTATCACACGCAGATTACCACCGAGAGAATTTAAAATAATAAAGAAAAAAAACAAGACACAGTCCTATATACAGAACACAGAGGTTTAATTGGTATTGTAATGGAAGCTGCTGAGTGTTCAAATTCTATTCCACAGGGCTGTGCACGGATTAGTTGGACAAACAATTCCGGGAATACAGAAGGAAAACAGCGTAGAAGGTACAGTATGTGATGTAGAAGTGACATCTGTTTGCGTCCGTTGGATTGCTGTAGCAAATCCTGGTTACAATTCTCTGACCTATATCATCCCTGCAAAGCATCAGAACCCTTAGCAGCTAAAGCTATTATTTTTTTTGCTAATTGGCGGTTGGGCGACTGGTGTTTGATTCCTGCATCAGAAAAGAGGAAGTCAAAATTTACAGATACTATTGTTGATGGGGTACTATCTGAAGCAAGCAACAAGGATTCTGGATTTGTTGTGGACATGGCTCACAAGCTGTTGGGATCTAGAGATGTTTGTCTCAGTGGAGAATCTCTAGAAAGAGCAACTGGGCATAAAAGAAGTGCAAGTGCTGGTACTGAATTTGGAGCCTGAAAATTGTGACTGCTGACAATGCCATTGGTAAAAGACCTTACAATAGCAGGTGCGGAAATTTTTGATCATGGATTGAACTTTTGGGGCTTTATAAACAACCTAAAGTTCATGCCGAAGCTCATCTTTTCCAAGAGCGGCATGTGGAGATGGAAAGATGGCGAGGAAGAGAACCCTGCTTGGTACATCAAGGACAAGAGTCCTAGAGATGTAAGTGAAGTGCATATTCAGCACGCAGTGATGAATGTGATAGTTCTGAATCTGTAATTCTATGTCACTGTCATCATGACAGTGACATAGACAGACACCCATGTTGAAGCTGGAAGTTGTAAGGGTTGACTGCTGAAGTCCTTGAGGAAATTCTATGTAGCGGTCAAAATTTTTTTTCAGCCCTACAAGCTGTCTGCTGAAATAACCAGAAATGGGCTGATCTGGAAGCAACTCAAGGTGCAATGCCTCATGTGCAAGATAAACCAAGGTAGAATGGATCCCTTGTTTTCTGTAAGCTGCAATCTTAGAAGGCTGTTTGAAGGAGCTACTCACAAAATAACAGGTAGTGGCTGAAAGGACTTCTAACACAAGCTGAGGCTTGTTGATATGTTCCCCCTGCATGTCAGTGACATAGATAGACACCTATGTAGCAGCAGCATGTGACTGTATCAGTCCTACATTGGAGCGTTATGGTAAACTTAAAATGTGAACTGGGAAGTTTATGCAGCTTTTAGTCACATGGTTGAAATCATGAATCATGATCAGCAAAGTTTGTTGGATGGCTTTGACTGTGGGAGATCAGGTCCCAATTCCAAGATAGTGTCTGGGATGCCCTCATTTAAAACAGATGTCTTCTCTCGAGAGAGAAGCTGACATTAAGAGGGAGATATATGTGTATATGCTCCTGAGTGGATGTCTTTGTTCAACGAAAGAAGATCCTCATGGCTCAGGGACATATGGCTTCAGAGGGGGAAATTCCGAAGGAAAACCAAGAAGCCATATTAATAACAGGATATCTAGCAGCCATGAGTACTTTTGTACAATTTGAGGAAGTCATAAAGCATCAAGTCTGGAAGGATGCTATGCTGTAGGACAAAGCCGTTGTCACCCTTGAAATGGCTCTACAAGATCAAGTATGGATCTGTTGGAAGTGCTGAAAAGTTCAAGGCAAGATTCGTTCCCTGTGAGGAAGATATAGACTATGATGACATATTTGCACCTGTGGCTCGAGATACTATCATTTGATCTATTATAGCCCTTGCTGCTACGCAAGTATGGAGTCTTCATCAGATGATGTGAAGACCGCATTTTTCTGCATGATGTGATAAAGGAAGAGATATATGTGGAGCAACCTTTGGGGTTGGAAGTCCAGGATCGGGACACCCATGTCTGCAGGTTGAAGAAAGCCCTCTATGGGCTGAAACAAGCACCCTGAGCTTGGTACGAGAGGATAGATAGCCACCTGATGAAGCTGGGCTTCACTCGTAGTATTGTTGATCTGAACCTTCACTGCAAGGTTAATAGAAAGAAGCCTCTCACTCTGGTGTTGTATGTGGATGACCTCTTCCTGACAGGTGCTGACCCTCTCATTCATCAGTGCAAGAGGGAGCTCGCTGCTGAGTTCGAGATGAAGGACCTAGGTCTAATGTCTAGGCCTGAAGGTCTAGCAGAGACCTGGCGAGATTTTCCTTTCTCAAGGAAAATACATTATGTTTTTCTGGTATGATGGACTGTAAGTCCATGGAACTCAACTTTAAGAAGTTGAGGAGCAACGTTGCTGGGCCCGTCCTACTGAGTATCGGGAACTCATAAGGACCCTGATGTTCTCAATGAACACTTGCTCGAACATATGCTGTGCAGTGAACACTTTGAGTCAACACATGGTTGATCATAACATTCACTGGGTTGGTGCCAAGAAACTCTTGAGATATCTCTGAGGCATGACAGACCATGGGCTGAGATACACTGCCGGGAGTATGACACTCCGTGGATATACTGATGCCGATTGGGCTGGCAGTGTGGTGGATCGCAAGAGCACATCTGGATGCTACTTCACATGTAGATCTGCTTCGGGCAGGAATCTAAAGTCAGCAGTCTTGAGCACCGCTGAGGCCGAATACATTGTAACATGTATGGCCTGTTGTGAAGTCACTTGGTTGCGAAAGCTCTTTGTGAGCTGTTCGAGCATGTGCTAGATGCCACCGTTATCCTTTGTGATAACCAGAGGGGGATTCATTTGTTACAGAATCCCGGGTTCCACGATTGATCCAAGCATGTAGATGGCTGGTACCACTTTATCTGGGATATGGTACAGCGAGGCGCCGTAAGGCTCGATCATATAGGAACTGATGAGCAGGTCGCGGATATTCTCACAATGCCCTTGGGGAAGGTCATGTTCCTAACCTTCCGTGAGAATCTTGGAATCATGGAACGACCCTATGGTGTGGGTCCTATTGGACGATGAGCTCTGGGAGCTCAAAGGGGGGTTTTGGGGATAGCTTCTCGGAGCTATAAGCACTTATGGTGCTTCTGCCCCACCGTTGTGATTATTGAGTTGGTTCGCCTCTCATTTATCTGTGCCCCGTATGCATCCTACCCATTGAGTTTAGGGCTCATGGGAAGTACCTCTCATTTGGCCAATGAGGTGGGAAAGGCTAAAGACTAGTAGCAAAGACTGATGGACGCATCAGAGTTTGCCGTACTCTCTATCTAGGATGGCATAGTCCAACCGCTTGATCTGGGATCAAGTATAGTGAGGTCTGGGACCTCTGCCTGACTTCGGGTCAGATGAACCAACTTCAGGTTGGTTGGAGACTCTTCGTGAGTCTGATAGTGAGGTCTGGGACCTCTGCCTGACTTCGAGTCAGAGGAACCAACTTCGGGTTGGTTGGAGACTCTTCGTGAGTCTGATAGAGGTTTCGGACCTCTAAGCTGAATCTGTCAGCCGGGTATGATGTCTTTGTGACTGACCCACTTTTGTTCTGAAATAAAGAGGCCAGCAAAGCAAGTTACGGCGGATGACGCACGATGTTTGATTGCACTAGTGGACGGAGTTCTCCTAAAGGGAGAGGAGTGTTAAAATTGGACAACTAGGTCCAAACCGGCTGTTAAGTCCGATGACGACGTAATATTTTTATTGGATTCCTTTCTCAGAGAGGTGCAAGATGGATCTAAAGATCATTTTGATCAGATGAGCAGAATATGTATTTTGAATTTATTCCACATGTGCAATGTCGGACAGATTTATCCCACATGCATAAGAGATGCGTCACACACCCCACAGATGCCTATATATTGGAGAGACTTGGAGTTCATTTGATACACATCGATGTGGAGGAATTCTCTCTCTGGATAGCGTTGGAGCTGTGTATTCTCTGTTTGGATTGTTCTGGGGTTATGTGTGACACGCTTGGCTGAATGACCTATTGAAGACTTTGCTGGTAGAAGCATCCTGCTGATCGCCGTAACGTCACCATCTCCTATCTCTGTTCTGGCTTGTCTTCTATCGATCTATTAAGTATGTTCTATCTTCTTCAGTCTTGTGCCCTAATGCGAGTAACAAAACATGAGCTGAAATAACAATTCTTCGTGGAGTCGTTTGAGCATATTTCCTCACTCTCTTGTGAGAATCGGACCCATGACATCTGAGAACAAATAAGGAAGAGAGTATTGCTCTGCATGCCACCAGCTCATAAAGAATTTGGATCTTTTAGTGGTGATGGCAGTTAGCGAGTGCAAAGATTTGAGAATCCATTCTGGTATTTATTGATGGTCTTTTTCAAGATTCTCACCAATGTCTTGCTAGATGACTCCGCCAGCCCGTTCCCCTGTGGGTAATATGCAGTGAAGTGCCCCAGACTAATATTATAATGCTAACAAAACTTCATGAACCTAGCCAACTTAAAATCCTAGACGTTATCTGTTATGATTTTAGCAGGGCATCCAAACATGGCTATTATGTTTTCCTCCAAGAACTTGATCACCACCAAATCGGTGGCATTCCTTGCGGTCACGACCTCAACCCATTTAGTGAAGTAATCCGTGGCGGTGAGAATCCATCGATGTTGATTGCTAGAAGCCGGGTGAATCTTACATATGAAGTTGATTCCCCATTGTTTGAATGACTCTTCAACATGAACTAGGATCAATGGGAGAGGTGCGAACCTTTGCTTTTCAGCGAATGTCTGAACATTTTCACAGGCCCCGATGCGAGTATGTACGTTACCAAACAACTTGGGCCAAAAGAAGTCTGCTCTGAGGATCTTGTGGGTAGTGGATCGCCCGCTGTAATGCCCACCACATATTCCTTCATGGAACTTTGTCATCGCTTCGTCAATCTCTTGCTCTGTTAAACATAGTAGTAAAATCCCAGCCGGGTCTCTCCAATACAGTCGCCCGCTTGCCACAATATACTTTTGAGATCTGAACCTTAAAGTGCGATAATTGATCTTGTCACAGTTAGGGGGGCACCTCAGGGTTAACAGGTACTCCACTATATCTTTATACCACAAGGATAAACGGTACTTTACATGTGTCTTTTGTGTGTAATATTCTATGCCCTAATGTGCACCTGTATTGGACAAAATTTTTGCCAGCCCTTGGCCTTTGATGAGTTTGGTAGGCTTTATCTCCATCTCGTACTTCTGAATCTTAGCTATCCATTTACCCCTTTTGCCTTTGCTGTCGCCTTGCAACAGAATATCCTTCACTGCTGCAGTGGGTACATAAGCTGTTATGACAGACTGTAACACGTACACCCGAAATGCCTTAAGTGACTTGACCAGAGCATATGCTTGTTTTTCCAAGATATTATATCTTAGTTCAGCATCTCGGAGGACTTGGCTGAAGAACACAATAGGTTGTTCGTGCCCTTCATCGTTTTTTTGTAGCAGCACCGCAACTATTGTATGAGGGGAGGCAAAAGAAAAAATCATGAATGGTTTTCCATAATCTGGACCCGCAAGCATTGGAGCTTCTGCAAAGGCCTGCTTGATCCTATTGAAAGAATCCCTAGCTTGAGGAGTCCATTTTAATTCACTATTCTTCTTAAGCATTTCGGTGATGTTTCAGATGATCTTGACATAATTTGGGTTGAACCTTCTGAGAAAATTTATTCTTCCCAGGAATACCTGTACTTCCTTTTTATTTCTTGGTAGGGAAATGTCGTTTATCAACTCCACCCGCTTCGGGTCAATCTTTACCCCTTCTTTGGTTACTATATGCCCTAAAAGCTTTACTTCTTCCATGGCAAACATGGATTTTTGGGGGTTAAGAGACATACCATACCTTCGACATTTTCCAAAAGTTCATCGAAGATGCTCTATATGTTCAGCGTCGCTCTTCGAGAAGATGGTGAAGTCGTCCAGGTAAATCACCACAAACTTATCCCGGTCTCCTATGAAAGCGATGTCCATCGCACGCTGGAATGTGGCACCGATGTTTATCAGACCGAAAGGCATTCGGGCGTACATGAAGGTTCCCCAAGCAGTAGTGAACGCCGTATTCTTTTGGTCTTCCGAGAGCACCGCCACTTGATTATATCCTGAGAAACCGTCCATCATGGACATGTAGGAGGATCCCACCACCTTTTGCAAGATGTGGTCCATCTTCGGGAGGGGATAGTTTTTTTTGAGTGAGGCTTTGTTCAGATTGTGGAAATTCATGCAAACCCTGATCTTGCCGTTTTTCTTCCTTACGAGCACCAGGTTCGCTACCCATTTGGAGTACCTCAGAGGGATAATGATCTTTTCCTGCAACAACTTCTTTATTTTTTTTTCAATAGCTGGGAGAAGAAGAGGGTTGATCCGCCTTAGCTTCTGCTTATGAGGCTTAGCGTCTTCTTTTTGGGGTATCTTATGATGTATGACATCAATATCAAAGGTCTTCAAGTCCTGGTATGACCAAGCGAAGACGTCTTTGTATGATCGAAGGAGCTTTAGGTACTGTCCTTGATATTCTAAGGGGACTTCTTTCGACAACTTCACCACTTTCGGGTCCTCCTCTATCTCGATATTCAGATGCCTGACTGGCTCATCGGGGGTCGGTTTTTTGGGGTTCACTGGGATATCATTTTTATCAAATAGTCTCTCGAATGGCACCAGACCCCTGGGAATAACATTTCCCTTTAATTGCAAGATTCGGTGGCCGGCTAGTGTCTCCTCCCATCTTGTTTTTGGCTCTTCACTATCATCCTCAGTCACTGTGTCCATCACCAAATTCGAGAATTCACCCACCATCTCCATAAAATGCTTGACTTGTTCTTCGTCCTCGAAGACCTGCAAATGTTTTACTTTGTCCGGAATGGAGGGACGACATCTCACTTCCACCTCGTATCTGAGCAACGGATTCTGCGAAGGGCGGAAAATTGCTAGCAGCCATAACTAGTGAGTCGGCCATTCTGTTCTTATCCCTCGGCATGAACTGGATGTTAAAAGTAGAGAAGTCCTCAACCTGATCCCATACCTCGTTCCTATAAGCTCTGAGCCGCGAGTGCTTAGCTTGGCATTGGCTCCTGACTTGCCTCATTGCTAGGTCTGAATCTCCAAACACCTTGAGGTTCTGTTTGTTCATGTTTCGTGCTACTTGCGATCCCAACAGTAGGGCTTCATACTCAACCATGTTGTTTGTGGCTTCAAATGCCAGCTTGAAGGAGAGGGGAACTAAGCAACCTTCAGGTGATATCAAGAGTACCCCAACGCCATTTCCTTCTCATGAATAAGCCCCATCAAACTGTAAGCTCCCAATCTTGTTTCCCTCTCTACTTATAGGATCCCTCTGTCTTAGAGGACGGACCTTTGTTTCATGCAGGAAATTTTCATCCTCCTTGAGCACAAGATAGGAAAATTCACCCTCCTTGCCGTACACCAGAGAGTTGGTTGAACCATCAACTTTGGTGACGATCTTTACAAACCTGGACTCACGGTATAATCTTCTTTCTTCCCCACCGAACACTGGGATAGTGGCATAAGTGAGGTCGAGCTTTATTGACCCTCCAATCTTGGAACCCCAGGATCTGGAAAGCAACATTCCAAACCGAGCTGGGATATCAGCTACAACAATATCCATTACCACACTTTTGGCCGGAATCTAGGCCAAGTTCACTACCAAGTCTTTTATCATACCCAAGCATTTTACCCTTTTGGATTCAAAAGAATACATGTCTTTATAATACCTTGTAATCTGCAATCCCAATTGTTCCATGACAGACAAAGGCAACAGGTTGTGTGAAGCCCCAGAATCCAACATACAATTGTGCAATAGATGTATCACTAGAGTCACATACAATGGGGGTGTGGCTGAGTCTTGCTCTTCTACATGAGGTTTAAAAACTACCATGGGTTGTTCTTCTTGGAGATTGAGGCTGTCAAGCAGAGGGCTTACACCATGGGGCAACATGATTTGGGACACTTGATCTTTGTATGAAGGCTGTTTTAGGAGTTCGATCAGGGGAATAGGGATCTTGACCTTCTCTAGTTCTTTTTGGAGATTAAAGGGTGTGGGCCCTTTTTCTGTAATGGCTTCTTTGAACTGCTCTATAGGAGGATCGAGCAGTTTCAAGGTTATAGATGAAGACTTATCATTTTGGGGAGGATCGACTTCTTCTTTGTGGAAGTGGAGGCAGTGGCCTTATGAGGGGCTGTCTCTTGTAATGGCTTCTTCCCTTCACTGGAAAGACTAGGAGGGGTTTGTTCTCTTGATATTGACTCTTCATTTTGTTCTTGGACTCGAGTTCTCTTCCTGGAGGACCTGAGGTCATATTTCTTGTGGAGTTGAGCTTGCATAAAATCCACGAACTGTCTACAGTAATTGTCAATAACTTGATCCTCTGGAGGGACTTCCTTTTCCTTTTTCTCCCCTTGCAGGATGAGTTCACCCTCCTCATTATCCGAGTAGGTGAGGAATTGATCTTCCTTGCTATCTGTGACTTCCTCGCCCAGTCCCTCCACTTCTCCCTCCAAGTGTAGAGGGGGTTGAATGTGGTCTTGCTGTTCCTTCCTCTCCCATTGTAACAGCTGCAAAGGGGGCTTCCGATATTGAGGATTAAACCATCGGTTAGTAATCATTTGGTTGGGACAAGGAGGGGAATTCTGGGCCTCCAATTCAAGCTTAATCAACTTATTTGAAAGGTTCTTGATTAGCTTATTCATTTCTTCAATTGTATATTCTTGTGATTCCCTTTCCTGATTTGAAGTGTAAGCCTCCTCCCTGTTCTTTCTTCTGGCTTCATGTTCTGTCTCCCCCTTGAAGTTACAAGTAGAAGCAAGGTTTGCTTCTACCTCCAATGCATTAGTCTGGATCTGATCCAGAGATGTGGATTTGGGTGAACCCAAACTCCGGTTCGAAAGCTCTTGTGAAGACCAACTTAGCAGCTACTTGGGGAGGCTTTATTTCAGTGGGAAGATTATTATAGAGCTTATTGAACCTCTTTATGAATTCCATTACATCCTCATTGTGTCTCTTCTTTAGAGCATTGAACTTGGTGAGAACATATTCATGGTCCCTCTTTTCTCCCCATTTCAATGTGAAGAAGTTCTCCATTTCTTCCCAAGTGTGGACTGTGTTATCGGCTAGAGACTTGAACCACTTCGAAGCTTCTCCATCCAAGGATTGGATGAAAATCCTTAACACCACATCTAAATGTTCTACATTTGCATTCTTAGCAAAAGCGCAGAAGTTTTCAATATGTCTCTAAGCGGGCATACTAGATTCCCCTGTAAACCGTGGCAACAACTCTAGATAGTCTTGCAGCATATCATTTAGAGGTTGAGGGAGGGCCAAGGGGGCATACTTGTTCAAAAGGAAACTCGTCACAACCATCTGATTTAGAGGTGGGGGTAGATTGTGGATCTGAATCTGGTGTGAGGCCTGGTGAAAGCCAGGATTACTTCTGATTAGGACTATTTTATAGTGGAGTCACCAAGGTGAGGAATACACAACTCCCAACCCTTCCTACTTACCTGTCTGAAGGGTGGAATTTATGTCGTCTCGCAAGGAAAAGATTTCTTCATTCGTATCCCTGGGAACAACACCAAAAAGATGTTGTAGCTCCTAGAGACAACCTTGAGTTGCAAAAGACCAGTGCCTAGGACATCTTGAAATCAGAGGTTAGATGTAGCCGATTTTAAGGGGCGTCTCTGACAGAATATGGATAAAGAGAATAATGGTTGTGGTGGTTCAGGAATGGTGAAGACTTTGGAGTTAGATTCATGCGAATTACCTTATACTGCGAGAGGGCTCAGGAGGCTATCTGGCTCGGTGGCTTTGCAAATGGGCCGAGTGTGACACAATGAGCAAAAGCTTTCAAAATGTGCAGAGGTGCTGAGAAGGAACGAAGGAGGAGGAACCCGCGAGAGACAGGCTTAAAAGTCTTAAGAATCTGTCTCCCGTGAAATCAGAGGAAGAAGATATGAATGAGATATGAACAACAACAGATATTCGTCGCGAATTAAGGGGGAACAACAAGTTTAACACATGAGCGTTATTCATACACGAATTCATGAATAAAAGATGCATACCACCGGCAGCTACATTGCATGAATCATCAAAGCAGCAGAACATGAAGGATGATTATACATAAATAGGAGATTACTGATAAACAAAAGAATACAAATACATACTACTCATTGCTCCATTTGGAATCCAAATAAACAACATTGTATATCGTATTAAGTTTAAAACAATTCTCCCAAATATGTATCTCAGAGCACAAGGAGCACAGTCATACAGAACTATAGCAAATTTCTCCAAAATTCAGAACCCTTCTTTCATCTCTGAACTCTCTACATATAGAGTTATACTGAGGGTTTACGATCGAATAAACTTCCATGATCCACCCTGTAAATTTTTGTAGATGTTCTATGCTTGATGCAACTTTACTTTTTATCCCCAATATCAGTTGGCAATTACATAAACAAGAGAGTATAATGCTGATAGAACATACCAGTAGATCGACAAAAGACAAGCTAGAATATATAAGTGTGTTGGTGCGTTACAACGGTCAACAGGATGCTTCAACCAACAAAGTCTCAATACGGTCAGCCAACTAGAAGTGTCACACAACCCTCTAGGATAGCCAGATCAGTCAACCCCAAAAGTCAACGAAAGTCAATGATGTCAAAGTCAACGGTCAACGCAAACAACAACAACAAAGTCAACGCAGCCAAGTCAAAGTCAACGTCCAGCCTTGAGATTTGTGCCAAAAAATGCAGATTGAGGAAATTGAAAGTTTGGGAGAGTTTCGGGTCAATTTGACCAAGCATTGACCAAATTCAACGCTAGTCAATTTCTGCACTAGAAACCCTAGACAATCTGAAACTCTAACTGTTGCTTTTTCTCATGTGTGAGTGAAGAAGAGACTCCAAAAGATGCTCGAACCAATCATATGAGGAGAGAGGATGTGATGTGATGGATGAGTGAAAATGTCCTCCAACGTTGACCAATTGATATCCATCAATGAGGGTGTGTGACACAATTGCTGGGGCTCCAAGCCTTCAGGTCGACCTGCACATATTTTGAATAAATTCAAAACAAATGTTCTGCTCATCGGATCAAGATGATCTTTAGACAGATCTTGCACCTCCCCGAAAGAGGAGTCCAATAAAAAAATTGGCATCTTCATTTGAGCATCACAACAAGGAGTTTGGACCTAGTTGTCCAAAATTAACACTCCCTCTCAAATAAGGAGAACTCCATCCACCTGTGCAATCCAAACATCATGCGTCATCTCACCATAAATTGCTTTCTTGGCTTTTTTATTTCAGAACAGAAGTGGTTCAGTCACAAAGACATCATCCCCGACTGACAAATTCAGCCCAAAGGTCCGAAACCTCTATAGGACTCAAAAAGAGTCTCATACCAACCCGAAGTTGGTTTATTTGACTTGAAGTCAGTAGGAGGTCCGAAATCTCACTATACTTGATCCCAGATCAAGTGGTTGGACCATGCCATCCTAGATAGAGAGTATGGCAATCTCTAATGCGTCCATCAATCTTTGCTACTAGTCTCTAGCTTTTCCCACCTCACTAGCCAAATGAGAGGTACTTCCCATGAGTCCGGGACTCAAATGGTTAGGATGCATACGGGGCACAGATCATGAGAGGTGAACCAACTCAATCATCATAACGGTGGGGCATAAGCACACCAACAAGGTTTGGCAAGCCTAGCCCTGTGGTTGCTTATAGGTTCGAGAAACTATCCCCAAAGCCCCCATAGCTCCAAGAGCTCATCGCCCAACAGGACCCTCAGCATAGGGTTGTTCCATGATACCAAGATTCTCATGGAAGGTTAGGAACTTGACGTTCCCCAAGGGCTTTGTGAGAATATCCGCGACCTGCTCATCAGTTCCTATATGATCGAGCCTTACAATGCCTCGCTGTACCATATCCTAGATAAAGTGATACTTGATATCAATATGCTTGGATCGATCGTGGAACACGCGATTGTCGGACAACCGAATCCCACTCTGGTTATCACAGGGTATCACGGTGGTATCTAGCAGATGCTCGAGCAACTCACTGAGGAGCTTGCGCAACCAAATTTCTTCACAATAGGCCATACTCGCTGCAATGTATTCGACCTTAGTGGTGCTCAAAGCCACCAACTTCTGCTTCCTCCTCATCCATGATATCAAAGCAGAACCAACAACATCTCGATGTGCTCTTACGATCCACCACACTGCCAGCCCAATTGGCATCAGTATATCCATGGAGTGTCACGCTCCTGGCAGTGTATCATAGCCTATGGTTTTGTCGTACCCTGAAGATATCTCAACAGATTCTTGGCACCAACCTAGTGAATGTGATGAGGCTCAACCATATGTTGACTCAAAGTGTTCACTACAAAACACACGTCCGGACGGGTGTTCACTAAGAACATTAGGGCCCCTACGAGTTGACGATACTCAGTAGGATTTGCTAGCACAGGCCCAACAACGTTGCCACTCAACTTCTTAAAGTTGAGCTCCATCGGTGTCCACTGTCGACATAGACTTACAGTCCACCATTCCAAATATTTCTAGAAGCTTCACAATATATTTTCCTTGAGATATGAAAATCTCGCCAAGTCTCTGTCAGACCTCAAGGTCTAGGAAGTAATGCATCAATCCTAGGTCCTTCATCTCGAACTCAACAACGAGCTCCCTCTTGCATTGATGAATGAGAGGGTCAACACCTGTCAGGAAGAGGTCATCCACATACAGTATCGGAATGAGAGGCTTTTCTTTATCAACCTTGAAGTAAAGGTTTGGATCAACATTACTACGAGTGAAGCCCAACTTCATCAGGTAGCTATCTATCCTCTCGTACCAAGTTGTGGGTGCTTGCTTCAACCCATAGAGGGCTTTCTTCAACCTGCAAACATGGGTGTCCCGATCCTGGACTTCGAACCCCAGAGGTTGCTCCACATACACCTCTTCCTTTATCGCACCATGCAGAAATGCGGTTTTCACATCCATCTGATGAAGACTCCATCCTTGCGTAGCAGCAAGGGCTATGATAGATTGGATGGTGGTATATCGAGCCACAGGTGCAAATATGTCATTGTAGTCTACGCCTTCCTTTAACAAAAGCCACAGGCAACGAATATTGCCTTGAACTTTTCAGCACTTCCATCAGATCCATGCTTGATCTTGTAGAGCCATTTTGAGGTGACAACTGCTTTGTCCTCTGGTCTTGGAACCACATCCCAGACATCATTCTTCATTATGGACTCATATTCTTCATGCATAGCATCCTTCCAGACTTGATGCTTTATGGCTTCCTCAAAAGATCCACTGCTCAGATTGTACAATAGTACTCGTGGTTGCTAGATACCCTTGGTATCTATTTGGCTTCTTACTTTCACGGAATGTCCGCCTTGGGGCCATATATCCCTTGGCATCCTTGAGAGTGTCCCTGAGCCATGATGGTCTCTTCCTCATCAAAGGAGGTGGATCAATCGGGTTTGTCGGTCCTTTAGCATCGAGCATCGTCTCATCCTTCGGTTCTTGATTTCCAGGCCTTGCTTCATGATCTTCCTCAGATCTCGAAAGACTGACTAGTTTCCTTAGGGAAGCATCTTCGTCAAGGTAACATCGTGGCATATCTCCACTTCCCTTTGACCAGGCACATAGACTCTATAGGCCTTCGAAGTTTCGCTCTAGTCCACAAACATTCCCTTCTACCCAGAAGCATCGAGCTTGCTCCTCTTCTCCTTCGGTACATGAAAATAAACAGGACATCCAAAAACTCTAAAATGTGAGACTTCAGGTTTCTTACCAGAGAAAACCTCTTCGGGAGTTTTAGAGTCCAGAGCAGAATGCGAGCATCAGTTTTGTATGTACACAGCAGTGTTCGCAGCTTCTTCCCACAGAAACTTCGGTAGACCTTGGTCACATAGCATGGCACGGGCAACTTCCACAATTGTCTTGTTCTTTCTTTCAACAACACCATTTTTCTCAGGAGTATAGACAGTTGTGGTCTCCCTTTTGATGCCATCTTCTCTCAAAAATTCTTGAACTCGTTCATTTCATATTCAGTGCCATTATCGGTCTTCAATATCTTGATCTTCTTACCTCTTGAATTTTCCACCAAGGCTTTGAAGGTACGAAACTACATGAAAGTCTCATCCTTCTTTTTCAAGAAGCATATCCATGTTTTGCGAGAGAAGTCATCTATGAATGTCATATAATAAAAACATCCTCCCAAGGATGTCATAGGTAGCATACCAGACAGATTATAATGTATCAATTGCAAGACATCAATTGTCTTTGTGACACTTGAGGGGAAAGGTCCTCTTGTATGCTTTTCTTCGACACAACCCTAACATACACCTTCATGATCATTTGTGGACTCGGGCATCCCCGTCACCACCTTCCTTGCTTCGGGAAGGGCCTTGTAGTGAAGGTGTCCAAACCTCCGGTGCCATAGTTCAGCCTGTCGGATAGTATCACACATCATTGCTCCCAGTGGACTTCCTCCAACCTGGTAGAGTGTATCAACTCTAAACCCAATTGTGATAGCTTCCTTGAAACTATTCTTCTAGATGCACACTTTCCCATCAATGCATGCCACATTGAAACCTTTGTCTTCCATGGCTGATATAGACACAAGGTTCTTCTTCAAATCAAGTACGTATAGTACATCTTGCAAATGGAGGACTTGACTTTGAGACAAGTGGAGGGTCACAGTCCCTGCCCCTTTCACGGGATATGTGGCATTATCTCCAAGGATAATTTCCAGATTAGTATCCTTCTCAACCATATTTGAAAGTGCTTCCTTGAACCCAGTGATGTGCCTTGAGGCACCACTATCTATCAACCAGACATCCATAGTGTGGGGTGGAGATGCAACAGAGAGGGTAGATACAAGAATGAATTCATTTCTTTTATCAACAACATTTGATTCCTCATATCTGGAATTTCTCGACCTTTTGAAATGTTGACCATTTCCGCAAGAGGGAGCCTTCCTCTTCCCCTTGAACCTGTTGTTTCTTTGATTGCCATTCCTCTGGTTGTTGTCATTGTCATCATCGTTAGGAAAATCCTTCTTGAAAGGGAATTCTCTAGCATAGTGACTTGGCTTGTGACAAGTGTCACACTTTCCTTTCTTTCCTTGGGCACCTTCTCTTCCTTTGTTTCTTGGACCACCAAAGTTCTTCTTCTTAGTATGACCAGCGAAGGCAACATTTCCTTCATTTTCATATTCCTTCATCCTTGTCTCTTCTTGTACGCATCTCGATAATACTTCGTCAAAATCAGGTATGACATTGTTATTGAGAATGGTAGTGTTGATTACATGCCATTCAAATGGGAGACCTCCAAGTGCGATGAGAACCATCTCTCGGTCAGCTATTGTCTCCCTAATAGCCAGTAGATTATCCCTAATTTAGGTTAGCTTCAGAAAATATGATTGAACAGACTCATCCTTGCCTTTCTTTAGATTCTTCAATTGGTTCTTGAAGAATAGGACTTGATTCGCATTGTTGGCCTTGAACATGTTGACCAACTTATCATACATCTCCTTGGCTGTGCCTAGCTCAGTGATGTAGGCAACCAGACTCTTATGAATTGAGTCCCTTATCATCAGCGTTGCTTTGATTTCCATCTTCTTGTACTTTGTTTTGGCAGCAACAGTTGCAGTGGATGGAGGCTCTTGGATTTTACCCTGCACATAGTCCATGACATCTTGGTCTTCCAACATAATATCCAATGTCATCTTCTAGGCATGGAAGTCATCCTTCCCAATCAATTTGTCATCAGCCTTAAAGCCATTGTAGTTAGAGGAACCCATGTTCTTCTTCGGTGATTGCTACAAACTAGGGCTTTGTCTTCACCTTAGCTCTGATACCATGTAAATTTTTGTAGATGTTCTATGCTTGATGGAACTTTACTTTTTATCCCCAATATCAGTTAGCAATCACATAAAAAAGGAAGTAAAATGCTGATAGAACATACCAGTAGATCGACAAAAGACAAGGCAGAATATATAAGTGTGCTGGTGCGTTACAACGGTCAACAGGATGCTTCAACCAGCAAAGTCTCAATACGGTCAGCCAACCACAATTGTCACACAACCCTATAGGACAGCGAGATCAGTTAGCCCCAAAAGTCAATGAAAGTCAATGCTGTCACATTCAACAGTCAACGCAAACAACAGCCCAACAAAGTCAACGCAACCAAGTCAAAGTCAATGTCCAACCTCTGGATTTGTACCAAAAAATACGGATTGAGGAAATCGAAAATTTGGGAGAGTTTCAGGTCAATTTGACCAAGCATTGATGCTGGTCAATTTCTGTGCTAGAAACCCTAGACAGTCCGAAACCCTAACTGCTGCGTTTTCCCACGTGTAAGTGAAGAAGAGACTCCAAAAGATGCTCGAACCAATCAGATGAGGAGAGAGGATGTGATGTGATGGATGAGTGAAAATGTCCTCCAACGTTGACCAATTTATATCCATCAATGAGGGTGTGTGACACAACTGCTCGGGCTCCAAGCCTTCCAGCGGACCTGCACATATTTTGAATAAATTCAAAACAAATGTTCTGCTCATCGAATCAAGATGATCTTTAGATCGATCTTGCACCTCTCCCAAAGAGGAGTCCAATAAAAATATTGGCATCTTCATCTGAGGATCACAACATGGAGTTTGGACCTAGTTGTCCAAAATCAACAGACCCACACATGTGAAAATCAAAATATCCTAACCAACTAGCAGAGCGTGCATCAAGCAATCACTCCCGTAATCAGAAAATCATAACAGAATCGGGTGAAATCGAGATTTCACCAGCAAGACATCATAATCAAACAGTAAAAGAAAAACATAGTTGGCCATGGAGGCCAAATCTTGGAATCTTCAAAATGGGGTGATGAGGAGTGGCTGTGAACAGGTGGTGTGTCTGGCTTCCATCACATGATTCCACCTGCTGTGGGAAGCTTCCACTCCCTTATTCTCATGATTCACATTAACCATTATGAAATGACCAGTCGTGCCGCGCGTGCCTAGCTCTTTAGCGTAGATTTCCTGGACAAAATGAATCAACCATAGGTGTGCTTGTTCCACCAAAAACCCATGTTGTGCTTAACTTGCAAAACTGGAGACCGGACTTCATAAGCAGGCCTGTGACATTAACACACAGCAGGATTGTTTAACACTGAAAAGGGCTGAAAAAAGGTCATGGAAGGGCTATTGATGACATGGTAGGGAGGTGGGGCCCAAACTGATATCGCAAATCACAATCGGGAGTTGGGGAGTTTTCTTATGAGAAGTGGGAGGTAAGAGTTAAAACTTGCAAAGTGCGAAGTGCGATGGGCAAAGGTGACGTGGCAAGGAGTTGGGACCCAAATTAAATCGCAAATCACAGATTGGGAGTGTTTAGATATGAGAAAGTGGGAGTAAAGGTTATGGTTAGCAAAGTATGAAGTGCGATGGGCCGAAGGCGATGTGACATGGCGGAGGTGGAGCCCAACTTATATTGCAAATCGCAAGTCGGGGAGTTTAGTTATGAGAAATGGAGGGTAAAGTTTAAGATCTGCGATGTGAGATTTGCGACGAGCGGAGAGGTTGGTGATACGAAAAGGTAAGTGGTAAGAGCTCTTTCTTCTTTTGACTGCGGGGTGTCCGCCCGACTTGGGCTTGGAGTGTTTAGCTTTCATTTCATCCATTCCCACTCTTCATTTGCTTAGCTTCCCATGTTGCCTTATCTTTCATAGAAACCACAAGCCAACATTGGCTTCATTGGGGACGACGCACTCGTTCAAGTGTGTCAAGAACTCACAGACTGCTTTCTTGTGTTCTTCTTAATGTGCCTAGGATCATCGTTAGAAACATTTTCAAGCAACTTTAACCAAAAATAAAACAGGAATTCATGCAGAAATAACAAACGACATATATACAATTTGAGGATATGTACAATGGGCCGTTGTAGCCCGTTATCAGTGCTGGAAGCAAGGTTTGAGAAACTGTCCATTGACAGGCATCTCAAGTGTGTCTCCTTCCAAATTCTCCAGCGCAAAGGTATTGTTGCCTTTGACCTCTGCCACCCTAAATGGGCAAAACCAAAGGGGGTTGAACTTCCCATGTTTCCCTTTGTCTGACCGCCTGACATCCCATCGTAGCACCAAATCCCCTGCTTGGATTTCCTTGTCTTTAGCTCTTTGGTCAAATAAGCCTTTCATCTTTTCCTAGTACTCTGCTAGTTTGAGGCTTACCTGTTCCCGTGTTTCATTTAGTTCGACCAATTGGTTCATTCTTTTGATAAGTTTGTTTGGATTTTCCTCGCTCTCTTGTAAGAATCGGGCCACTGGTAATGTGAGTTGAATAGGGAAGACTGCTCTGCCGTACACCAGCTCATAAGGGGACTTCTTTGTGGATCTTTTAGTGGTGATGCGATTCGAATAGAGTGTAAAATTGAGCCGATAATCCCAGCTCTTTTGGTTTTCGTTGATGGTCTTTTTCAAGATTCTCACGAATGTATTGTTAGATGACTCCGCCAGCCCGTTCCCCTGTGTGTAATATGCAGTGGAGTGCCCCAGACTGATATTACAATGTTGACAGAACTTCACGAACCTAGCCGACTTAAAAGCTTGGGCATTATCTGTTATGATTTTAGCAGGGCATCCAAACCTGGCTATTATGTTTTCCTCCAATAAATTGATCACGACCAAATCTGTGGCATTTCTGCAGGCACGGCCTCAACCCATTTAGTGAAGTAATCCGTGGCGGTGAGGATCCATCGATGTTGGTTGCTAGAAGCCGGGTGAATCTCACCTATGAAGTCGATTCCCCATTGTTTGAACGACTCTTCAACATGAACTGGGATCAATGGGAGAGGTGCAAACCTTTGCTTTTTGGCGAATGTCTGACACTTTTCACATGCCCACACACGAGTATGTACGTCACCAAACAACTTGGGCCAAAAGAACTCAGAGGATCTTGTGGGCAGTGGATCGACAGCTGTAATGCCCACCATATATTCCTTCATGGAACTCTGTCATCACTTCGTCAACCTCTTGCTTTGTTAAACATAGTAGTAAAATCCCAGCCGAGTCTCTCCAATACAGTCGCCCATTTTCCAGAGTATACTTTTGAGATCTTAACCTTAAAGTGCAATACTTGATCTTGTCATATTTACGGGGGCACCTCAGGGTTAATAGGTACTCCACTATATATTTATACCACAAGGATAAAAGGTACTTTACATGTGTCTTTTGTGTGGAATATTCTATGCCTTGATGTGCACTTGTATCCTCCTGTCATGGACAGATTTATCCCTAGAGTTTGATAGTTGGATTTAGACAGAATTTTTGCCAGCCCTTGGCCTTTGATGAGTTGGTAGGCTTTATCTCCATCTCATATTCCTGAATCTTAGCTATCCATTTACCCCTTTTTCCTTCGTTGTCGCCCTGCACCAGAATATCCTTCACTGCTGCAGTGGGTACGTAAGCGGTTATCACAGACTGTAACACGTACCCCCGAAATGCCTTAAGTGACTTGACCAGAGCATATGCTTTCTTTTCCAGGATATTATATTTTAGTTCAGCATCTCGGAGGACTTGGCTGAAGAACGCAATAGGTTATTCGTGCGCTTCATCCTTTTTTTATAGCAGCATCGCAGCTATTGTATGAGGGGAGGCAAAAGAAAAAATCATGAATGGTTTTCCATAATCTGGACCCGCCAGCACTGGAGCTTTTGCAAAGGCTTGCTTGATCCTGTTGAAAGAATTCCTGGATTGAGGAGTCCATTTTACTTCACTATTCTTCTTAAGCATTTCGGTGATGTTTCGGACGATCTTGACATAATTTGGGATGAGCCTTCTAAGGAAATTTATTCTTCCCAAGAATACTTGTACTTCCTTTTTGTTTCTTGGTAGCGAAATGCCGTTCATCAATTTCACCCGCTTTGCGTCAATCTTTACCCCTTCTTTAGTTACTATATGCCCTAAAATATTTCCTTCTTCTAGGGCAAACATGGATTTTTGGGGGTTAAGAGACAGACCATACCTTTGGCATTTGTCAAAAGTTCGTCGAAGATGCTCTATATGTTCAGCATCGCTCTTTGAGAAGATGGTGAAGTCGTCCAGGTAAATCACCACAAACTTATCCTGGTCTCCTATGAAAGTGATGTCCATCGCATGCTGGAATGTGACACCGACGTTTATCAGGCCGAAAGGCATTTTTGCGTACATGAAGGTTCCCCAAGGCGTAGTGAACACTGTCTTCTTTTGGTCTTCCGGGAGTACCGCCACCTGATTATATCTTGAGAAACCGTCCATCATGGACATGCGGGAGGATCCCACCACCTTTTGCAAGATGTGGTCCATCTTTGGGAGGGGATAGTTGTCTTTGAGTGAGGCTCTGTTCAGATTGCGGAAATCCACGCAAAGCCTGATCTCGCCGTTTTTCTTCCTTACGGGCACCAGGTTCGCCACCCATTCAGAGTACCTTAGAGGGACAATGATCTTTGCCTGCAATAACTTCTTTATTTCTTTTTCAATAGCCGAGAGAAGAAGAGGGTTGATCTGCCTCAACTTCTGCTTATGAGGCTTACTGTCTTCTTTTTGGGGTATCTTATGCCGTATGACATCAATATCAAAGGTCTTCAAGTCCTGGTATGACCAAACGAAGACATCTTTGTATGATCGAAAGAGGTTCAGGTACTGTCCTTGACATTCTTCGGGGACTCCTTTCGACAGCTTCACCACCTTCGGGTCTTCCTCTGTCTCGATATTCAGATCCCTGACTGGCTCATCAGGGATCGGTTTGTTGAGGTTCACCAGGGTATCATTTTTATCAAACAATCTCTCCAATGGCACCAAACCCCTGGGAATAACATTTCCCTTTAATTGCAAGACTCGGTGGCCAGCCAGTGTCTCCTTCTATCTGGTTTTGGACTCTTCACTATCATCCTTGGTCACCGAGTCGATCACCAAATTCGAGAATTCGCCCACCATATCCATAAAACGCTTGACTTGCTCTTCGTCCTTGAAGATCTGCAAATGTTTTACGTTGTTCGGAATGGAGGGGCCATATCTCACTTCCACCTCGTATCTGAGCAACGGATTTTGCGGAGGGCGGAATTTGCTAGTAGCCACAGCTAGTGAGTCGGCCATTCTGTTCTTATCCCTCGACATGAACTGGATGTTAAAAGCAAAGAAGTTTTCAACCAAATCCCATACCTCGTTCTTGTAAGCTCTGAGCCACGGGTGCTTAGTTTGGCATTGGCTCCTGACTTGCCTCACTACTAGCTCTGAATCTCCAAACACCTTGAGGTTCTGTATGTTCATGTTCTGTGTTGCTTGCAATCCCAACAATAGGGCTTCATACTTAGCCACATTGTTTGTGGCTTCAAATTCCAGCTTGAAGGAGAGGGGAGCTAAGCAACCTTCAGGTGATATCAAGAGTACCAAGGCCCTGTTTCCTTCTCGTGAATAAACCCCATCAAATTGCAAGGTCCAAATCTTGTTTTCCTCTCTACTTATAGGATCCCTCTGTCTTAGAGAACAAACCTTCGTTTCTTGCAGGAAATTTTCATCCTCCTCAAGCATAAGAGAGGAAAATTCACCATCCTTGCCATACACCGGAGAGTTGGTCAAACCATCAACTTTGGTGACCATCTTTACATACCTGAACTCATGGTATAATCTTCTTTCATCCCCACCGAACACTAGGATAGTGGCATAAGTGAGGTCAAGTTTTATTGATCGACTTCTCATTTTGGGGAGGATCGACTTCTTGTTGTTGAGAATTTGGAGGGTTGTAGATTATTACAAATTCTCTTCTTGATACTTACTTGTGAACTTGCTTGAGTTACTTATGTCTTCCTTTCTTTAGGTTAGTTAATCTTTCATCAAGTCAATTATCAAAATGCATGAGACACAAAATTAGGCTCCTTGAGCCAGAGCAAAACCTCTCCCTCTTGGAGAGGAAAACCGACAAAGAATTCTTCTTATGGATCTTTAGATGACAAGTACCATGACCCAGACTCAGACCCTAGACTTAGGAATGTCTCCAATATCTTATCACTGCCCTTTTAAACTTGATTCTTCTCTTCTTCAACGATCTGCTCTCTTCACTTGAAAAACTCAGTGACTTAGATTTTCTTGTTGTGTTGTGGATGGGAAGGTAAATCACAGATTTACCTTCCTCACTTTCATTCTTTTTTTAGAATGCAAACTATTGACTATGACACATCCGCAAATGCCACCTTATGACTGCTTCCTGAAATGAGCAATTACACCGACATTTGTCATACTTCACGTATACGCACTTATTGTTTCAGATTAATCCGCACAGCTTTAGCGTTGTATATTATGTAGTCATTACAGAAGTTCTTCATTCTTTGCGCTTAGACACCCTCCCAGAAATACGCATTGAAAATGTCTTTAAGAATATGCAAGGGATGTCACTGAAACATCTCTTTAAGAATCCATAGAGGCTATCTCTTGGATGTTCGTATTTCCTTAGAGATCCGCAGACTGTCACTTTAATAACCGCACTGTATATGATTTATTGACTGCACTGAAGTTTGTGTTCTATGTTTATGAAAGATCCACACTGTAACTGTCGGTGATCAAATCCGCACTAAAATTCTACAACAGACTGGTTTATCAATGATCGAGAACTATCTCTGCAGATGACTGCATATCTCTTCTTCTTTATCCGCATCCATAGCTATATGAACCTAGAACATATCCGCTCTTTCCTTTATATGACTGTCTACCACTTTTGTACTTTTTCAACTCGAGAAATCCGTAACTTATGTGTCACTTTCAAACTGAAGAATCTCATAAGAAGAATCGGATTGGTAATCACATCTGTATAAAATCATATCAACCAGCATTGTCCTAGTGCAAGGCCTTGACTAACAGCCCCATCTCTCAACGAGACAATGGGTTACAATGCTGGCGAGACACATGACTTATAAACACCATCGTCATTGTCTCTCCAAGGTACATACTCCACCCGGGTGTTCCCAAAGTATGACCTTCTTGGACTATTCTTCTCTTGGGTAGCTAGCTCTCAAAGAATATTGGTTCTCGACTATTCTTATCTTGAATGCCCTAATACATTCTCAAAGAGTATCAAATGCTAGATGATTACCCAATCCTCCATTCTGTCTTCCCAAGTGAAGACCAGAATGATGTGTCTATCTCTCCCTCTCAACCAGGGAGGATTTGTTCCACAAGGGAATGTACTCATTCCTATACAAGGAATGTACCTAAGCTCATTCTTAGGAATTACCAAGTTTCTTCCAAGTAAGAAACTCATCATCATGCTCCCTCTTAACTAGGGACCTCCAGCAGCAATGGTGAGACACCCAACTGCTCATGAAGAATTCCTGTCCTCGATGTCATGGATTTTGATATTGAGGAATCTTCAATTTTTAGCTTCATAGGGCACAGATAATCCATCACTTTCATCCTGTGTCATGTCAGCTGTCAGAAAGTGATTCATCAGACTTCCTTATCTGGTCCACTATTTTGCCATGCCGCTTTCCTTTGAATCATCTCCCGGGATCATACATCCTTTCTCATGATTAGCAGCCCTGCACAAATTCATTCAGATAAACATATACATATGAACTTTTAAAACAAAAGTTACCTCAGTGATAATCTTTCACCATGACATTTTCTTGTAGGCATCGACATCCTTCATACAGATTGACACATCTCCTAACGATATGTTTTTCCAAGGGTCTTCTTCTTTACCAGACTTTCGTCAGAGTCTACATATCTTTCCAGGAGATCTCCTAGTCACATCTTCTTGGCCTCTGGATGATAACTGCCTCTTGACATGGTTGTGTTTCATGATCTCTTCCTCTCTGCACATTCTTGATTCCCTTTCATGATCTCTTCCTCTCTGCACATTCTAGTTTCTCGTTCATATACAACCACCTCATATTCCATGAGGACATATTATGTTAATTTCATTTGTCCGTGCATTGAGAGATACTCCTCCATAGATCATACTTCTAAGTACATAAGTCCATTCCCTGCAACCATATGACTTCACAACATCCAATGTCAGCATATAAATATATACATACCTCATACCTTTTTCCCTTGAGTCATCCTGTAGCAATTTCTCAAGAATGAAGAGCTTCATTCCCTTGGCCTGCTTTATCAATATGTCATCACATCCCATAAATATGTTTCCATGATGACCCTTGCTCTTGATGATTGCTTTCCATTAGTAACGTTTGTCAGAGAGGTTCTTTTCCCAGATCTGATTCACCAGGAGCTCCTACCATGCTTCGATCAGGATGCTACATTGCCTCCCATCATACAATCAACAGAAATTAGTTGAAGGAGAAGATGATCTTAATCGTAGCGGAGATCCCTTGCTTCTTCTTTCTTAGATTTCTTTGTGTCAGATTCTTTTTCAGAGACATGGCTTCTTTCCTATTTCTCTTGTCCTTTTTCAGATTTGAAGGACAATTTCTATTATAATACCCATGTTCATCTCATCCAAAGCATCGTGCTTTGTCCATACTATTCTGAGGATCAATCTTATTGAATCTTCCTTTCTTTCTTGATGTCACTGCAAAGGCTTGATTCCCTTCACTTGATCGTATAATACCTTTGGCTTTTCAATCTTGTTACCTCTATTTTACATAGAGATCCTAAATCATGGAATGGTGTGGCTTCCTTCTTCCCGTATAATTTTAAAGTTAAGTTTCCTCATTCATCTGGAAGATGATTCTCCCTCTTCCTGCAGATGATCTCAAAGAGATTGTTTCTCCTACAGTACTCTCAGAGAATTTCTCTACCAATTTCTCATATATTCCTTTTGATGATTCTAGATTTGATAAATCGGAGATGAGAGTCTTTTATGGATTCTGTAAGAATCTTTTGGGCTCTTATATCTCCCTTCATGTATGATTTCATTGTCCTTGTCTTCCATGCAAGAAAGTTTTGAAACCCTAACCAGTTTGTTGCTTTCTTTTGCAAAGAAGACATTTTGATAGATTTAGATAAAGTCATAGATACTTACTTGATAGAGTGACTTTTTCCTTCAGCAGCTTCCTTGATGATGGAGTATATCTTCAGATATTGAAGTCCTTCTAACAATGTCTTGAATGTGAATCTTTGATAACAGAAGATTACTTTCTTGATTGAGTTGATCATTTAAATGAGATAGGAGGTCTTGAAGTTGTTAGAGAGTCTTCCTTTTCAAACTGAATTGATTTTCCAACCCAAACTTTTGATCTTCACTTCCTGGAGTGTCTCCTTTGTCTAGCAGCCCTTGAGTTTAGCACCTTAGCTCTGATACCATGTTGAGAATTTGGAGGGCTGTAGATTATTACAAATTCTCTTCTTGATACTTACTTGTGAACTTGCTTGTGTTACTTATGTCTTCCTTTCTTTAGCTTAGTTAGTCTTTCATCAAGTCAATTATCAAAATGCATGAGACACAAAATTAGGCTCCTAGAGCCAGGGCAAAACTTCTCCCTCTTGGAGAGGAAAACCAGCAAAGAATTCTTCTTATGGATCTTTAGATGACAAGTACCATGACCCAGACTCAGACCCTAGACTTAGGAATGTCTCCAAGATCTTATCACTACCCTTTTAAACTTGATTCTTCTCTTCTACAATGATCTTCTCTGTTCTTCACTTGAAAAACTCAGTCACCAAGATTTTCTTGTTGTGTTGTGGATGGGAAGGTAAATCACAGATTACCTTCCTCACTTTCATTCTTTTTTTAGATTGAAAACTATTGACTATGACACATCTGCAAATTCCACCTTATGACTGCTTCCTGAAATGAGCAATTACACCGGCATTTGTCATACTTCACGTATATGCACTTATTGTTTCAGATTAATCCGCGCAGCTTCAGCGTTGTATATTATGTAGTCCTCACAGAAATTCTTCATTCTTTGCGCTGAAACACTCTCCCAGAAATCCTCATTGAAAATGTCTTTAAGAATACGTAAGGGATGTCACTGAAACATGTCTTTAAGAATCCATAGAGGCTGTCTCTTGGATGTTTGCATTTCCTTAGATATGCGCAAACTGTCACTTTAATAACCACACTGTATATGATATATTGACCGCACTCTGTTGACTGCACTAAAGTTTGTGTTCTACGTTTATGAAAGATCAACACTGTAACTTTCAGTGATCAAATCCGCACTGAAATTCTACAGCAGATTGGTTTATTGATGATCGAGAACTATCTCTGCAAATGACCGCATATCTCTTCTTCTTTATCCGCATCCATAGCTATATGAACCCAAAACATATCCGCTCTTTTCTTTATATGATTGTCTACCACTTTTGCACTTTTTCAACCCGAGAAATCCGCAACTTATGTGTATATATAAGAGTGCGTTCACTTAATTTAGGCCGACCATACCTCTGACATGTAAGTAGACTTTTAGCATAGATTTTAGGCCGACGTGAAGACTTGTATACTTCAGCGTTAAGGGTGACTTCATGAGGTCTGTCATCAACTATTTTCTCACAAGGTCTTGGAGCACATTTTCGAACTAGACTCTTGATTACATTTATAAACATAAGACAAACCCTACTAGACATCAAGAGGAAGTCTAGAGACCTATAATAAATCTTGCCCATGAAGCAAGTACAACAAAATTACATTTTATTATCTTTGTCTTCTTCTTTACATAAATACATAGTCAACATGAAGACCGACCTACTTACACTTTTCTACACTTGCTTTGTGGAAGTGGAGACAATGGCCTTATGAGAGGCTGTCTCTTCTAATGGCTTCTTCCCTTTATTGGCAAGACTAGGAGGGTTTTGTTCTCTTGATATCGACTCTTCATTTTGTTCTTGCACTCGGGTTCTCTTCCTGGAGGACCTGAGGTCATATTTCTTGTGGATTTGAGCTTGCATAAAATCCTCGAATTGTCTACAGTAATTGTCAATAACTTGATCCTTTAGAGGGACTTCCTTCTCCTCTTGCTCCCCTTGTAGGATGAGTTCACCCTCCTCATCATCAGAGTAGGCGAGGAATTGATCTTCTTGGTTGTCTATGACTTCCTCAGCCTGTCCCTCCACTTCACCCTCCAAGTATAGAGGGAGTTGAATGTGGTCTTGTTGTTCCTTCCTCTCCCGCTGCAACAACTGCTGTGGGGGCTTCCGATATTGAGAATTAAACCCTCGGTTAGGAATCATTTAGTTGGGACAAGGAGGGGAATTTTTGGCCTCCAATTCAAGCTTAATCAACTTATTTGAAAGGTTATTGATTAGCTTATTCATTTCTTCAATTCTATATTCTTGTGATTCCCTTTCCTGATTTGAAGTGGAAGCCTCCTCCCTGTTCTTTCTTCTGGCTTCATGTTCTGTCTTCCCCTTGAATTTACCAGTAGAAGCAAAGTTTGCTTCTACCTTCAATGCATCAGTCTGGATCTGATCCAGAGATGTGGATTTTCTTTCTCTTAGGGTGAACCTAAACTCCGGTTCGAAAGCTCCTATGAAGACCACCTTAGTAGCTGCTTGGGGAGGCTTTATTTCAGCAAGAAGATTATTATAGAGCTTATTGAACCTCTTTATGAATTCTGTGACATCTTCATTGTGTCTCTTCTTTAGAGCATTGAACTTGGTGAGAACGTATACATGGTCCCTCTTTTCTCCCCATTTCAATGTGAAGAAGTTCTCCATTTCTTCCCAAGTGTGGACTGTGTTATCGGCTAGAGACTTGAACCACTTCCGAGCTTCTCCATCCAAGGATTGGATGAAAAGCCTGAACACCACATCTAAATGTTCTACATTCGCATCCTTAGCAAAAGCGCAAAAGTTTTCAATATGTCTCTGAGCGGGCATACTATCTTCCCCTGTAAACCGCAACAACAGCTCTAGATAGTCTTGCAGCATATCATTTAGAGGTTGAGGGAGGGCCAAGGGGGCATACTTTTTCAAAAGGAAACCCGACACAACTATCTGATTTAGAGGCAGGGGTAGATGGTGGATCTGAATCTGGGGTGAGGCTTGGCGAAAGCTAGGATTACTTCTGATAGGACTATTTTACAGTGGAGTTGCTAAGGTGAGGAATACGCAACTCCCAACCCTTCCTGCTCACCTGTCTGAAGGGTGGAATTTATGTCATCTCCCAAGGAAAAGATTTCTTCATTCGTATCCCTGACAATGGCGCCAAAAAGATGTTGTAGCTCCTAGAGACAACCTTGTGTTGCAAAAGACTAGTGCCTAGGACATCTTGAAATCAGAGGTTAGATGTATCCAATTTTAAGGGGTGCCTCTGACAGAATATGGATAAAGAGAATAATGGCTGTGGTGGATCAGGAATGGTGAAGACTTTGGAGTCTAATTTAAGTGAATTACCCTATACTGCGAGAGGGCTCAAGAGGCTTTATGGCTTGGTGGCTTTCCAAATGGGTTGAGTGTGAAAAAATGAGTAGGAGCTTTCAAATTGTGTAGAGGTGATGAGAAGGAACGGAGGAGGAGGAACTCGCGAGCGATAGGCTGAAAAGTCTTAAGAATCTGTCTCCCGTGAACTCAGAGGAAGCGGATGTGAATGAGATATGAACAACAATAGAGATTCGTGGAGCGCGAATTAAGGGGGCACAACAAGTTTAACACATGACCGTTATTCTAAGAAACCGGATTTGTTCCCCAGGGCCCTCGAATCTCGAATCTGGCGTATCAGATACGATACTCCAAGATTCGTACACAATTCACGGGATACGGTCGTATCCGTACAGGGTACGGCGAATGCCGACTGTACCTTGTACGGATATGGCCGTATCCCGTATAGACGGATTCGCTGTCTAAAAAGTGCAATTTTGGGTTATAAAACAACGATTTCGCTCATTTTTTCTCACCGATTTGTGTTTGTGAAGTGAGCAAGGAGCAAGGGTTTGCAAGAAGAAAGGGTTAGCAAGGAGAAAGGGAGTTTTTTCAAAGAGATTCGAGCATTCGGTAAGTGCACTGTCCCTCTATATTTTGCATTTAGTTTGCTGTTAGTGTTTGCATGTGCATATGTTTTATATATTTGGTTATTTTTGCTTACTTTTTACAGTATTCATGGCTCATTCAAAGACAGCAAGACATGGGCAAAGAAAGGGGAAGAATGTCTCCATTGGAGATGCCCCTCCTATCCCTGTTTCATCGGGGTCTGCAAGTATTCCATCTATTGGAAGTGGGGCTGCAACAACAGCTTCAAATGTGCGGGGAAAACAAACTCATGACCCCGAATACCCATTGTGGAAATATGTGACAAGAGAGGGAGGGGCAGGAAAAAAGGGAAAGGGAGGAGGAAATTGTTCATGGAAATGAAATATATGCGACGACCATTTCACTTCCACATATTTCCGTGTGAAAGCTCATTTGTTGGGTATTCCAGGTTGTGGCATTAAATGTTGTACAACAATTGAATTGGCACAGAGGAAGGAAATGGAGAAAGAGCAATTTGTTGGTGAGGCAAATGTGGTATCAAAAAAAAAATAAAACAAGAATGATGACCCCCTTCCATTCTTAAGGAAAAGCAGCAACAAGTTCCCTTTTGAGACTTTTAGTAAGGGACAATCAACAAAGAGAAAGGCAATTGCAGTTGGTCCAATGGACAAGATTTTTCAAAAAGAGAAGAGGGAAGAGCTTGATCTTATCATTGCATTTTTTTTCTATCAGAACTTCATATCCTTTAATGTTGCACGGTCACCTCTATTTATTGAGATGTGTCAAGCTCTTAGTCATGGGGCTCCATCAGGGTATGTGCCTCTTGGGTCAGAGAAGCTCAGAACCACATTGTTGGCAAAGGCAAAGAAAGAGGTGGACAAAATTCTTGAGCCTATTAAATCAGCATGGCCAACATCTGGGGTTAGCATTGTTTCTGATGGATGGAAAAATCCAGCACGCCACCCACTCATCAACTTCATGGTGTCATCCTTGAATGGTCCAGTTTTCTTGAAATCACTGGATGCACTTGGACAGTACAAGGATGCACAATATATGGGTGAGTTATTTATTAAAATTATTGAAGATGTAGGTGTCGATTCTTGTGTGCAAATCATTATAGATAATGTACCTGTTTGCAAGGCTGTTGGCATGATTGTGGAAGCAAAATATCCACAAATATTTTGGACACCTTGCATTGTCCATTCATTGAACTTGGCACTGAAATATATTGCTTCTAATGTGCTTTGGATTGGAGCCATTATTGAGGATGCACTGCATATCTGCAACTTTGTACAAAACCATACAAATGCCCTCACTATTTACAAGGAGTGCAACAATCTATCATTGTTGAAGATTGCGGATACACGGTTTTCCTCTTCATTCATCATGTTGAAGAGGTTGAGGGAGGTCAAGACCGCTCTTGGGGCCATGGTTATTTCAAAGTTTTGGTCTTTTTGGAGAAAGACGGATCAAGCAGCCTCAAAGAAAGTGAAGGACACAGTGTTGGATGATCTATGGTGGAAGAAGGTAGATCTAGTTATTCAGATCATGGAGCCTATCATTTCCTTACTCCGATTTGCAGATACAGACCAACCCATCCTAGGAGAGGTTTATGAAGGATGGGATTCCATGATTGAGTCTGTGAGGACCATTATTTTACAAAGTCAGTGCCCAAAGTATGAGACATCACCAGAGGCTTTCTTCACCAGCATACAAGATATTCTTGTCAGCAGATGGGACATGAATTGCACACCTTTACATTGTTTGGCTCACTCCTTGAACCCAAAATACTATAGGCATGAGTGGCTGAATGGTGGACCTTCTCATAGATTCCCTCCTCACATGGATGGTGAAATCTCACAAGGGAGGAAAGATGCATTAAGGAGGATTTTTTAGGAGAGGGCATCCCTTGATGAGGTGTAGGATGCCTTTGTAGAGTTTTCCACTGGCACTGGGTGATTTGCAGGCTATGATGTGATTCGAGACAAGGGGGCTAAGAAGCCCTATTCTTGGTGGGCAACTCATGGGGAAACAAGCCCTCCTCTACAGCAGTTAGCCATGAGGCTCCTCTCTCAGGTGACTTCATCCTCTTGTTGTGAGAGGAATTGGAGCACATATGGGAATTTGTATAGTGTGAAGAAGAGCAGGCTTGAGCAGTCCAGGGTAGAGACAATGGTGTATGTGCACACCAACCTTCGTCTCATCTATAGGCAGAGGGAGGATTGGTTGAAGGGGAAGACAAAGATGTGGGATGTCTTTCCTGATGATATGGGTCTAGACAACAGTGTTGAGTTGGCATTGGCCAACTTGGATCTCAATGCACCAGTGCTAGAGCTTGTCACATTTGATGATAGAGTAGAGGCGTCATCCTCCACACCAACAGATGCAGAGATGACCGAGGAGGAGGATGCATCAGAGCCAGAGGAGAGCAGTGGTGAGCATGATGATCAGGATGAGGACAGTGATGCTGATTATGATGATGAGGATTGATGACTCATTGACTCTGACTCATTGAGGCTTTAGGCTTGTAGTCTTGGAGACTGTAGTATTTTTGTATTTTCTATTTCTATTTGCCATTGGCAGTGTACTTATGTAACACATTTTGATTCTGATGACTTAATGAGAAAACTACAGTATCTTACTATCTTGTCTTTCTGAGTAAATTTGACAATTGCATGATGTATCAATGTATCAAATTTCAATGCATCATGTATGAGTATCTAAGATCTTATATCTATGTTTGAATCAATGAATTTGTATGAATTTGTGTAAAAAATATCTAATTTTTAATATATTAATATAAATCTTTAATATATATATATATATATATATATATTTTTTTTTAAATAAAATAATATATAACGTATTGTATCCCGGAAGTGTCCTGTTCTGGGGGTCACCATATCCCGAATCTGATTCTTGAATCCCCGTATCAGGTGACTTAGCCGTTATTCATACACGACTTCATGAATAAAAGATGCATATCGTCGACAACTACATCACACAAATCATCAAAGCAGCAGAACATGAAGGATGATTATATATAAACAGGGGATTACTGATAAACAAAAGAATAGAGATATGTACTACTCATTGCTCCATCTGGAATCCAAATAAACAAGGCTGTATATCATATTAAGTGTAAAACAACTCTCCCAAATATGTATCTTAGAGCACAAGGAGCACAGTCATACAGAACTACAGCAAAATTCTCTAAAATTCAGAACCCTTATTTCATCTCTGAACTCTGTACATATAGAGTTCTACTGAGGGTTTACGGTCGAATAAACTTCCATGATCGACCGACACATGTGAAAATCAAAATATCCTAACCAACTAGCAAAGCGTGCATCAACCAATCACTCCCGTAATCAGAAAATCAAAACAAAATCGGGTGAAATCGAGATTTCACCAACAAAACATCATAATCAAACAGTAAAAGAAAAACATAGTTGGCCACAGAGGCCAAATCCTGAAATCTTCAAAATGGGGCGGCGAGGAGTGGCTATGAACAGGTGGGGTGTCTAGCTTCTATCACATGATTCCACCTACTGTGGGAAGCCTCCACCCCCTCGTTCTCATGATTCACATTAACGATTATGAAACGTCCAGTCGTGCCGCGTGTGTCTGGCTCTTTAGCGGAGATTTCCTGGACAACCTGAATCAACCATAGCTGTGCTTGTTCCACCAAAAACCCATGCTGTGCTTAACTTGCAAAACCGGAGACCGGGCTTCAGAAGGGGCCTATGACATTAACACACAGCGGGACAGTTTAACACTGAAAAGGGCGGAACAAAGGCCGTGGAAGGGCTATTGATGACATGGCAGGGAGGTGGGGCCCAAACTGATATCGCAAATCGCAATCGGGAGTCGGGGAGTTTTCTTATGAGAAGCGGGAGGTCAGAGTTAAAACTTGCGAAGTGCGAAGTGTGATGGGCGGAGGTGACGTGGTAAAGAGGTGGGACCCAACTTAAATCGCAAATCGCAGATCGGGAGTGTTTAGATATGAGAAAGTGGGAGTAAAGGTTATGGTTAGCGAAGTGCGATGGGCGGAAGGCGACGTGGCATGGCGGAGGTGGGGACCAACTTATATTGCAAATCGCAAGTCGGGGAGTTTAGTTATGGGGAATGGAGGGTAAAGGTTAAGATCTGCGATATGCGATTTGCGACGAGCGGAGAGGTTGGTGATGCGAAAAGGTAAGTGGTAAGAGCTCTTTCTTCTTTTGACTGCGGGGTGTCCACCCGACCTGCACTTGGAGTGTTTGGATTTCACTTCATCCATTCCTGCTCTTCATTTTCTTAGCTTCCCATGTTGCCTTATCATTCATAGAAACGACAAGCCAACATCTTCATCGAAGGAGGTGGATCAATGTGTTCCATCGGTCCTTCAACATCGGGCATCATCTCATCCTTCGGTTCTTTCTGATTCTCAGACCTTATTTCATGATCTTCCATAGAGCTCGAAATATTTATCACTTTCCTGAGGGAAGCATCTTCATCAAAGGTAACATCATGGCATATCTCCACTTCTCTTTGACCATGCACATAGACTCTATAAGCCTTCGAAGTTTCATTGTAGCCCACAAACATTCCCTTCTTCCCGGAAGCATCCAACTTGCTTCTCTTCTCTTTCAGCACATGAAAATGAACAGGACATCCAAAAACTCTAAAATGAGAGACGTCGGGTTTCTTACCAGAGAAAACCTCTTCAGGAGTTTTGGAGTCCAGAGCAGAATGCGCACATCGATTTTTTATGTACACAGTAGTGTTCGCAACTTCTCTCGATAAAACTTCAGAAGACCTTGGTCACATAGCATGGCATGGGCAGCTTCCACAATGGTCCTGTTCTTTCTTTCAGCAACGCCATTTTGCTTAGGAGTATATACGGTTGTGGTCTCCCTCTTGATGCCAGCTTCTCTGCAAAAGTTATTGAACTCGTTCGTCTCATATTCAGTGCCATTATCGGTCCTCAAAGTCTTGATCTTCTTCCCTATTTGATTTTCCACCAAGGCTTTGAAAGTACGAAACCACATGAAAGCCTCATCCTTCTTCTTCAAGAAGTATATCCAGGTCTGGCGAGAGGAGTCATCTATAAACATCATATAGTAAGAGCATCCTCCCAAGGATGTCACGGGCAGCATACCAGACAAATAATAATGTATCAATTGCAAGACATCAGATGTCTTTGTGACAGTTGACGGGAAAGGTCCCCTTGTATGCTTTCCTTCGGCACAACCCTGACATACACCTTCATGATCATTTTTGAATTCAGACATCCCTGTCACCACCTTCCTTGCTTCGGGAAGGGCTTTGTAATGAAGGTGTCCAAACCTCCGGTGCCATAGTTCGGTTTGACGGATAGTATCACATGTCATAGCCCCCAGTGGACTTCCTCCAACTTGGTAGAGTGTATCAACTCTAAACCCAATCGTGATAGCTTCCTTGAAACTCTTTTTCCAGATGTGCACCTTCTCATCAACGAATGCCACATTGAAACGTTTGTCTTCCATGGCTGAAATAGACACAAGATTCTTTTTCAAATCAAGTACATATAGTACATCTTGCAAGCGGAGGACTTGGCCTTGAGATAAGTGGAGGGTCATAGTCCCAGTCCCTTTCACAGGATAGGTGGCATTATTTCCAAGGATAATTTTCAGATCAGTATCCTTCTCAATCAAATCAAAAAGTGCTTCCTTAAACCCAGTGAGGTGCCTTGAAGCACCACTATCAATCAACCAGACATCCATAGTGTCGGGTGGAGATGCAGCAGAGAGGGCAGATACAAGAATGAACTCATTTTTCTTATTTCCCATTTCCATTGTGACTAGAGGGAGCCTTCCTCTTTCCTTTGAACCTATTGTTCCTTTGATTGTCATTCCTTTGGTTGTTGTTATCATCATCCCTTGGAGAATCCCTTCTATTAGGGCATTCTCTAGCATAGTGGCCAGACTTGTTACATGTGTAACATCTTCCTTTCTTTCCTTGGGCCCGTGCTCTTCCATGGTTCGTCGGACCACCATTGTTCTTCTTCTTAGCACGAGAAGTGAAGGCAACATTACCTTCATTTTCATATTCCATCATTCTTGTTTCCTCTTGAGTACATCTCGACAATACTTTGTCAAAATCAGGAATCACATTATTATTGAGAATGGTAGTAATGAATACATGCCATTCATAGGTGAGACCTCCAAGTGCGGTGAGAACCATTTCTCGATCAACTATTGTCTCCCCAATGGCAAGAAGGTTATTCCTGATCTCAGTCAACTTTAGAGAATAAGATTGAATGGATTCATCCCTGCCTTTCTTAAGATTCTTCAATTGGTTCTCAAAGAAAAGGACTTCATTTGCATTGTTGGCCCTGAACATATTGACCAACTTATCGTACATCTCCTTAGATGTGCCCAACTCAGAGATGTAGGCAACCAGACTCTTATGGATAGAATCTCGGATGATCAATTTTGTTTTGGTTTCTCCTTTCTTATACTTTGACTTGGTGGTAGCAGGTGCAGAAGATGGAGGCTCTTGGATTTTACCCTGCACATAGTCCATGACATCTTGGTCTTCCAACATTAAATCCAAAGAAATCTTCCAAGCATGGAAGTCAGCCTTTCCAGTCAACTTGTCATCAGTGTTGAAGCCATTATCATTTGAGGTACCCATGGATCCTTGAAAAATGCTACTTCTCCAGTGATTGTTCTCACCTTAGCTCTGATACCATGTAAAGATGTTCTATGCTTGATTCAACTTTACTTTATACTCGATATCAAATAGCAATCACATAAACATGAAAGTAAAACACTGATAGAACATATCAATAGATCGACAGAAGACAAGCCAAAAATACACTTAACTTGATCAACAAAATATGTGTTGTGGTGTGTTATGGCAGTCAATAGGATGCTTCAACCAGCAAAGTCTCTTCACGGTCAGCCAACTAGAATGTGTCACACAACCCTCTCGAACAACTTCTATAATAGTCAACCCAAAGTCAACAAAAGTCAATGTTGTCCAGTCAATGCAAAACAACATCGGCATAAAGTCAACGCAAGCAAGTCAAAGTCAACGTCTAACCTTGGTTTTTGTGCCAAAAAATGCAGATTGAGGAGATCAAAGTTTTGGGTCAATTGGACCAAGCGTTGACCAAAGTCAACGCTGGTCAATTCTACGCTAGAAACCCTAGAACAGTCTGAAACCCTAGCTGCTGCTTTTTTCCACGTGTGAGTGAAGAGAAGCCTCCAAGATGACGATCGAACCAATCAGATGCAGAGAGAGAATGTGCGATGAGTAATGGTGAAAATGACCTGCAACATTGACGTATATATATCCATCAGTGAGGGTGTGTGACACATCTGTTGGGGCTCCAAGCCTACATTACAATTCTAGCTGACCTTGCACATAAGTGGAATTAATTCACTATAAATGTTCTACTCATCGGATCAAGAAGATCTTTAGATCAATCTTGCACCTCTCTGAAAGAGGAATCCAATAAAAATATTGGCATCATCATTTGAGCATCACAACATGGAGTTTGGACCTAGTTGCCCAAAAATAACACTCTTCCCATAGAAATTTGGGTAAATCCTGGTCATATAACATAGTCGTTGCAGCTCCAACAATGGTTTTGTTTTTCCGCTCCACTACCCCATTCTGTTGTGGATTATATGGAGTTGTCCATTCTCTCTTGATACCTTCCTTCACATAGAAATATGTGAAGCCTTTATGTATATACTCTCCACCATTGTTTGAACGAAGCACCTTGATCTTCTCCCCTGTCACATTCTCCATGAGAGCTTTAAACTCTCTGAAACGATCGAAAACCTCATCTTTGGTCTTTAATGAGTAGATCCATGTTTTCCTAGGAAGCCCTAGATAGATTGATATTTACTTGTAACCTTTTTTGAATGTAATATCTTCTATAAAAAGGGATAAAAGGACCAAGAGAAGGGTTCCAAGTTGTAGAGTTTGAAGTTTTTGCCTCTGAGGCTTTTTCCATCATTTTCTGCATAATGTGCAATTCCTTTTGGAAGATTAATAAAGATTCAAGTGATTCCGGCTATTTGATGGTTATAGTATGTGTTTCTCTCCTCTGTAACTTTTGCATTGTGTTGTTCTTCTTTTTGAAACTCGTGTAATGAAGCTCTCGGTTTCTTTCTATAAACAAATTTATCAATGTTGTGAAAAAACAAAAAATACCTGTAAATTTTACATAAAGAAGCCTTAATAATGCGCTCTACAGTTTCATCATTTCGTTTTCTTCTCTTTCATATTTTCTGCTAAGATTTGACGCATAGGATTCTGTTTAGTCCTAAACATTGATCTTATTTTCTCAGAATTCTTCTCACCATACTACAAAGTCATAAAACGTTGTAACCACAGATATATAGGCCAATGGAAGCAATTTATTAATTTTTCCAAGAGTTAAACCACATTACATTTCATGGGTTGTCTCTGGGAAAAAATATAAAACAAAATGTATATATATTTGTTTGAACTGTGTGGATTTCCTAGGCACTGACCTCCTTTCAGCCTAGAGGTTGTCTCTAGGGTAATAACAACCATCTTGGTATATTCACCCTTATAAATTATATAGATGACCAAACTTTGCGTATTTTGTCTCTAATGGTTTGGAATCTTAAAAATATTTTTTTCATGAAAAATTAATTCGTTTATGTATTTTTTCAAAATTGGTTCATTGACTCTGATTCAATCCAGTTCGAGTTCAAATCCTGGTTTGATAAGTGTCCAGTTCAATTTTTTAAAACATTGATATATATATATATATAAAGGTGCAACAACCATGAGAGGTTGCATGATCCTTTCCATTAGGGCATAGAACCAAAGGGAATACACAAAAATTTACAACTGTTGGAACCTCGAAATCAACATCAAAGAATTTGGCCCTCCTAAAACTCAGCCCTGTTGAAGATTTTGACCTTGGAAAATTCAGCCTCCTCTACTAGTTAAGTCAGCTCCTATTTCTCCCTTCATACAACCCAACCCTAGGATAATTCAACCTCCCTCCAAAAATCATATGTCCTCTTCAATAATTCTGTTTCTCTCTCCTAGACTCTGTCTCCTTGGAATTTACTCCAAAAATTCCATTGCTGCGATCTTTTTCCTTATCTTCAGTCTCGAAGTCTCTCACTCCTTGAGAAAATTGCAGTAATAACAATGTAATGTGTCTTCATCCTCTTGCATATGTTCTCTTTATAATTTCTCCATGGGCCAAATCCCTAATCTCCAAAGTGATCGAGGGCTTGGATTAAATCCTAGCTTTCTTTGATCAATGATGAAGATGAGAGATAAGTCACTTAAATAATTAATTATTTATCCTTGGAAAAACATTAGCTCAAAGTCAACATTAGTTAAATAATTAATCAATGTTAGGAATGGGATCCTATTAGTTGCTCCTCTCGAACAATCACCTAAAGAGGACTTCTTCTGCATGCTAAACACAAGCCTATGCAAAAGACCTTCCAAAGCTACAAAATCAACACTCTCCCCTAGCAAGGAAGGGTTCTCCACCACCACCAGCTTGTCCATGTAGAACAAAAACTTCCCCTTCACTAGGAGCTTAGTGAGAATATATGCTACCTGCTCCCCTATTGAAATGTACAACACCTCTCTAAACTTTGTCTTTGATGAATTGGTATTTGATCCTTATGTGTTTGGACTTGTCATGAAATGCTGGATTCTTTGAAGCTTGATGCAACTTTAATTATCATAGTGAATCATCATAGGTCCCATCTCAAGACCAAACAACCCTGAGAGTATTTTGTGAAGCCATATGGCCTCACAACTTGCTAGACTCGTTGCAATGTACTTGGCCTCTACTAAAATAAGTGCCACTAGTTGTTGCTTCTTGGTAAACCACGAGATCACTACTGACACTAGGCTAAAACAATGTCAAGATCCTCTCTTCCTGTCCCCTGCACTCTTGGACCAGTCCGAAACTATATAGCCTTGCAACTGCACTCCACCAACTTTGACATATCTTAGTCTATAGTCCATTGTACCATGGAGATACCTCAACACATGCTTTTTTGCCACCCAATGAAGCCTCCTCAACTCCACCATAAACTGGTTGAGTATATTCATTGCAAAGCATATATTTGGCCTAGTATTAACTAGATACATCAACTACTCGATCAATTTCCTATACAATGTGGGATCCACCAACTCACACTCAGAATCATTAAGCTTTCTTGAGTTGGTTGTAGACATCTTCTTGCAATGCTTCCATCCCGAATGTCTTCAGGATCTCAACTGCATACTTTCCTTGCCCTATGAAAATCTCTCTTCCATATTGCCACACCTTTAGTCCCAAAAAGTAGTGCATCAATCCAAGATCCTTCATCTTGAACTCTGAAGCAAGGTCCTCTTTGCACATTCCTATGAGCCTCTCTGATCCTATGAGAAAGAGATTGCCAACATACAGTACCAAAATAAGTGGTTCACCATCAACAAGTACATAGTACAAGATGGAGTTTTCCTCACTCTTGGTAAATCCCAATCCAAGTAGGTACCCATCAATCCTAGAGTACCATGTGTGAGGTGCTTGCTTAAGTTCGTATATGGCCTTCTTTAGTCTACATACAGAGGACTCTCTTCCATTGACCTCAAATCCTTGAGGCTACTCAATATACACCTCTTCCTCAATTACCCGATTGAGGAAGGAAGTTTTCACATCCATTTGATGTATCATCACCCCATCTCTAAGGCAATATATATGACTACTCTGATAGATGCATATTTGCATATGGGTGAAATGTCTCCTTGTAATCCACTTCTTCCTTCAAGGAGAACCCTCTCATCACGAACCTTGCTTTACATCCCAATAGTGCCATTTGTTGCATGCTTGATCTTATAGATCCATCAATAAGTGACCATTGAATTTCCCTTAGGCCTCGATACTATCTCCCACACATTGTTCCTGATGATGGAACTATACTCTTCTACCATGGCGTCCCTCCAAACCTACCAGTCCACTACCATGGACTCATTGATGTTTCTCATCAACATGATATAGCTAGAAAATTTGGCTGTCGTTCTACTCTCCTTGACGGTCCTGCTAGGATCCTCCACAGGCTCCTCTACATCCCTTAAGAGCTGCTTTATCCATCTTGGCCTCCTCCTGGTAGAGCTCAAAGGAAATCTCGCTCCTCCTGATTAGAAATTCGTGATCCTGCTGATAGTGTAGCTAGTCCCTGCTCAACCTTCAGGGCATCTCGTTCTTGATCCTTTTCCAATGCCAAACTTTTCTCATGTGACCTCCTAATGGTCCTACCCTCCTCAAATCCAACATCTTCACTATCTACTATCTTCCTCTACTACAAGTTTTAGGCCCTGTAGGCCTTTGAAATTTTGTTCTATCCAACAAAAATACCTCTCTTAGATGAGGGCTCCAACTTAGTCCTCTTCTTTGATGCAATATGGACATGCACCGAGCTATCAAAGATGCAAAGATGGCTCACGTATGGTCTTTTTCCTATAAATTCCTCGTAAGGTTCTTGTCCTCCACTTCCTTTGTTGCTTTAACTATGGTCTTGTTCATCCTCTTTTCCACATCATAATGTTGCAAATTGTAGGGCATTGTCAACTCTTTCTTGATTCCTGCCTCCCTGTAGAAACCATTGAACTCCTTGGAGGTATACTCGCCCCCATTGTATGATATTAGAACTTTGATATTCTTCTCAGTTTGGTTCTCTAAAAGAGATTTAAACTCTAAGAACTGATCGAATATCTCACCCTTAGCCTTTAGGAAGTAAATCCATGTTCTCCTAGAATAGTCATCTGTGAAGGTCACAAAATAAATACACCCAACGTGAGGCTCCAATGACATGGGACCACAAATATCATAATGGACCAAACCCAACACTACCTTGGACCTGGTCTCACTGTTAAGAAACAATGTTACACACACTATCCCACTAACTCCAGTGACCATTTTTCATAACAGTGGCAGAGCCCTGTAGTGTAGATGCCCCATCCTCTTGTGCCAAATCTAACTTTGACTATCATTGTTATGTACAAAGGCCTTCATTGACTATACTCTAAATAGATACAAGTTGCTTTCTCTATTGCCTATGACTCGCCTCACACTAAGATAAACTCCTTTTGACTTGACAGATACCTCACCTCCTGTGAAAGTGACCTCAAGTACTTTATCTTCCATAACTGAAATGAAGAGAAAGTTGTTCACCAACCCAGGTACATACAATGCTTCCTTCACTTCGATAGGACTCCCAGAGTCTAGCTGGAACTTTATGTTGACAATATTCTCCATTGCATACCTAGCATGATCATCAAGATCCACATGGAGATCTCGATGCTCCTTGTCCATATTGGTGAAGAGCTCATGGGATCCTGTCATATGACGAGAAGTACTTGTTAGAAAAAATGTAAAGTGATAGCTAGTATATATTATTTTCTTTATCCTTGATACTTGTGAATCTTTAGTTATCTTCTTTATGTTCTGTAGTTAGATCTTTTCATCAAACAATATCAAGAAACAACAACAACAAAAGAGGACACAGATGTAGGGTCTCAACCAAGGAAAAAATCCACCAAGGGGAAACTTGAAAACTCTTCTTTTCTTAGAATCTGCTTCAAATGAGATATAATGACCCAATCCTTAGACCAAATCCTTCTCTTAGTACCAAGTCGAGCTCTTCCTCAAGTCCTTTCTTACTTCTTCCTTACAACTTCGACCTGCTAGCAATAACACAACTACTTGACCTGCAACTTTGACTTCCCAACTTCTTCTACTCGACCTGCAGCTTCAACCTCTCTACTTCATCCTTGCCGCTTCTTGGAAACCCCAATTTAACCTCCTTCGGAGACCTACTTAGAGAAAGACTGCTCTCCCAAGGTCAACAAGGTTTAGACAAGGGTTTTCCCTATTCTAGCTATACATTATGCACTTCGTCCTCTTGCAACTCGAACCTGCAATTTCGGCCTCCTACAAATCGAACTCGCAATTTCGACCTCTTGCTGCAGCCCAGAAACCCTAGATTTTCGCAAATGTGAGAGAGATAGAGCCCAAAAACAAAGAAAATTTGTCCTTCTTCCCCCCCCCCCCATTAGATCTTTTAGTGAGTGAATCCAAATGAGGTCGAACTACTTCCTTTTATAGCCTTCTCAAGGGGTCTAATTCCCTCCTTTACGCCGACTTGAGAATCCCAGGGCCAACTTGTAATCTTGGAGATTCCAAGACTTTCTAGACTCAAAAATAATTCTTTTTTTACAATTACAAATTGTCGGGAAGGGTCTTACAAACACGATGTTAACTCCTTTGACTCATGACGATAAATCCTAAGACCTAACAAACCCTAAAATCATGAAGAACATGCTTTTACCCAGGGTTGCGGGGGAGTGACTCCCCCCCTCGAACACGCTCCCGTAGTGCACTCCCTCTAAAACGCTCCCAGAGAAAATTCTTAGAGGGTGATATTAATAACAAAGATCCCTATATATATCCAAAGGTAATGACAAAGATACCTTTGGATATTAATGCTTAGAGGGTGATATTAATGACAAAGATCATGATTTTCCAACAAGACTGAAAAATTAGACATTTATCATGGCAGCAAAAGGCCCAAGCATTAGCTATAGATAGTAGATTTACTTGTCTTTTCTAGTTTCTAGTAGTTTTGTTAATTTTAGACAACTAGGTCCAAACTCCATGTTGTGATGCTCAGATGAAGATACCAATATTTTTATTGGGTTCCTCTTTCGCAGAGGTGCAAGATCGATCTAAAGATCATCTTGATTCGATGAGCAGAACATTTATTTTGAATTTATTTTTAATCTATTCAAAATATGTGCAGGTCGGCCTTAAGGTTTTACACCCCCAGCAAATGTGTCACACACCCTCACTGATAAATATAAATAAGGTCAACGTTGGAGGACATTTTCACTCATCTCATCCTCTCACATTCTCTCTCCTCTTCTGATTGGTTCAAGCTACTTGGAGGCAATATTTTGATCACATGTGGAAAGAAGGACGTTGACTTTTCCGCTGCAGCTAGGGCTTCCACTGCAGGTTTGACTAGTGTTGACTTTGGTCAACGCATAGTTAAACAAAGCTAAATTTTGGCACAAACTTCGATTTCTACAGTCGTACTATTTGGCACAAAAACCAAGGTCAAAGGTTGATCGTTGACCGTGCTGCGTTGACTTTGACTTGTTGTTATGCGTTGACTTTTTGGACAACATTGACTTTCTGGACAATGTTGACTTTTTGGGCTGTGTTGACTTTGGTTGATTTGGATTATCTGATGAGGGTGATGTGATACATACTAGGCTGGTTGACTAATAAGACTTTGTTGGTTGAAGCATCCTGCTGATCGCCATAACGCACCAACAAAAATATATATTTCTGGCTTGTCTTCTATTGATCCACTGGTATGTTCTATCAGCGTTTTACATTATTGTTTATGTGATTGTTGTCTAATATTGAAGAGAAAGTAAAGTTGCATCAAGCATAGAACATCTACATAAATTTACATGGTATCAGAGCTGAGGTGAAAACAAAACCCTAATTTGTAGCAATCACTGAAGAAGAGGACGAGTTTCTCAAACTACAATGGCTTCAAGGCTGATGAAAAATTGACTGGGAAGGATGACTTCCATGCTTGGAAGATGACATTGGATCTTATGTTGGAAGACCGAGATTCCATGGACTATGTGCAGGGTAAAATCCAAGAGCCTCCATCCAATGCAACTTCTGCTCCCAAAACAAAGTATAAGAAGGAAGAGATCAAAGAAAAGTTGATGATCAGGGACTCAATTCACAAAAGTTTGGTTGCCTACATCTCTAAGTTGGGCACATCCAAAGAGATGTATGATAAGTTGGTCCACATGTTCAAGGCCAACAATGCGAATCAAGTCCTATTCTTCAAGAATCAATTGAAGAATCTGAAGAAAGGCAGGGATGAGTCTATTCAATCATATTAAAGTTGACCGAGATCAGGAACAATCTGCTGGCTATTGAGGAGACAAAAGCTGATCGAGAGATGGTACTCACCGCACTTGGAGGGCTCCCATCTGAATGGCATGTGTTCAACACTACCATTCTCAATAACAATGTGATACTTGACTTTCACGAAGTACTATTGAGATACGTTTAGGAAGAGACAAGAATGAAGGAGTATGAAAATGAAGGAAATGTTGCCTACGCTGCTCATTCTAGAAAGAAGAACTTTGGTGGTCCAAAGAACAAAGGAAGAGCAGGGGCCCAAGGAAAGAAGGGCAAGTGTTACACTTGTCATAAGCCAGGTCACTATGCTAGAGAATGCCCTTTCAAGAAGGATTCTCCCGATAGTGATGACAACAAAAACCGAAGGAATGGCAATCAAAAGAACAACAGGTCCAAGGGAAAGAGCAAGGCTCCCTCCGACAGAAATGGTCAACCTTTCAAAAGGTCGAGAAATTCCAGGTATGAGGAATCAAATGTTGTTGATAAAAGAAATGAATTCATTCTTGTATCTGCCCTCTCTGTTGCATCTCCACCCGACACTATGGATGTTTGGTTGATTGATAGTGGTGCCTCAAGGCACATCACTGGGTTCAAGGAAGCACTCTTTGATATGGTTGAGAAGGATACTAATCTAGAAATTATCCTTGGAGATAATGCCACATATCCCGTGAAAGGGACAGGGATTGTGACCCTCCACTTGTCTCAAGGTCAAGTCCTCCGCTTGCAGGATGTACTCTATATACCTAACTTGAAGAAGAACCTTGTGTCTATATCGGCCATGGAAGACGAAGGTTTCAATGTGGCATTCACTGATGGAAAGGTGCGCATGTGGAAGAAGAGCTTCAAGGAAGCTATCACGATTGGGTTTAGAGTTGATACACTCTACCAGGTTGGAGGAAGTCCACTGGGAGCGATGACATGTGATACTATCGGACAGACTGAACTATGGCACCGGAGGTTTGGACACCTTCACTACAAGGCCCTTCCTGAAGCAAGGAAGGTGGTGATGGGGATGCCCGAGTTCTCAAATAATCATGAAGGTGTATGTAAGGGTTGTGCCGAAGGAAAGCATACACGGGGACCTTTCCCCTCAAGCGTCACAAAGACATCTGATGTCTTGCAATTAGTACATTATGATCTGTCTGGTATGCTGCACGTGACATCCTTGGGAGGATGTTCTTATTATATGACATTCATAGATGACTTCTCTCACAAAATTTGGATATACTTCTTGAAGAAGGATGAGGCTTTCATGCGGTTCCATACCGTTAAAGCCTTGGTGGAAAATTTGACAGGGAAGAAGGTCAAGATATTGAGGAACGATAATGGCATTGAATATGAGATGAACAAGTTCAAGAACTTTTGCAAAGAATCTGGCATCAAGAGAGAGACCACAACTGTCTATACTCCTAAGCAGAATGGCGTTGCTGAACGAAATAACAGGACCATTGTGGAAGCTGCCTGTGCCATGCTATGTGACCAGGGTCTACCGAAGTTTCTGTGGGGAGAAGCTGCGAACACTGCTGTGTACATACAAAACCGATGCCCACATTCTGCCTTGGACTCCAAAACTCCCGAAGAAGTTTTCACTGGTAAGAAACCTGACGTATCACATTTTAGAGTTTTTAGATGTCCTGTTTATTTTCATGTGTCGAACGAGAAGAGGAGCAAGCTAGATGCTTCTAGGAAGAAGGGAATATTTGTGGGCTACAGCGAAACTTCGAAGGCCTATAGAGTCTATGTGCCTAGTCAAAGGGAAGTGGAGATATGCCACGATGTCACTTTTGACGAAGATGCTTCCCTGAGGAAAGTAGTCAATCTTCCGAGATCTGAGGAAGATCATGAAGCAAGGCCTGGAAATCAAGAAGAACCAAAGGATGAGACGATGCCCGATGTTAAAGGACCGATGGAACTGATTGATCCACCTCTTTCAGTGGGGAAGAAAGCATCATGGTTCAGGGACACTCTCGAGGATGCTGAGGGACATATGGCCCCAAGGGGGACATTCCGTGAAAGCAAGAAGCCGAGTAGATACCAAGGGTATCTAGCAGCCATGAGTACTATTGTACAATTTGAGCCTGGATATTTTGAGGAAGACGTAAAGCATCAAGTATGGAAGGATGCTATGCATGAAGAGTATGAGTCCATATTGAAGAATGATGTCTGGGATGTGGTTCCAAGACCGGAGGAAAAAGCAGTTGTAAGCTCGAAATGGCTCTACAAGGTCAAGCATGGATCTGATGGAAGTGCTGAAAAATTCAAGGCAAGATTCATTGCCCCTGGCTTCTCTCAAAAGGGAGGCATAGACTATGATTACATATTTGCACCTGTGGCCCGATATACCACCAGTAGATCTATCATAGCCCTTGCTGCTATGCAAGGATGGAGTCTTCATCAGATGGATGTAAAGACTGCATTTTTGCATGGTACGATAAAGGAAGAGGTGTATGTGGAGCAACCTCTTGGGTTCGAAGTCCAGGATTGGGACACCCATGTCTGCAGGTTGAAGAAAGCCCTCTATGGGTTGAAGCAAGCACCCAGAGCTTGTTACGAGAGGATAGATAGCTACCTGATGAAGTTGGGCTTCACTCGTAGTAATGTTGATCTGAACCTTTACTTCAAGGTTGAGAGAGAGAAGCCTCTCATTCTGGTGCTGTGTGTGGACGACCTCTTCCTGACAGGTGCTGACCCTCTCATTCATCAGTGCAAGAGGGAGCTTGTTGTTGAGTTCGAGATGAAGGACCTAGGACTGATGCACCACTTCCTAGGCTTGGAGGTCTGGCAGAGACCTGGCGAGATTTTCCTTTCTCAAGGAAAATACTTTGTGAAGCTTCTGGAAATATTTGGTATGGTGGACTGTAAGTCCGTGTCGACACCGATGGAGCTCAACTTTAAGAAGTTGTGTGAAAGCGCTGTTGGGCCCGTGTTAGCAAATCCTACTGAGTATCGTCAACTCGTAGGGGCCCTGATGTTCTTAGTGAACACACGTCTATATATATGTTTTGCAGTGAACACTTTGAGTCAACAGATGGTTGAGCCTCATCACTCTCATTGGGTCGGTGCCAAGAATCTTCTGAGATATCTTCGGGGCACAATAAACCATAGGCTGAGATACACTACCGGGAGTGTGACACTCCTTGGATATACTGATGCCGATTGGGCTGGTAGTGTGGTGGATCGTAAAAGCACATTGGGATGTTGCTTCACACTTGGATCTGCTTCGATATCATGGATGAGCAGGAAGCAGAAGCCGGTGGCCTTGAGCACCGTGGACGCTGAATACATTGCAGCGAGTATGGCCTGTTGTGAAGCAGTTTGGTTGCGAAAGCTCTTCACTGAGCTATTCGGGCATGTGCTAGATATCGCCGTAATACTCTATGATAACCAGAGTGGGATTCGTTTGTCCGAGAATCCCATGTTCCACGATCGATCCAAGCATATTGATATCAGGTACGACTTTATCCGGGATATGGTACAGCGAGGCGCCGTAAGGCTTGATCATATAGGAACTGATGAGCAGGTAGCAGATATTCTCACAAAGCCCTTGGGGAAGGTCAAGTTCCTAACCTTCCATGAGAGTCTTGGTATCATGGAACGACCCTATGAGGAGGGTCCTGTTGGATGATGAGCTCTGGGAGCTCTAGGGGGCTTTGGGGACAGCTTCTTGGAGCTATAAGCAACCACAGGGCTAGGCTTGCCGAACCTTGTTGGTGTGCTTCTGCCCCACCGTTGTGATGATTGAGTTGGTTCACCTCTCATTATCTGTGCCCCGTATGCATCCTACCCATTGAGTTCATGGCTCATGGGAAGTACCTCTTATTTGGCCAGTGAGGTGGGAAAAGCTAGAGACTAGTAGCAAAGACTGATGGACATATCAGAAATTTTTGTACTCTCTATCTAGGATGGCACGGTCCAACCACTTGATCTAGGATCAAGTCTAGTGAGGTTTCAGACCTCCTACTGACTTCGGGTCAGATAAACCAACTTCGGGTTGGTATGAGACTCTTTGTGAGTCCTATAGAGGTTTCGAACCTCTGGGCTGAATCTGTCAGCGGGGAATGATGTCTTTGTGACTGTCCCACTTCTGTTCTGAAATAAAGAAGCGAGCAAAGCAAGTTACGGCGGGATGACACACGATGTTTGGATTGCACAGGTGAATGGAGTTCTCCCTAGTTGAGAGGGAGTGTTAATTTTGGACAACTAGGTCCAAAATCCATGTTGTGATGCTTAGATGAAGATACCAATATTTTTATTGGGTTCCTCTTTCGGAGAGGTGCAAGATCGATCTAAAGATCATCTTGATCCGGTAAGCAGAACATTTATTTTGAATTTATTTTTATTCTATTCAAAATATGTGCAGGTCGGCCTTAAGGTTTTACACCCCTAGCAAATGTGTCACACACCCTCACTGATGGATATAAATAAGGTCAACTTTGGAGGACATTTTCACCCACCTCATGCTCTCACATTCTCTCTCCTCTTCTGATTGGTTCAAGCTACTTGGAGGCAATCTTCTGTTCACACGTGGGAGGTCTTTGACTTTTTTGCTGCAGCTAGGGCTTCCACCGTAGGTTTGACCAACGCTGACTTTGGTCAACGCATAATCAAACAGAGCTAAATTTTGGCACAAAATTCGATTTTTGTAGTCCATACTATTTGGCACAAGAATCGAGGTCAAAGGTTGATCGTTGACCATGCTGCGTTGACTTTGACTTGCTGCTGTTATGCGTTGACTTTTTGGACAACTTTGAATTTTTGGGCTGTGTTGACTTTGGTTGTCTTGGATTATCTGATGAGGGTGATGTGACACATACTGGGTTGGCTGACTGATAAGACTTTGCTGGTTGAAGCATCCGACAGATCGCCGTAACACACCAACACAAATATATATTTCTGGCTTGTCTTCTGTTGATCTACTGGTATGTTCTATCAACATTTTACTTTATTGTTTATGTGATTGCTGTCTAATATTGAAGAGAAAGTAAAGTTGCATCAAGCATAGAACATCTACATAAATTTACAAGTTTTGATAACTATTGACTCGTTCAGATTTATTATGATACTTTTTGTAAACAATATATGACAATTTAAGTTTGAAGTTTGAAGTTGGAAATTATAACTCATTGGTAATGAATTATGAATACGATGCTTTGTGAAAGTTGAAAGTTGTTTCTTTTCATTTCATTTTATAACATTTCATTTCATGTTAAATATTCTTTGTTGTAATGGTTACACTTAGCTTACAAGTACAACTTTGGTGATCAATGATGATAAATGCTATATATTGAATTTTGAACGCTTGAAACTTTAAGATTGATGAATCATGAGACTCAATATGTTGTATGTTACTAACTTGTGGACGTGGTTGATGAAGATTATAACTTCTAGATGATTGATGTTATATGGTTCAATCTATGTTTTTATGCTTTTTTATATCTATTTCATCATTCTACATGATTTTGTTGACATATATGCATCAAAATATAAAAATATATATTATATAAAAATTTGCTCCCGAATTGGGAGCTTCAAAAAATGTCGCTCCCACTCCCGCTCCCAATTAACCTTGCTTTTACTAAAAAGACCATCAATAATGAGCATGAAACCCATGCTTTAATAATACTAATTTTCATTTCTTTTTCTTATTTGTTATGTAGGATACATCATACATATTGAAATGTGAACAACAATTATGAAGGCCGAAACTAGTTACATTCTTCAACACTCCCTCTTAACTAGGTAGGTATTCATAATTGTACAAGCAAGACCACATCAAATCTCAAACTAAAGAGTTCTCAATGTTGAAAAATGTTTAACTGGGTTCGATCGTCATAAGTATGAATTGTATTCCTGTAAATTATAAAATTTAAAATGGAAAGAAAATTATTATTGAAGCATGGGTTTCATGCTCAAGTTCTTTATTTTATAGGTTAAGCACTATTTAAGGTGCTTCTAGGTTTCAAGAGTCATTGTCATATGTTGTAATATGTAAAGAGAAATTTCTTTTGTCTCTAAAGTGTCAAAATACCTCCAAGATCAAGTTGGCCTAAATGAAGAGTTGCGCCACCCTTGAAGAAGGCCTATATAAGGAGAGGAAATCGACCTCCTTAGGCACCCACTCACACTCTCACATATGCGAAGAAGAAGACAAGAAGAAGGTCGAAGAAGAGGACAAAGAAGGAAGCAAAGGAAGCCAAAGTGTTTTTTTTGGGTCTCTCTCTCTCCTATGCACAACCAAAAGCTAGGCATTAGGGGAATTTTGAGGTCTAAAATGGGCCTCCTAAGGAAATTATAAAATAATAGTGGAAATAATAAAGTAAGATTTGATGACATAATCAAATTTTAGAGGGAAAAAAAAACTATTTTTTCAACTCGTATTTTCAACTTATCTCCCAAAGTTTTTACCCAAATTTCGAGCAGGAGTACTCGTTGGATGCAAAATTTAATTCCTCATCCAAGGAGTACCCATGTTGCATACTTTTGATGGATTAAATTTGCAACATGGGTACTCCCAGGATGAGGAATTAATTTTTCCATCCAACGAGTACTCCCACTCGAAATTTGAGTAAAAACTTTGGGAGATAAGTTGAAAATAAAAGTTGAAAACGTAGTTTTATTATTTTATTATTTTTTAATATTTTTGTCCTTTTACTTAAAAAAATGGTGAATCATCCCCATGGTTGACATCATCATCTTGAATCCTATTGGTTCTTATAAAGTTTATTTTTGTTGTTCATTTTTCTTAGGAGGCCCATTTTAGACCTCAAAATTCCCCTAATGGTTTCTGTGCTAGGGCTACATTGAGCTCGATCTTGGTGGAGAGTAAGACAAGAAGGCAAGCGAAGGGTTTCTAGGGCTTGTCTAAGGTCCTACATCTCTATAAAAGGCAAGCGAAAGGAAGGAGGAAGCTAGACAAGGAGATGGAAGTCTCCTTGTGAAGGTGCAACAGTTGCTACTGTGAAGAAATTTTAGACTTTCTGGGAGTGGTCAAAGAAGTTGTAGTTGGAGGTCGTGCTGATCTTGATCTTGGAGGGTATTTTCCTAGGTCACTAGGTCATGGTATTCGTTAATTGAAGAATCTATAAGAAGAGAAGATATTTACTGGTTTTCCCCTCAAGAGGAGGGGTTTTGGCTCTGGCTTGTAGCCTATATACTGTGTCACTGTTCTTGTAATTTTTGGTAGTTGTTTGATGTATTGTACACTGCAATAATAAGAAACAAAGATAAGAAGTTAAAGAATAACAAAAGCAGTTATTAAGTAAGAGAATTGAATTAATCATTGCCCTACTGAATTCTCAACATGGTATCAAAGCTAAGGCCGTCTAAGGGCATCATGGAGTTCATCAAGAAGATTGCAAGTCATGTAAAGAAAGGTATCAAGAAGATCTAGAACTTATTATTTTCTTCAAAGAAGGTATCATTCATAGAAAAGGATGAAGGTCTCTTCTTAGCTCTCTCCAGTACTTTTCAAGAAGAAGACATTTGGGTGATTGATAGTGGTGCTTCAAGACACATGACTGGTCGCTCAAATCAATTGAAGACATTATCAAAGGGAAAATCCACTTAATTTTTGGAACTTGGAGACAACAATAGCTATCTCGTGAAAGGAAATGGATCAACATCGATAAATCTCGAAGATGGAAGCAACATCTACCTCAACAATATTCTCTTTGTTTCAGGTTTGTATAAAAATTTGCTTTCTATTTCAGGCTTAGAAGATAAAGGAGTTAGGGTAGCTTTCATTGATGGAAAGGTTGTTGTTTGGGGAAAAGAATCAAGTATAGATCAAGCCAAAGCTATTGGCATCCAAGAAGGAAGGCTCTACAGATTGTTATCCCCTATAGCCCAAGCCCTAGTTCACATTTGATATCAGCCCCTGTGAACTATGGCACCGAAGATGTGGTCATCTCCATTTCAAAATCCTCCTATCTCTAAGTTCCATAGTAGATGGAATCCCAAATCTTAAAGAAGATCATGAAGGTGTCTGCAAGGGATGTGCATTGGGCAAGAATGTCAAGAGACCATTTGGAAGCAGTGCTTCACATTCAAAAGAATTCTTGGATCTTATCCACTTTGTTGTGTGTGGTCCTATGACTTTAAAATCTCTTGGAGATCATCTGTCTTATGTTACCTTTATAGATGATCATTCAAGAAAGACCTGGGTTTATCTATTGAAAACCAAGGATGAAGTATTCACAAAATTCCAAGAATTCAAAGCTGAAGTATAAAATCTTACAAAAAGGAAAATCAAAGTTTTAAGATCTGATAATGGAGGAGAATATACTACCAAGGAGATCATAACATTCTATAAGGAGCTAAGGATTAAGAGGGAACTAATAGTCCCATATTGTCTCGAACAAAATTGTGTTGCAGAAAGGAATAATAGATCTATTGAAGAAAGTGTAAAAGCAATGCTTCATGATCAGTATCTACCAAAGTTCATGTGGGGAGAGGCAACCAAAAAAACAATCTACATTCAAAATAGATGACCTCACAGATATATGGATAATAAAACTGCGGAAGAAGTATTTACTGGAAAGAAGCCATTCGTAGATCATCTCCGAATCTTTGGGTGTCCTGTATATATCCATATACTGAAGGACAAAAGAAAGAAGTTGAATCCTTTTGGAATGAAGGGAAATTTTGTTGGGTATAATGACTCATCAAAATCTTATAGGATCTACATGAAGGATGGACATCACATAGAAGTTAGTTGTGATGCCATATTTGATGAGAGCATAACATTCAAGAAATCAAAAGATCTTTCCATGGTCTCTAATGATGAAGAACTTCTGGTATTTGAGGAAGAAGTAAACCAGGGAGAAGAGGAATCTCACCATGAAGAAGAAGGTCCCAGTGAACCTATTCAACCGATGGTCATACCTGAAATAAGGAAAAGACCTAATTGGTTGAAGTCCACACTACTTGATGTAGAAGGTCATGGAGCAGCGAAGGGGACATTTAGAGAAAGTAATAACCCAAAAGATATTCTGGGTATGCTGCATTCATGACAAAGCTAATAGAAGCAAAACCATCCACTTTTGAAGAGGCTGTAAAAAATCCTGAATGGAAAGATGCCATGAATGAAGAATACCAATCTATCATGAAGAATGGAGTTTGGGAGATCATACATAGGCTCGAAGACAAATATGTGGTTACTTCCAAGTGGATCTAGAAGATCAAACATGCGGTTGATGGAAGTATAGATAAATATAAAGCGATATTTGTGGCCAAAGGTTTCTCTCAACTTGAAGGCATCGATAATGAAGAAACATTTTCTCCCATTGCAAGATACACAACAATTCGATCATTAGTCTCTCTGGAAGCATCGATGGGAGGGAACCAAGGTTACTTGGGAGTGAGAGCGAAAATTGGGAGCAGGAGCGGGAGCGCCATTTTCAGAAGCTCCCGATTTGGGAGCTTTTTTTTTATAATATATATATTTTTATATTTTGATGCATATATGTCAACAAAAACATGTAGAATGATGAATTAGACATAAAAAACATAGAAACATAGATTGAATCATCTAAAATCAATCATATAGAAGTTATAATCTTCTAATCTAGAAGATTATGTTTCTAATCTAGAAGTTAGAAACATTCAACATATTGACTCTTGAGTCTCATGATTCATCAATCTTAAAGTTTCAATCTTTCAAAATTCAATAATATAACATTTATCATCATCGATTCATTGATCACCTTAGTTGTACTTGTAAGCTAAGTGTAACATTTACAACAAAGAATATTTAACATGAAATGAAATGTTATAAAATGAAACGAAATGAAACAACTTTCAAATTTCATGAAGCATCATATTCATAATTCATAATGAGTTATAAACTTATAACTGCCAACTTCAAAGTTTCAAACATCAAACTTAAATTGTCATATATTGTTTACAAAAAATATCAAAATAAATATGAAATAGTCAAGTTTCAACAGTTATAAAAAGTTAAAAACTCCTAGAAACTAGAAAAGGCTAGTAAATCTAATTTATCTATTGCTTGGCCTCTTGCGATGAGAAATGTCTAATTTTGAAATTTGAGCAGATCGTGGTAATGGTGGTCTTTTAAGGCTTGGCCTTAATGCTTGTTGACATTCTTCCCTCAGAAAATATAATTAAAAAAATGTGAATAATCTCTCTATAAATGTTAAAGGGTATTTGTAAAGATGTAAGAATGAAGAATAATTTCTCTAGAAACGTTAAAGGGTATTTGTAAAGATGTAAGAATGAAGAATAATTTCTCTAGAAACGTTAAAGGGTATTTGTAAAGATGTAAGAATGAAGAGAAGATACTTTATGTCAGACAACCACTTAAAGATAATGATCCAATAAAATATTTACACAAATTCCCAAGACGTAACCCAGAAGAAAATGAAAAAGCTCTAACCTGTGGTGTGTCTTGGATGAAATAATGTGCAAATTGTCAATCATATAAATCTAGATGGTTGTAAAGATTTAAAAATCTTAAAAATGATGGAGTATTAATAAACACTGAACACATATTGAGAAAATCACATGATACATCTAGTTTTTGGAACACATCTAACATAATATCATCTTAAAAGATATGGTAAGATACTGTAATGTTGGGGTCACATTAGGCAAATTAAATTGGGGCTTTGATTTTGATATCATTGTGCAGAAAGCCACATGCTGTTTTATGTGATGGCCACTTAAGAAAAAAAAATGGGATCTTGCCTAATAAAATGTAATAGAGTTAAAATTTTAGAGCCGTAAGTGAGTCCCTAGGGGGAGAATGGGATCCAGGGTGACAATGGGATTTGCACTTTAGCTGAATGCTTAGGTATTCAACATGTCCAACAGGTGGAGAACACGTAGAATGTGTTGCTAAGGAATAAATTAATTTCTTTTAAGGAAATGGGAAATTCAACCTAGAAGGCATATCATTAATTATCCAAAGTTTAAGCAATTGAATTTTCATCAACTTCTTACCCACTTTGCCATTAAGGTCATAAAATCTCTAAGAAACAGTAGATGGGAAAATACACAAGCCCCCATCTCATGCAAGCAATATGGCCATGACCTAAAAGGGTAGAGGCATTGATGAAACATCAACAAACATTTCGGTCATCTATCACTGCCTCCAATAATATGGCATATCTTGATTGCAAAGGACTGTCAACTTGGTTTCAATGTGAGAAAGGAGTAGGTGTAAGGCATTAACAGTAGTACAAAGAATGATTTCATAATATTTAGGCCCTTTTTACAGTGGAGAGAAATTGTTGTTGAATTAAATACCGAGTTTCAAAGGGTCATATATTCTGCTTATAATAACTACAACACAATGAGTCTTAAAGCTAAGCTTTTGTTTTTATTCCTTAATGAAAATTAGCCTTTACTTATATCTTGATAGTTGATCCTTGCATAAAATGAATATGATGTATGCTTTTCAACTAGTTTGAACAAAATCCATTCCACTTTATGGTAGGAAATTTTGTCTCAAGATTGTTAAAGAATATACCTTTCCTGGGTTTACAATAAAATAATGGCCATTACCAAATGGAATTGTATTATAATATGTTAAAAAATAGTTGATACACAAATTATATTGACAGTATAGTTAGGTTGGAAAATGGATGATTTAAGCAAATGGAGAGCAAGTAATTTCGTTTAGGACAAAGTCTTTCAGCAAAAAAAAAAGCTCCCAAAAATGCTCCCTCCCTAAAAAAAATGCTCTCGAAAACATGCCCTTCCGAAAAAAAACGCTCCCTAAAACGCTCTCTCCCTAAAAAAAACGCTCCCTAAAATGCTCCCTCCCTAAAAAAACGCTCCCTAAAACGCTTCGTGAAAAACAGGGAGCGTTTTTCCTGTTTATGGAGCGTGCTCTTGATGCACTCCCAAAATGCTCCCGCTCGGAGCGCGAAATGGGAGCGGGTTTGAGAGGGTGGGGGTGGTGGGGAGGGGGGGGGGGGGCGGGGGGCGGTCCCCCGTAACCCTAGATGGAACATCCATCAAATGGATGTCAAGACCGCGTTTATGAATGGCACAATAGATGAATAAGTCCACATAGAACAACCCTTGGGATTTGAAGTCAAGGATAGAAAAGCGCATGTATGCAGACTAAAGAAAGCACTATATGGCCTCGAGCAAGCACCAAGGGTGTGGTATGCTAGGATGGATGCATATCTTCAAAGGCTAGGCTTCACGAAAAGTTCTATTGACTTAAACCTATATATTAAGGTTGTAAAGATGAACCTGTAATTATTCTTCTGTATGTAGATGATCTTCTCCTAATAGGTACAAAAGGTCGAATTGAAGAATGCAAGAAGCAACTAGCAGCTGAATTTGATATGAAGGATCTTGGGCTGACGCATTACAATTTAGAACTAGAAGTCTAGCAAGGACTTGATGAACTCTATTCGGGTCAAGGAAAGTATGTGATCAAGACGCTGAAGAGGTTTGACCTGATGGATTGCATACCTATGACCACTCTGATGATCACAAACTTGAAGAGACTTAGGAGTTCTGAATCAAGCCCTGTGGATCCTTCCAAGTATAGACAACTGATTGGCTCGCTAATGTACTTGGTGAATACTCGACAAGACATATGTTTTGCAGTGAATATTCTCGGTCAATTCCAAGTGGAGCCGAAGCAAGATCATTGGATAGCAGCAAAACACATTCCAAGATATCTACAAGGAACCATCAACCAATGTCTAAAGTATGATAGAGGAATGATGTCCAACTAATTGGATACACAGATTCCGATTGGGGAGGAAGTGAACAAGATGGAAGGAGCACTACAGGGGGATGCTTCAATTTGGGATCCTCCATGGTCTCATGGATGAGCAGAGAGCAGGACACTGTTGCTTTGAGTAGTGTCGAGGTTGAATATTTTGCAACTTGTGAAGTGAGCAAAGAAGCAGTCTGGTTGAGGAAGCTGTTATCCGACTTATTTGAAGGATCGATGGACCCTACAGTGATGCTCTGTGACAGCACTAGTTGTATACGTTTGTCTGAAGATCCATTATTTTATGGAAAGACAAAGCACACATATGGACTGATTGCTATTCTGGTGGCAATGCATTTAGAACACATATGGTTACATTCGAATTAGTAATTGGTTCCCCAAGTCCTTGCAAATGGTCTCTTAAATGAGAGAATCTCATGAGGAAGGATGCCATGTACTCATCCTTTGATTTCTTCATTCTATACCACTTATTATGCAAAGACATCTTTTGACCTGTTGTACTTACAAAGCACAAATTCACTAGGTTTTCAGACATCACTGGAAGTCTTCAAATTTTCCACAAAAAGAATAAGATAATCTTTGATTGATTCGATTATGATCCTTTGTGCCCTTACTTCCGCTTTCTTGTACTATGCTAGTTTTTGTGTCCTTTCTTTGCCAGGTTCAGTAATTTTCCCATTGACATATTCCATCACTTCTTGTTTTGTCAGTATCCATTCAATCTTATTTTTCCACAGAGAATAGTTTGATGCCCCAATGAGCTTATTGCTCTCCTTGCAGAAAGAAATTACACGACTTGAAGATTCAACCATTATGAAATAGTATGATACTTACTTGAATACCAATATTTATTCTTGACGATGTATCCTTCTTGATTCCTTCAAGATCTTTGAGGAGACTTCCTTGAAATATGTTTCGTACGATTCTTCCACCAACAACTTCCAAGATTGATGCCTTCCAAGTAGAATTCCTTTTGCGAGATCAACACCCTTCTTGCCAGATTGATGTAGTCCTTGATCTTCTTCAATCTAGAAACCCTAGATCTAAAGGTCTTCTACCAACAAGTCTTCAATTGGATTCCTTCAAGAGATAATCTTCCTTGTAGTCTTCTTCTTCAGGCTTTGAGAGTTTCCTTTGTCCCTTCCCCTTGAAAAGTAACTTCTAGTGTCCCTTCAGCTGCCTTCTATGCTCACCTTAGCTCTGATACCATGTTAGAAAATTGTAAAGTGGCAGCTAGTATATCTTATTTTCTTTATCCTTGATACCTGCTTGTGAATCTTTAGTTATCTTATTTATGTTATTTAGGTAGATCTTTTCATCAAACAATATCAAGAAACAACAAAAGAGGACACAAATGTAGGCTCTTAGCCAAGGAAAAACCCCTCCAAGGGGAAAACCCGGAAACTCTTCTCTTCTTAGAATCTGCTTCAAATGAGATACAATGACCCAATCCTTAGACCAAGTCCTTCGCCCAGTACCAAGTCGGTCCCTTCCTCAAGTCCTTTCTTGCTTCTTGCTTACAACTTTGACCTGCTAGCAACAACACAACTACTTGACCTGCAACTTCGACTTCCCAGCTACTGCTACTCGACCTGCAACTTCGACTTCCCAACTACTGCTACTCGACTTGCAACTTCGGCGTAGCTACTTCGTCCTTACAACTTCTCGAAAACCCTAATTTAACCTCCTTCTGAGACCTACATTAGAGAAATTTTGAGGTCACAAATAGGCTTCAAAACAAAAATGTACAATAAAAATCATCTTTATAAGAACCAATAGGATTCAATATGATGATGTCAACCATTGGGGGTGATTCACCATTTTTGGAGTAAAAAGGTAAAAAGATAAAAAAATAAAAAAATAAAAATATATATATATATATATATATATATATATATATATATATATATATATATTTTTTTTTTTTTTAACTCGTATTTTCAAGTTATCTCCCTACAATTTTACTCAAATTTCGAGCGGGAGCATTCATTGGATGCATAATTTAATTTTTCATTCAAGTAGTACCCATGGGTCCATCGAAAGTATGCAACGTGGGTACTCATTGGATGCAAAATTAAATTTTGTATCCAATGAGTGCTCCCACTCAAATTTTTTGTAAAATAGTAGGGAGATAAGTTGAAAATACAAGTTGAAAAGTACTTTTTTCTTTTTTTCCTCCAAAACTTAATGAAGTAATGTAATCCTATTTTATTATTTTCACTACTATTTTATAATATTCCTTAGGAGGCCCATTTTAGACCTAAAAAATTCTCTAATGCTTAGAGCAAGACTGCTCTCCCAAGGTCAACGAGGTCTAGATAAGTGTTTTCCCACTTCTAGCTACAGATTCTGCAGTTCGTCCTCCTGCAACTCAAGCCTGCAATTTCGGCCTCCTGTTTGCAACCTAGAAACCCTATATTTTCACACGTGTGAGAGAGATAGAGCCCAAAAACAAAGAAAATTCGTCCTTCTTCCTCTTCGTTGACCTTTGCTCTCCTTCTTGCAACTTTCCAGCTTCATATTGAACTCCTTCCTTGATAGATCGAACTTGTGAGTGAGTGAATCCAAATGAGGTCGAATTGCTTCCTTTTATAGCCTTCTCAAGGGGTTGAATTTCCTCCTTTAGGCTGACTTCATGAGCCGAAGGCCGACTTGTACTCTTGGAGATTCTGGGACTTTCTAGATTTGAAATTTTTTTTTTTTACAATTACAAATTACCCAGAAGGGTTTACTGACTCCTTTTACTCATGAAAATAAATCCTAAGAGCTAACAAACCCTAGAAGCACAAAGAGCATGCTTTTACGTATAATACCATCAATAATGAGCAAGAAACCCATGCTTTAATAATAATAATTTTTATTTTCTTTTTCATGTTTGTTACATAAGATAAATATTGAAATCAGTACAAAAATTATGAAGATCGAAATTAGTTACATTATTCAATAGCTCTACTGTCCACAAACCGTACACGTGTCATGGTGCCTGAAATACATGACACCAATGCAAACTCAAATTTCTTAGCTAACTCATCCAATTTGTGCAAATGCAACTTTTGATGTCTTTCCTTTGCCTTTGTTCAACATAGTGATCCTACTTATTACATGCAAAGCACTTGAATTTGCTCACATCCCTTTTCTCTTCCAATGAAGATCCTCCTCCATTCTAGTTTTGCTTAGCTTTACCCTTTCCCTTCTTTGCTTTCCTAGCAAGAGCAAGTTCTTCATATCCACTTCCACTTGTATGCTATCCACTAGATATCGAACTCTCTCGTATCTCTTTTTGGGTGAACTCGTCCCACAAACTGGCCCAATCAAGAAGCTTGTCTCCAGCAAGGGTACTTGTTACAAAGGCAGCCCATTGCATGGTACAACCACTTAGGGCTATCTTGACAAGTTCACCCTCATTCTCGATTTCTCCAACAACTGATAGTTCATCACAAACCTACTGGATTCTTGTGAAGTATTAGGTTATAATTATAGGTCTGTTCATTCTTATGCTTCTTAGTTTCTCTCTTAGCACCATCTCCCTGTTTTGGTTGTTACTTTGGTTCAAGTTCATCAATGCTAACCACATTTGGTGAGTTGCGTGCTTTCCTAATATATGAATGATTATGATATCCTTCATAGCATCCAATGTGATCCCGCTAGCCTTCACATCTTTCAGATTGTGTTAGGTTACTTGCGCAGGATCCAAAAGAACTTGGATCTCTTATTCTGAAGGTTCCCACAAGCTATTTTCCATCAAAATAATGATGATCCTCTCCTTCCATGGATTAAAGTGTATAACCCCTCCAACTTGTTTTCAAATATCAAACTAGATGATGCAATTCCACCATATCGATTTCAACCACAAAACCTTTGTTGCAAAATACAAATTTTGTTGATTAAATAATTTATTTGTTGTAAAATCCTTGTGTTGTATGATCTCCCCCACATAGTTTCTATTGCTCTAACACCTTCTTAGAATATGTAATGCCAGATATGATTTATTTATACCTCAACAATTATTTTATACCTATAAATTATTTACTCAATAAAATTTGAAAATGTTGGAAAATAACTGCTATTTGAACTTTCAGGAATTAAATTTGTAGCAGAAATAGAATAGGGAAAATTAGTCACTACAACAATAAAATTCTGCCCAAAAAAATCTTCTTTCACTTTATATTGTCAAGGGAAATTAGGGCCTAGACCCACAAAAATTACACAAAAAAACTACAACAACTGGAACTTGGAAATTGGCTCCTAAGGAAAATAGTCCTTAAGGAATTTGACCGTCCTAAAGATTTTGGTTCTAGAAAAATCATTCTCTTCTACCAGTTGACTTGGCCCCTCTTTCTCCCTTCGTACAACCTTTGCTCACTAGAAAAAAATTAACCCTTGGATTATTTGGCGTTTCTCCAAAACTCGACCCTTCTTTTTAGTAATTCGAGCTCTCTCTCATAGACTTGGACTCCCTAAAATTTGCTCCTAAAATTTGACTGTTGCAATCCTTTTCCCTTCTCTTAGTCCTGCATTCTTTCACTTTTTGAGAAAATTGCTCTCTCAATAATCACAATGTAATGTGTTTTCATCCTCTTCTATAAGTTCTCTTTGTAATTTCTCCATTGGCCAAATCCCTGATCTCTAAAGTGATCGAGGGCTAGGATTAAATATTAGCTTTCTTTGTTCAACGGTGGAGATTAAATCTAAGTCACTTAAATAATTAATTATCCTTAGGAAAACATTAGTCCAAAGTCAACATTAATTAAAGAATTAATCGAGATATTTTTTCGTAAGTTAAAATTTAGGAAGGATATCGTATTAGTTGCTTTTCTTGAACATCCACCTAAAGAGGTCTTCTTTTCCCACATGCCAGACACAAACCTATGCAAAAGACCTTCCAATGCTGCAAAATCAAACATCCAAAATCTCAAGAAAGTGGGGAATTCTACAAAGTTATTTCTTTCAAAAGAAGACTTAGAATATGTTGGCTAGATTGGTGTACGTTTGGTATGTACATTCTGTGTTTGTTTTAGGCGTATGTGAGACACAAATGATAAATGTAAATGACATATTGTGTTGAGAGGCTCATTTTAGAATCCAATATGAGGCCAATGTGTAATTTAAAAAAAAATGTCAGTAAGATGTTTAAACCTTATACTTTTCAAAAATATGTCAACATGGGATTTAAATAAACTATTTGAAGGTCTATGTTAAGTAATTTATGTGGATAGTCATTTCATATATATATGTGTGTGTGTGTGTTAAAAGAACATATTTTAATTTTGTATATAATAAAATATTCAATATAGATTATCAATATAATATATACGAATAAATATTGACATATATTTAAAAATATATTAATTACAAAAAAAACATTTTAATATAGTCTAGATGCACATGTTATCTAAAATATTTTAATGTCAACTATGTATATATTATATATTGTTTTAAATTTTTTTATTTATATATCATATAAAGCTATTTAAAAAATAAGCTTTTATGTGTCGTTATTTTACTGTTTGGTGTTTTCTTAGGTATATGTTTTTTTGTAGAAATGCAAGGAAGACTTTTTAGACTTGCAAGTTTAGGTTCTGAACTCTATATATCATTAAAATATACAATTTAAACAATGAAAAATTGCACATTGTATTTTACACTCTGAAGGAAGTTTACAATGAAAAATTACACATTATATTTTGTACTCTACAAGAAGTTTGCACTTGAATAAATTTGATCCCTCTAGACTTATGTTAGATTTGTGCTTAAAATGGATCTATATTGGTGTCTTTTGAAATGATCCACATACCTTTACAGAAGAAATTTGATCCCTCTAGACTTATGTTAAATTTGTGCTTAAAATGGATCTCTATTAGTGTCTTTTGAAATGATCCACATGCCTTTACAGCTCTGCACTTTTAAGTATTTTATTCATATAATTTCAACATAAAAGATTATTTAAGCCTAGATTTGCATAATCAATTTTCTAGCCATGGGATTTTGATGAGTTCTTGAAACTTTTACAGGGTGTTCACTATTCACGGCTCTAAGGATGAGGTTATACCTGTTACGGATGCCTTCGAATTTGATAAGCTTATAACAAATCATGTTCTTCAAGTTATAGATGGAGCCGATCATTGTTACAATTTCAATCAGAATGAATTGGCATCTGTTGTCCTAAACTTCATAAAATCTAGTTGAGAGATGCCTAAAGGCAAGACATATCATGTGGGGCCTTGTTCGAGAAGAATGCACGTCTTTGGTTGGTTTCTTCTCCGATACGGGGACCAGGTTTAATTTAATTTCCAGAAACACCACTGTCTATATTATATGATTCAGGTTATTGGTGTCATCCGTCTTTATTTACAATATGTAAAAAAAATCAATATGTATCCCCCTTTTTTTTTCGCACAGGGACATTGCGGTTGGAAATGACTCCAAAATCCCATTTTGTCTCTCCTACTTTCTTGTGGCTTTCTTATGCATATATATTTTTGATTTTCTTAATTTTATAACATGTATCATTCACGTAATTTGTTTTGAACGGAGTTTAAGATGTCAATCAGGTCCGAAATGATTAAAATTGTTTGATAAGAAGTATTGTACCATTCACATGATCTACTTTGAAATGTAGTTAGGATGACAATTACATTTCAAATCACTAAAGACTATTTGAGAATGAGATAATGGAGATTTTGCTATCATTAGAGAATAAATAATTGGTTAGTCTAAAGGATTAACAGGTTGATTAGTTTGATTTTTTTAAATTTTTATATAGTTACATGTAATGTTGACTTGACTTTGACTTTGAGTTTATTTAATGACTAGTTAATTTTGAAATTTTTATTGTCAAATTTTGTGACAAATGTTGGTTGAAATCAGCCTTCAAATTCAAAGGGCTGGTTTTACTTTTATTTGGAAGCGCATATATTCATTTTCCTCTTAAAAAATGAAAGATTATAAAAAAAAATGTATTTCTATTGACAAGTGTATACTAAATAAATCCTTCATAAAAAAATGTCAAACTGAAAGTGTCATAAATCTTTAAAATCTTAAATTTCTTAAAAGTGGCTACATTAAAACACTGTAAAATATCAATAGAACTTAGTAAATATAGAAACATTTTTCTCAAATTCCATTAAGAAAAGATAAACATATCTCAAGTTCCAATAATAAAAGATAAACATATGTTTCTTCTATTCATTGGATGATCTTCAAAAGTCTTTGAATTCACATCAATAAAAATATAAATCTATTTTCCCAATAGAAAAGTCTTTCTATTTTTAATTCATTACTATCTGTTGGAAGTAATGTTTCCATGTGTTGTTGTGAGTTGTCATTGTGAGTTCTCAAGCGTCAGTCTAGAAGCTGTTGATTCCTATGTTATGAGTTGGAGTCATGATCTAGATATGTCGAAGTCAGTGTGTTATGTCCTATATATTTGTAACTATTGTGATCAATAACAGATTGAAGTGTAATTTGTTGTGTGTTCAATCTCTCTGCTTTCTCTTCTATTTTTCTATTATGGTATCAGGGCCTGTCCTGGCTTAATTCCCTTATGAGAAGGCTAGGAAGATGTGAAAGCCATGAGAACTAATACTTTGTACATAGATTAGTTTAGTGTTTAATTTCAGTGTTTCTGTGTATAGATCTGTTTGTGTAGATTTGTTTCCTTTGTACATCTGGAGTCCTTGCAAAATTGTTGGGCGTGATTGTGAGAAGGAACATAGTAGTGGAAGGAAAGTGCTGCAGTTTTATTCATTGCTCTGAAAAGACACATACATGTTGGTTCAGTGGCACACAAAAGAAGGGGACGACCAACTCAAAACCCTAAGGGAATTGCCGATATTGTTGCCGACTTGATCACATAAAATATTTTATGGTTGTCGCGGATCACCAGGGATAAATAAAAAATTATATACCGCTCCCTTGCAGTTGCTAGGAAATAAAATTAGAGAGAGATGCTTTGATTCCCTCTTCATCCATGTGGGAGGTAGATTTGAACAACGCAGGTAGCTGACGATATTTCCCCGTGGCATGGACAACGAAGGCAAAGTGAATTAATTTGAATGAAAGGCCGACGAATCAAACTTGAGGTGAAATTGACTTGCACAACGTGATCATGTAGCGTGAAATTGTTGATCATAGCGTGAAACCGTTGAGCGTGAAATTGACTCGCACAACGTGATAATTGGTTGTTGGATCTAAGATCTGGCTGTTGTAGGAAGCCGAAGAGCAACTGAAGCATCACTATTTGTGGAGAGAGGTGTCAACAACAACGACTTCAACTGTCAATGGTCAAAGTGAATGACATCCTTTTGACCAGTGAATGGCACAAGTTGGTCATCCTATTCTAAAGTCCAATTATCTCTGGGCAAACCGTGCATCATCTTTAGAACTTGTGAATGGAAAGCCCAACCCCAATCCAAGAATGGTCAAATTTGAAGAGTTTGGTGATGTGGACCGGAAGGCCGAGAGATGAGCAGTGAGAGGAATGTTTGTTTGCAATAGTAGTCTGTTGCCAACACTTATGGGGAAGCCAATTCGTGTTAAATTTATTCCAAAAGAGTTCCATGTCACAGAGAAAATGTTGCGCATTAACGAGGATGTAAGTTACTGCAGGAAATCGGAATGTTTGTGTTCTCATTCTAGATCTGAAGTCATAAAATAGTTGTTTATTTTGTTGTGTAATTATTTAAATAAAAAAAAAAATATGTGAGAGATTGTGTTGGTGTTTGTGTTTGTGTTTTTATTGGTTATAAAAAGGGTTGGTGGTTCTTAAACTGGAATCCCTGGTGTCTGAAACATAAATTCTTGTGTGTTAGTAAGGTCAAGTTGTTTGATAAACTTTTTAACACATTCAGTATCCAAACCTCCATCCTAGCAACTAATAGATAGCCAAAATTGAAATATCCAACAGATGGTGGTTGGTCCATAGGATGGTTCATTACTTGATGATATTATTGTGGAAGCCCCAACGAGTCGAGGTGTCAATATTGATGATCTTGCAAAGTTCATCAACGATCGTTAGAGGCAGTTACATTTGAAATGGAGGTCAAGTGATAAGTCGAAGATATGGTGGTGAAAGAGTGGTGTTTGTGAGATTTCGGAGTGGATGTGAGTGTTGATTAAGACCAGTTAGACAAATATTATTCTTGTTGTTGTAATATGTGTTTTCAGTGTTTTCTATGTAAGCATTAAGGGAGGGTGTTGAAAGTAATGCTTCCATGTGGTGTTCTGAGTTGTCATTGCGAGTTCCCAAGCGTCATTCTGGAAGATGTTGATTCCTATGTTATGAGTTGGAGTCATAATCAAAGTGTGATTTGTTGTGGGCCCAATCTCTCCTTGCTTTCTCTTCTATTTTTCTAATATCATCTATCATAAATGGCATTCCAATCTACCTCACTTAGAGCATGAGGTGCACTAAGAGACAAAAACATTAACATATCTAGTGTCTACAATGAAAGTCTTGATCTATCATCACTTTTGATCCTATTTAATTTCGAGAAGTCTCTTCACACACCATTGTGCTTACTGGGATAATGAGAATATCTTGACATAATTGCATTAAATATTGAAATACTTCAAACCATTTAGGTTCATCTTTATATAGATCCCATGCTCCATTAATATGTTTTTTGTGGTATGATTTAGAAATGGTGCAAATAGATTCATCTATTACACCCAAACATCTAACAGTATCCACAATAGGTGATTCCCAAATACTAAATGTTTCATATAAACATTTCAACTATCTTTTTGTTTAAGACTCTGTATCATTCACTTCTTTATAATAATGCGAAATACTGAAAAACTTGGTAGCATTAAATATATGTAAATCTCCTTTCTAAAGATTTAATCACATTTACAATAAAACCTTTTCCCAAAATAATATCGTCATCTAGTGTCCCCGATCTTTGCATCATTGGAAAAATTTTGAACCTAAATGGATGTATATGTAACATACATGTGCTATCTACTAATTAAATGGTTCCTTCTTTTGCTTTAACTAAAAAAGACATGTGCACTGCACCTATCCCAAAAATGATTTCCAAAGCATGCTAATAGAAACTTCTAAAGTAGTTCCAATAGATGTAATATCAACATGATCCTCTTGGAACTTTTGATTCAACTTATTTAGTTCAATGAGCACATGTGCAAGTAGATAGATGCAAACTTTCACTTGAAATATTGTCGCCAACTAATACATTTTTTTCTTCCCTAACTCCCAATCCTTTAACAAAGCAGACATGAGTTTAACAAGTCGTTCCACGACCTTGCCTCTAGAGAGCCACCTAATTTGATGAAACTTAGTGATCTGAAATGATTCCATTAGCTCTTTGAATTCTCCATGTCCTTTAGTTGATTTCCCAAACCATGAATAAAATTTGTTTGAAAATTTGTCAATGTAATGTAACTCTGGAAAATGAGATGAAACATCATTGATTGCTAATGCTTCCTTTTGAGATAATGCATATCTAATAAATGAGGAGCATCTCGACGAAGCTTAGAAGATAAACCTTCATGAATACCCGTCATGTAGATGCACCATCCGAGCTAAAACAAATGAACTTAATCAAAGATAGATCCATATATGCTAAAAGAGTTCCCACTACATCATACATATATTGAATTGTTCCATCCTTCACTTGAAGCAAACATATAAACTTTATTACACATTGACCTCTTCTTCCATTTGTTAAATATGAAAATAAGCAATCAAATGGTGTTACATAGTTCGATTAATGCTTTCATCGACCAAAATTGAGTAAAATGGGATATTTAAAACCTCCTCTTTTAGTTTGTTCCAATACACCTCTTTAGCAACGTGAAGAAACTCTTTTCCTGATGATTTATTTGTGCATGTAGAATATTCATATATTAGAGGCATGTGTGGACTGCATTTATACCTATTCAAGTCACATATTGGCTTATACATTTCTAAAAATAAATCATATATCGCAACGAAATACATGCCTTCAATCACTGATATAATTCTCTCCTTTTTAAAATATACCATTAGTTCGACATGTTTAGTGATTGAAGTATTACTTCGTTTGCTTTCTACCTCCAATAGTTGTAAGGAAATTTTATGAGATTCTGATTCTACATGGCCACTTAAACCACTAACTTGAAGAGTGGTACCCCCCCGCTTTTGCAAATGGAGTCTCTTTTAAATTTTACACACCAAGAGAATTTTGTCCTTTAGTTAACATTACAATATTTTACAACATAGCCCATGAAAATATTGTCATCCATTTAGATTTGAATATTATTTTTCATTTCTTTGATGGGTTTCCTCTTTCAAAGAGCTCTACACTATCTAATTCATCATTTTCATCTCCCCTCTTTTGCAAATGGAGGCTCTTTTAAATTTAACACACCAAGGGCATTTTATCCTTAGTTAACATTACAATCTTTTACAACATAGCCCATGAAAATATTGTCATCCATTTAGATTTGAATATTATTTTGCATTTCTCTTATGGGTTTCCTCTTTCAAAGAGCTCTACACTATCTAATTCATCATTTTCATTTTAGATGAACACCACCTTCATTTTAAAGATTACATGGTTTATTATTATGTTGTGGGAGACCAAATGCATTAAAAATTGACATTTTCTTTTTATTCTTCTTAGGGCGACCAATAGGAGACATTTTTCAAGATTTGCACCTATTTAATCAATAAAAAACAATAGAATAAGTTAATACATAAATGAAAAAGAAATAACATATTTACAAGTAAAAGAAATAAAAACAACTTCATATTAATACAAAACAATTATAACTTTTTAAATTATGGTCAATGAGTTGACGGACATGTATGATGGTCTAACAAAATCACTTTCAGTTGAGGTTCCAATTTCAAAATTTTACCGTTAGTCAAATTCGATTGATTTCACGATATTAATGTTTGTTTTTGATAATTTAAAGGAAGAGTGTTGATGGTTTTGAGAAATTGTTAACACTATTTGTTGTTGATGGTTTTGAAAAATTGTTCATAGCCCATTAACGGACTAGGCACATACCAATCAAAATAATATTTTGCATTACTTCAAACCTCAAATTTGATTAGAACAATGGCCGCCTAATCCTAGGAAGATGACCAATATTTTCCAAAATGTCTCGAGACATATTTCAAAGAATACAATTGGCCTTCAAAGCCAACTTTTTTGTAATATTCTATTATTATAAAAGATAAAATAAATATATTTTACCACAAACTAAAACAAATATGGAGCAATAATATATTCTAACCGGCTTCAAACTAAAACAAATCAATTTAGAGGTAACAATTCAAAAAAATAAAAACCTTATAGTCATCTTCACCATAGTTGCAAAACAAGATTATTATCAACTTGATTATATTTATGAACAAGTGCAAAAGATGCTCAGATGCTTCAATTTCCTACCATTTAAGCTAAATAGTTGACTAACCTCATAGTCGATCCAAATGTTTTGGTGTAGTGTGTCCAAGCATTTGTCCTGTTATTTGAGGGTCTGAGTCATGCAAATGTATATGTTAAGAGGTTACCTCATTTCCTGCAACCACTTGCTACATATCATTACATTCCCTACATGCATGGTCATGATCAATACAACAGGTATGTTATCGCTTGCTTAATAATTCCATTCAATATTACTCGGAGCCTTGAGAGCTTAAAACCTTCAAGCTAAGGTTAGGGGATTTTGCTCGAATGAAGCTTGGAAAAAGAGAACTGGAGGATAATGGATGAAAATTGCAAATTACAACTTGCAAGGAAAGGAACACAAAGTTGTTGAATGGGTATTCAAACCAATGAAGGGAAACACAACTTGGCAACCTATATTTGATTCGATCCTCAATCATTCAAATCACCCACATTTGCATTCATAACATGTCTCCTTCTTGCTTTTTACACTGTTGGTTCATCAGCTAATGTGAATGTAAATACAAACAATTTGAATTGAATGAGCATTGAGTTGAATAAATGCTGTCCCATTTGATCTGCAGTTGTGGATTTCTGGTGGAGAAAGTTTGTATTAGAAATTACTCAATTTGACTAATGAGGAGCTAGAGGTATTTATAATATATTAAAATTATTGTTTATTTTATGTACTAATTAAATATTCTACAATCGTAAGATTTTGTTAAATAAAGGAACTTTCAATTTGAAAAATGATTGTAATTTTGATATATCAATTAAATTGGGTTTTATTAATTTGAAAAGATTGTATATATATATATATATATATATATATATATATATATATATGAAATCGTAATGTGCACTATAAATTTTAGATTCTGGCCAAACATTGTGGAAAAAAATGGTGAGAAGAACATTGAAACTCCACCGACAAAGAGGGTGTGGCAAGAAGTACATTAAGAACCCACTTGCAAAGAGGAAATTTAATAAAACTAACTTAAGCTATGATGTATGTGGTGGCTTGGTTGACAAGATTTTATTTTAGAAAGTTCTAAATAAATATATGTTGTATCAAAGGATTGATATATGCATCATATTCATGTCTAGATACAATGATTCAACATTAAATGCAAAGCTGAATAGATTCAATGTCAGAGTACTTTCTTCCTTGGAGATGGTTGAAGTTGAAGGTAACTTACCAAACAAAGTGCACATAATAAGATACCAAGTTATGTGATACAATTAATAATTAATCACACATATTATCATACGGGAAAAAATTATTACAACTCGCTCATTTTAGAACAAATCAGTCCATCTAACTACTGCAAACCACCATTAGTAGTTAGTTTCTTCGTGGTAGAACTTAAAAAAATATTGACTAGTTATTAAAAATATTGCCCTTCTTTCCAAATATAGAAATTTAATCAACCGTTGCCATTAATGAGTGATTTTAATGTTTAGTTTTTTTTATCCCTTCTGGGATGGGCCAGAAGCCAGAGGAAGGGCTGAGATGGGTTAAATTTTCAACACTGGTTGAAATTTTAATTTAAAATTATTCAAATTTATGTAAGGGTGTTGATTATTCAAAATGTCAAGTTGAGATCTAGTTACTTGTAATATCATTAAATGTTAAGTTTGAGTTGTAGTTAATGAATTCTTCATTATTTGGAGTTGAAATTTCGATGGTTGCACTTATAGCTCGATATGGACTTAACACATTAATAGTAACTTCCAAGCGTTGTGCCTATGGTTTCTACTACCCTCCCATTAGAAAGGGGATTAAATTAAATACTGTTAGATACATTGACATGCATCCCAATAGAAATTGACAACTCTAGATGTGTTCACTGTGCTCTACTCTAATAAAGTAAGGGTCTTGCATCCATAATATAATAATGTAATAAATAACAATAATATCAAGTATAAAGATATATGATCATAAATTCATTCTTCCCTGTAATTTCTATGAGTGTCCTTTTGAATATTAGTACAATCATATCATATATTTGAATAGGATTTTAGACACTCATTCTTTGTCTAATTTGTAAGTTTTTTTTTTTTTTTTGCACTAATGTCATTGAAGGTGGCCATTTGTATCGCATTAATGTGAATGAAATTGATTAGTTATATGTTAATTAGAAATCAATATTTTGAGATTTATGATTCCTATGGATTAATTAAAAAAAACATATTTACATATGCATAACTTTCAAAAATTAAATTAAGATAATATTGATTTAATTATCAATTACATATACAAAATATTGCTTAAAAATGAATAGATTAAAAGAATTTTTGTTTGGGAAGGAAAGTATGATGGCATGGTTTCATTTTCAATTTAATAATGATATTAAATGATAAAATAAATAGAAAAAACAATGTCAAGGAAAGAAAATAATTTAATTTATAAACCAAAATTATGAAATGGATTATTAAGAAAGCGATGGATAACATAAATTTGAGAAATCACTATTAATTTATAATTTTAACATAAGTACATTAACAATAATTCATAATATTAACATAAGTACATTAACAAATATCCGCTGTTGTAATACTAATTTTAGCTGTTGCTATAAAATTTCAACTACCACCACAAGTATTAAAATTTTAATATTCATTTGCGAAAATTTCACCATTTAAGAATATGAATCTAACCTATCATTAATTACAATTTAGATTCAATATTCCATGTAGATAGTAAAAAGTGGTTATACGAGCTCGGATTTTAACTAATTTCTTTATTGAAATTGGAGTAGTTTTTAATTAAAACTTCAAGCACCATTATCAAAATAATTTCAACAATGAGGAATTCAAAGATGATCAATTTGGAATGGTTAAGATGATATTTTGAGGCTAAGATATCTTAATTCCATTTTCCTCTCATATAAAGAGTTTGTTGAGAAGCATGCTATAGATATTTAGTAGGGAAACATAAAAACGATGATAATCCTTGAACAAGTGGATGTAAGTAGAAACTATGTTATTGTGGTGTTTGCATTTTATTACTCTAACTCAACTAATTAATAGTGTAAGTTTAAAAGTGTATTGTGGTTGCTAAGTTGCATTATATTCTTTGCATGTCCATATTGTGCTTAATATTTGTTTATATTTCAATTTTTTTTGTTGAAATTGTTGTCTTGTCACTTTCATGTGAATTCATTTAACAAAGATTATTAGAATTGTTGAGTTGGGATTGATTTATGTTCTTACCATTTGTCCATGTGGTACTTAATAATTGGTTACATTTCAATTCCTTATTGTTGAAACAATTATCTTGTCATTGCTAAAATTGATATTTATGTTAGCTCAAATTTCTCCAAGGAAGACTCTCTAAACTATTGAGTTGAAATTATTATTGTGTTTCTAGCATGTACATGTTGTAGTTTTTTATTTTTCTTAAGAAAAACCTATTTATATCCTCAAAAATATTATACATATTGTTATCCTGCAGGGATTACGCATGACTAACAGGATTGAGTTTCAAAAACAAATTTGAAACAAATGGTTACAAAAAAACCCTTGAGATGTAGAAACCCAAAAATATGTTGTACATACTCAGAGCATTGATAAAAGACTTTGCTAGTATCAACCTCATAATGAGATTCAAAACCATTAGAGAATTGTTCATGTCCATACTGACTCTTACTTCAAAACTTAGACATCAAACTAGAAAAAGAATAAACGAATAGTGGAAATCAATAGCATTTGGTTCATGCTCATATTTAAATTCATCGAGGTTAAAGGAACTAGAGGACAACAAAAACACATTTTTCGATAATTTATCTACTTTTTGGTTTAATTTTTAGTAAATATGGGTAAAATAAACCACTAAAATGATTTCAGTGAAGAGAGAATGTCCTGAACAAAGGGATTGAGACAAATATTTCCACCTTTTTTTAAATTTCGAGCTCAATCAATCACAAATTTTGAATCCCCCAAAAATTGGATTTTGCTAACATTTTTTTTTAGTGAAAAATACAAGAGAGGCCATAGTGATGTGAATTTTTATTTTGTGTTAGAATATTTTCCTAGAACATATTTGATATGAAAATAATGATTTTGATTTACGAAAAGAACCACCCAACGCCACATCTAGGATGATCTCCTTGGCTAGTGCCATCAAAGAAACCCCAAGGAATATCATAATCAATTTTAGGTGTGACAAAAAATCTCTGCTTCTTTTTCTTTAATTCGATTCTATACTCTCTGGTCAAACTTCTTAGTTATACCAACTATTATTTCCACTATGATATTATTGTCCTAAAAGACGATAGAGCTACGAACCCATAAAAAACAATAAACCATTATGCGAGGAAAATAACCATACACCTTTAGTGTAACATCTTGGAGACATTCCTTAATACAATATTCTAGCCTAAACTTATTTCATGTCACATTTGGTTGAAGGATTAGGCCACAAAAGCCCAAACTTGAATTACATAGGGATAGAAAATGAAAGGATAATAAATTGATTCAACATGACATTTACGAAGAGAATATCTATTAGGCCCTCACAACCCTCATTTATATCCATTGTTCCATTTTAAAATATTTTTATTTAGGGTTTTTCATAGGAATATTTTGGATTTGAGAGGACTATGAAATTTCCAAATTATATCTCACCACCATCTTCTCCTCTACATTGAATTTCCATTTGAGAGTTATATCCCAATTTAGTTGTATAGTCATTCGTTTGTGGATTTTTATACTAACATAAGGAGACCTCTTCTTCATCATCATAAACATAAATGACCAACATAATTATGTCATTCCATAGTGGCGAGCCCCTTTAGGCCTAAATAACCCTCAAATTTTCAACTATCTCTTGCCAGTTCTTGTGGAAATTGGGATTTTGCGTGTGTAAACAAATAAATAATAGAGTTATGGAGGAAAAAAATAAGATTTTTTGAGATACAAAAGGCGCCACCTACCCCCATCGATGGATCTTATCCAATTCTAATTTTTGATCAATTACTAACCTTTTAGACTATTTGATGACCAATTAGAGGGAAGGAGTCTATCAAAGCTTTCCATATATATGAACCACTTTTAGAATATTTTTGAGGCAATTTGTACCAGTCTTTCATAGATAAACCATTCAAATATTTGGATCTCATAACTCTGCCCCATAACAAAATTTTAGGTGAGATGCCACAAACTTATAACCACCAAATATTGAGAGAAAATGAAAATGTTGCTTAGGCCCCACCCCACCCCAATTTTTTGGTATTGCTATACTGATCCACTTCCCTAAAGGAATTCCTTTAGATGCTTGATTTCTAGAACATAAGAAATGAAAACTGACCTTCCTTACCTTGGAGATAATATCTTTAGGAAAAATTGTAATAGAGATCTAAAAGATTGGAATTATACTTTATAATATTAATTTTAGCACAACCAAGTGCCTTGGTCTTAATAACATTATGTTCACCCAAGGAGAAATTCAAGCCTTAACCTTCTTAAATATCCACAACCAATCTACAAATTTATACAAGTTAGGTTTGTAGTAAAATCCTAATTAGTTCAGATCATCATCCAAATCCTTACAAGGATAAGACAACCAATTTTGCAATTGAAATAGAGTATAATCCAAGAGATTACATGAGAGTAAACACAAATTACTTTCATTTAATTCAATACTTGTGACTTTTTTGTATATCTCCAATATCTTGTATATATTTTGGGATTCATTAGTAGACTCGACTTTGAGAAGAAACACATCATCCAAAAAAATAAAAAAAGACATTAACTACGATGATGAGACCATAACACTCACGAGGTCCCATTTTATGCAGGCGTTCACCATTAATGTGCTTAAATCTTTAGTTACTGAGATAAATAGGAAGGGTGATAGATGGTACCCTTGTCAAATCCCTTGGGATGTGTGAAAAAACTTGGAAGGAGAACAATTAATTAATAGAATGAAAGAGATTGACTATACGCATACCATGATCCATCAACCTCAACTAAGTCAAATTAAATTTGTCATAATCCTTTAATAGGTTTATCTAAAGCAAAATAGCTAGGATCTTTGGTAGTTTGATTGAATTCACAGCTTCCTAAGAAAGAGCCATTACATTGAGGATTTGACAATAATGGAGGAAGCCAAATTTTACTTCCAAATAATATTTCTTAAAATAGGTTTGCACTTCAACGTTATTTTCTTTGAGACCAATTTATATATTCCATTGCAACAATAAATATGATTATAGTCATTGAAAGAAGAAGTGTTTTTTTTTGGGGAATAAGAGATATGAAGGTTGAGTTGAGGACACCTACCATCTTCCTAGACCATTGAGACTCCTTAACAACCATGAGGATATTTTCCTTAGTAAAATCATAGAATCCCACATAAAATTCCACCAAACAACTATATAGACCTAGAATCTTTCCTCTTTTGAGTGAGAAGAGAATACTTACTACTTCAAAAGTTTTAGCTTCCAAACTAGTATTCATCTCTTTGATGATAGAATGAGGAATCAAATATAATTTCTAAAATTATCTGAAGAGGAAAACCTTAAGGTTCTTGTAACAAAGCATTCGAATGATGGACCCCTACGTTGGTTTTTTCCTTAAAGTATCTTTCCATTCGACTTTTAGCATTATGAATCTTCCAAAATTTTGTTTTTTTTTTCAATAATTTGCAAATTGGTGAAAGAACTTTGAGTTACTATCCCTTTCTTGGATCTAGATAGCTTAGCCTTATAACCTCATAATGACTTCCTCCCATGAGAGCCTTGAGTGCACATAAAATATATATGTCTTATTTATAAAACATACTCAATTTATTTCCTTTAAAGAAATATTTTATTTTTTGCTCAATCTCTCTTAAATGAGGTCGAAATTTATTATTGTACTCTTTTCTTTATATTTTTTATTTTTTATTTTTTTAATATCATTAATGAATTGTTGCATCAAGGGGGATTTTGAGCTAAGGTGCATTGAATTCTCCTCAAATAGCTTAATTACTCTTCTTCCATAAGTCATAAGAGATTGAGTTTAAGAAGATAAACTATCTTTGAATCTTGTTTTTCCATTCAAAGATAATTGTAAAGTGATGTGAAAAGCTTCCATAAGCTCCAAATATTTAAGAGAAAAGGAGCTCCCAAGCAAAGGATTTGATACCATAAATTGATCCAATCTGTTAGATATGTCTTCCTATTTTTTATGAAAACTACTCTAGGTAGGAACTATACTAATAGGCTCTAGATTAACTAATTTATGAACTTCAAAGAGATGCTTAAAAAATCCTCTAATGGTTCATCCTTCATAATAAAATCCATACTTTCCTTAGAGAAAGAGTTAGGTTTAAATCTCAACCTAAAATAAAGAAACAATAATAAAAGACACCTGAATCCCCTGTTGAGTCTGAGAAGGGCCTTGTATCTCGTAGGTTCCATAAATATTAATTACCTTCAAGGCTGTAATTAACTCAACCTCCAACGCAACTAATATGCATGAGTTCAAAGTGGTAGAGGAGAGAGATTTAGAAGAAGGGTTCTAGACAATGACCAAGCCCCATGAGAGATCATCAACATCCACAATATGGAAATACCACCCTTGTAGTTAGGGTTCTAAAGCAACTTGTGCTTTTGAACTTGTAGACACCGTTTCTTGGATTATAATGGTATCAATATTTTGAGCTCTAATGAGGCTTTTGAGGGCTTGCAATCATTAGAGAAATTTTGAGGTAAAAAATGGGCCTCAAAACAAAAATTTACAGAAATTTTTTTTTATAAGAACCAATACGATTCAATATGATGATTTCAACCATGGAGGATGATTCATCACTTTTGGAGTAAAAATTCAAAAAGACAAGAAAAAAAAGAAAAACTATTTTTCAGCTCATGTTTTCAACCATACGATTTTACTCAAATTTCTAGTGGGATCGCTGCTTGGATAGAGAATTTAATTTTTCATCCAAGGAATACCCATGTTGCATACTTTTGATAGACCCTACTACACAAAAATGTGAAATAAATGAAAATATGTTATTGCAATCATACTTTTCATGTATTTCACATTTTTCGTTTAGTAGATTCCATCAAAAGTATGCAACATGGGTATTCCTTAGATGAAATATTAAATTCCTCATCCAAAAAGTGCTCTCACTCAAAATTTGAGTAAAATAATAGGGATATAAGTTTAAAATACGAGTTGAAAATGTATTTTTTTCATTTTCCCTTTAAAAATTGATGAGGTAATATTATATTATTTTATTATTTCCACTATTATTATATAAGATTCCTTAGGAGGCCCATTGCAGACCTCAAAATTTCTCTAATGTTTTGGGTAACCCAAACCCTTTTGGAATTAAAGGACATACACTTAATGAGGGAACATAGTAGTGGGATTTTCTTACTTTAAAGACCCTATGGATGGTTTCTTGCTTTCCTTTTTTGATGTCCAAAACTACCTTAGGTTAGGAATTTTGATGGGTTGTGTTTTTCCCCCATAGTAGAAATAGGAACAAAATCCATGCCTAACCCCCCAAAGAAGGTCAAATTTTGACTAATTTGGCTCTAGAAGAAAGTTCATATCCCTTCTTGGAAGAATAATTCAAAGAATAGGTATCATGAGTTACGAAAGGATGAAAAATATCCACCTTCAGAGACTACCTTGCATCATTTTTCCTACAATCCCTAAGAGCAGGATCAGAAACCCCTAACTCCAAATAAGGTGAAAAGGTAAGAGAGTAATCCAAAAATAAATGAATGAAATTAGCTCTACTATCAAAGGATATACAACTAAATCATCCACACCCAATATAATGATATATTAATGTATTCATTATTTAAAAGAACCACTTGATGATCCACTAGATTTAATGCAAAAATGGGAAGAGAAACTAAATCCTAACTAGGGGGTTCTTTGGGAGCCTTGAAAGAATGAGGAGCCCTTGTGGCGCGTATTGGGTACTTCACTTGTGTTTCCCCACTTAAAGGCTTAAAAAAATCCCATCCCTGAGAACTAGTCTCTTTATTAGTCTATACCTACAAAATATTTGAGCCATAATTGGTTGTCATCGCATTTTTAACCCAATTTTTCTTCTTGAACTAGCTATTTAGTGAATCGCTGTTGAAAAATCCTTGTAAATTCTTGACCTCATTATTGAGAAACGTAAGTAGTATCGGTTTTCATAATTGTATTTGAGTCATGATGTAATGTATTTGTCAAAAAGAAAGAAAATAAAATTTATTGTAAAAGAAAAATGATTTATAAGCATGGTTTTCATGCTTCATTTATTTTATTTCTAGGTCAAATCACCCATTGTGTGCTTCTAGGGTTTCTGTATTGAGTGATTTTCCATGTCATCTTGTCCTAGACCCTTATTGGGCTCATTGTACCAAAGAATAATTATTTTATTTATTTTATGTAAAAAGTGTTTTTTATGCCTCCTCCACTGAGTCAGCCTGCCCTCCAGTCAATTAAGCTTCATTAGGAGAATTCGACCACACAGAAGGACTATAAATAACAGTTCTACTCGACCTATTTGGACATCCAATATAGGAAGCTTGATCTACAGTTTCATGAGGAATAAATAAGAGAAAATTACCTAGAAAAGAAGGAGAAAACCCTAGTGAAGGAGACATTTTTCAAGCAAAAAGAAGTTGAAATTCTATCTTTTCTGCCAGATGTGAAATTTTCTGGGTTTTCGTAGGAGGGGCGAAGTTGCAGGTCTATAGTAGGGCTGAAATTATGAAGCTGGAAGGCTGAAAATATGAGTTATTGTGGGATTAAAGAAATTTGACTAAAGTTTACTATTGAAGTTTGTCTAATCATCTTGGGAGGCTGACTTGGTGGATTGGAAGAGGTCTTTTGGTGTGGTCAAAGGTCTTGGTTATCTTATTTTATTTTATTGTAAATGAGGACAATATAATTTTTTGGGTTTTCACCTAGAAGAGGGGTTTTATCCCTGGTTGAGAGCCTATATCTTATGTCTCTATTGTATTAATATTCATGTAGTTATGTCTTTGGTAGCTGCTTGATGAAGAAAAGAAAATAAGATAATAAGAATTGAAATATAATCACAAGTAACTATCAAGATAAGAAAATATTTCTTCCTTTCTGTTTTTCTAACATCGTATCAGAGTGGAGGTAATGAAAAATGAGGAGAAAGGTAGCTAAAATGTCAATAAGAAAGGATTCAAGAACATTTTTCAAGGAAGATCATAGGGAGAAGAAAATTCCATTTGTTAGAAGAAAGCAAGTCTTGAAAGGTAACTAAAAATAACTTTTCTTCATCAAGTAAGTACATCTATGGACTCTTAAATGAAATCCAAGAAAAATCTTAAGGGAGAATCTAACTATAGAGCATGGAAAAAAATGATGGAACTCATTCATGAAAATAATAAGGTATTAGATTTTGTACTAGGAAAATTCAAGGAACCTTTGTGATGTAGGAAAGGAGAAATACAAGGAAACTAATATTATTTTCATGAACTTAATTGTGGATGGAGTCAAGGAAAAATTGATTCCTTACATATATATTCTATATTCTTCAATAAAGATGTATGGTGCTCTCTAAAACCTATTCATAATCAAGAATATTGGTCAAGTAGCTGGTCTGAAGAATGAACTTCAAACAATTATGATGACAAAGGATGACACAATGTCTTCATATTTTGTAAGAATTTCTTGTATAAAGGATGAAATTTAAGAAATTGATGAGATAGTCCATGAAAAGGAACTTGTGATTGCTTCACTTCTAGGACCACCAAAATCCTGGAATTCATTTGCAACAGGAATTAATAGTTGGAAGAATTTCCATCATTCAAATAAATGTGGTCTGCATGTATAAAAGGAGGAGTTCTTATTTTCTTGGTAGAAGGTAAACAATAAAACAAAGAGAATGGTGCAAATTCCCCCTTTACTCATGTCAAGAAGAAAGGAGTAAACAGTAAGTTTAAGGGCCCAAAGAAGAAGATTGATCTATCTAAAATAGAATGTTACCATTGTCATAAGATGGGACACTACAAGAGTCAATGTCCTGATAATCCTAAGAATGAGAAGAGAGAAAGGGACCAAGCTAATGTTTCTACTAATTAAAATCCTCAAAATAAGTCTAAAAATGAGGGCATCAAATTCAAAGACTTATTCTATTAAGTCTTATATATATATATCCTCCACTTATAGTTTAAGCTATTGTTTTTAGTTCTTGTAAAATTTCTTTTATGTTTTTCTCTAGGATCAATTTTTGATTTCTAGTGTTTATAGATTTAATATGTCTTGTTCTTGAATTGTTTTGATGAAAAGGAATCCCTCAAAAAACTATCTTATTGTAAGATCAAGAGGTAGTTTTCCCACCTTTTTCCAAAAAGATAAGTATCTTGTTCTTTATTTATTTTCATTATTAATTCCATCTGTTTGTTTAAGTTTCATTTGTGCTTATTTATCATCATCTCTCTTGTGTTTCCCTTGAAAGGAACGTTTGCAAGAATACTGTTAAGTCAAGAGGGAGCTTGCAATAAGAATTATGGCTAGATTTAGAGGGAGACTCCAAAAGAAGCAAAAAATTTTGTTGCAGAGGGAGTCGTTCAATGAGGAAACCCTACAAGGGTTTCAAAAGAATCAAATCAAGGTATGATTAAGATTACAAATATTTGTTGCAAATATTCTTCATATAAGAAGGTACGATAAATTTTTTTAAAAGTTATATTACTAACTCTCTCATGTCTAGGGTTTTGAATCATCAGTATTATTATTTTGAGTGATTAATCTTTGAATTAAATCAACCCTTATCATATTTGTTAGTATGAAATCTTAACTCAAGTGTACAAAAAGAGATCACTTTAGACGCATGTGAAAAACAACCCTAACAACAAATATGGTTGTCTAACTACTTAAGATCTACAATAGCCGGTCGAAACAAATGCAAAATAAACTTGGATCTATGCAAATAAAGCAACTAAAAAACAAAATAAAATATCCAATGGAAAAGACAAGAATTATAAATAATTTTTTGTATTATGTAACACCTGGGAAGGGAACATAAAGAGTCCCAATCAATGGGATGGGTTCGTGGCTGTCCTCAAATGCTTCAGCTTCAGAGTTTCTCTCTCAATGGTACAGAATACCCAAGACATGTAGAACTCAAAGGGAGATCTATAAGAAAAAAGAAAATAAAAGTGAATCAAAGATAGAAAATGATAAGAGGATCAAAGTCTGACTAAGATAAAAGGATCAAAGGTAAAAAATGAATGGAAAACCCTTCTATTTATAACAAAATATTGAGTTATCCTTGATAATGGTGCATAATAAAATATTATTAACCAAAATCTAGATCTAACTGCTTGGAATATTTTATTATATTTTGTTGGAGGGAAAAGGAATTTAAATTGGTTAAATCCCTTTATTTAGAAATAATAAACAAATAAAGTATTTATTTATCATTCGAGGATGGGATCACGGAATAATTAAACAAATAATGATTTGTTTTATTATTCCTAAATTATTTAGTCAAATTTAACAAGGAATACGAATTAAATAATTGTTTAATTAATTATTCCTAGAGAATAATAAGATAAATAATGATTTATCTAATTATTTATCATTAATTGGGTTAAATATGACCAGGAATACAATTAAACAATGGATTAATTATTTATTTCTAGAGGAAAATCAAATAAATAAGGATTTATTTAATTATTCCTCATGGGGTTTTCTATTTGGACTAGAAATAACTTAATAAACTATGGTTTATTAAATTATTTTATAGTGAAAGCAATTTTACTATGGCAAAATTAGTCTTACATGGTGCATTTTGATCCATCTATTTATATATGGTTAGATGACCAAAAATTGGTGTAACAGATTGCCCCCCAACATGCGAGCGTTATGAGTTAATCGTATGACCGAAGTACATTGTAAGAACATAATCAATAGACACTGAAGGGGAGTCATAGAGAGAGAGATACGTAGGCGAAGCAAAGCAAGAGAGAATAATAACCTTGAGGGGGTGAGACCGACAACCGTAAGTCTCCTTTAATGGTTGAGTACATGTATATAATGAGGCAGGGGAGGCATGCTTATGTTGTTGAGATAACAAAGTACAAATAATAATGGTTCGCTCAGTACAATGAAACTGAGCTATAAAGTACATGATATGTTGGCGTAAACAGGGGCCAAACAAAAACATAATGGATCCCACATACATACTACACCTGGGACAACATACACGACTGAATACAGTAATATCTGAGTACATGAGATATAATAACAACTGCAGAAGCCCTGATAAAGAGGAAAGGGCTCTGAAAATATGAATGGATCATCTAAGTGATACATGCATGCTATAGGTGCTGCAAGCGGCTGGGGTCAAACCCATCAAATCTGTTGAGCTGCATCTGAAGCTGTAAAAATGAGATCATCCAGGCATGTGGGGGGCTACCTGAAGGGCCACCCCCTCATGAGGTCTGATACATCTCACACACACCTTGGCATCACTGGATCAATTTTCTAGATCACCAAACTATCTAGTATATGAATCTCAATCATGCTGAAGTGGAGTGGATGAGAAACAATAAAGTCAAAGGGAAATAAGGGTAACCTTTGCTTGATCCAAGGCACCGAATAAGAATGGAAGCTGGAACCAAGATACACCACCTCTAGATCTGTCTTCTGGAATTAATGAGCTGATGTTGATAAAAGGAGGTCCGCCATAGGTGAGGTAATGAGGGTCCTCAACTAAGGCACGAGGGAATATAATAGAGCGACTGATGGAATGACACCAAGTTAAACATGGGGACTAAGTGGTAAGTAAGGTATCACATAAATTATAATATTTAAAGATATGGTATCAAGTATCTACGATATATGGATCGCTGGAGAGGCTGGTAGGACAAACCACCCAAGGAATGTGAGAATAATTGACCATACCTAGATGGGTGGGGTATAGGCCAAGACTTATGTTAATGAAGTGAAAAGGTGGCCAGGGGTGCCATCATGCCCCCAAGCATGGGATACTGCCCCCAAGCATATGTGGTGGAGGGAAGTGATCTGGTATGCTAAGGTGGGAATGATGCCGCTAGCTAGAGGCTAGGGAACAACAATGTCTAAGGGACTGGGTTAGTGATGTATGATGAAGGAATGATTAAGTGGAACATACCTAGAGTGATGTGAAGTGATGTGAGACTCTAGAGGTTCTTCTAAATAGGGAAGAATAATGGTAGTAGAATCGACACTACCAGATGCACTAGGAGGGTTGTGGAGAATTGCTTCTACTAGAATCTCAAATATGGGTGCCCCCTTACCCAAACATTGGATGTCAATGTAATGGCCACAAAGTGTATGTGGTTCAAATGCAAGGGTTTGATGTAAGTGGGGGTATATCCAATCGAATTCACTTTGGATGAAATATTTGGATTCCACAACATATTGGTCATGGAACTATCTCGAAAGGAAGTATGCATGGTGGTGAATATCATCCCAAGGAAAGTCAGGGGTGGTCATTAATTCCACAATGTCTTCATCAGAGTGAAATATGGGGGGACTGGTAAGACAAATACCACATGACGTGGCATGGATACCTGACGCATCATCATGAAAAATATGGTTCACATACACATTGCTATGGAAGGTATACGAAGAGCTAGTAGATGAAACATCTACCGATGTTGAGCCCAAGGTGATCACCGAAGGAGGTTTAGTCGAAAAAGAAGGGAACTCCCCAGAGGGGTGTTCCACCAAGGATCTCATGGATGATGACGAATAGTGGATGGTGGCCGAAGGTTTCATCATCTCGACATCGGGTGGAGGTATGAAAAGGTCCACTGGTTCTACTGTAGCAGAACTCACAAGTAGAGTGGTACATGATCAACTACGAGTGTCCTCTATTTCGCGAAGAGCTTCAAGAGTGTCGTGAAAGTCATTGAGACAGGGAAAAAGGTGAGAATAATGGCCATAAATATCACATAAAGCACAAGGATGGTTTGTGCACCATGTTTTGAGTTTCTTAGCTGAATCCAGTAAGGTAACATAGACCTCCAGGATGTCAGATTCCTGAAACGATATTTCGACCTCAGGTTTGAGACAAGGAATTTCAGGACAAGTATGGGTGGCGTGGTCAACAACATCACACAAAGCGCATAGAGGTGACTTCTTTGGAGGCTTAGGAGGAGTAGGCGTTGTTTGGGAAACCTTATCCTTAGGTTCCTTCTTACGGGATTTCCCCCCTGATCAGATGCTACCACAACAAGAGTATATTCCTGTTGAGGTGGATGAGGCACTGGAGCAAAGGTAGGAGTCATGGCGACTAGTTGGACTAGGTCAAAGCGGTATAAGGTTTGCGCTGACCAGGTGGGGTTTCGGCTGGGGGATCGATGTACTAGACTGGGATCCCCAAGGTCATATTGGGAAGGCTCAATGTAGCCATAATAGGTACCGAAAAGACTCCAAAAGGGGGAGCTAGAAACTTTATCTGACTGGAGGGGTAATGGCCTGGTGGAATGGCTCCCAACTGGTTAAGGCTAGGGGGAACCGTTCCTGGTTGAAAAGGAGTGGAAGAGATGCCAACAGAAGAGGAGGGTCCTTAGAAGGAAGGCCTTGCAAGCTCCATCGAGTGACCACCAGCAGGTTGCAGAGGCTTAGGTTTCTAGGTGGTTGAACCAGATTGCTTAAGGTTGGTTCGAGACGATTGCATCATGCAATCATTCGACAAGATGTGATCTGCGATAAAGTGGGGGGGACCAAGGAAAGCACTAAGAAAGGTGGAATCTTTATAGAATCCTAGTGAAAAACTGGAAAAAAGGTGCGACTAATTGTTTATGGACCACCGAAGAGATGATAGAATCAGGAGAGAGCTGAGACTTTGGTTCATAATATGTCAACTGATCTATGGTGACAATCTTTCCATTGTGAGGAAAACACATCTTACGGTGAACCACTGATGCGATATCAGACGTCGCATAGGTGTAGCTACAGGCCAACAAGATGTTGTAATCCAAGGGGGCATCAATGGCTTCAATGTCAATGCAAATAGCCTTGCCCACAAGAGTAACCGGACAATTGCAGAACATGCCAAGGGGCTGAGAATAGTGACCATCCCAAGCACGTAAAGTGATAGTGGATGGTACTAACTCAAGTAATCCAAGCTGATTCTAACAGAGGCAGACATCACACAGGTAGATGCCCCCTCGTCAATGATAAAACGTGAAACATGCTCATTCCAAATCTTTACATGAATTTGGAAGGCGACGGATGAAGGTAAGGGGGGATGTTTTGATTTGTCAACATCAAAGATGATCAAAAGATCATTTGAAGGATCCACATCGACCAAAGAAGATATTATAGCTTTACGTTGTGAAGGGCACGACTGGAGGGCTTCCAACATTGAAATAGAAGCAGGAGATTGTGCTAAGTCATATATTTTGCTGTAATTATGGGCAGCTTTGGAGGAAGCAGCTATTCGGTGTAATGGCCCTTTGGGGATCTTGGGAAGGACCTTTGCACATGGATGAGGAATTTGTAAAGGGACATTCGATATCAAACTAGACTCTGTGGAACAGTGGTTTGAGGCCCGGTTGCAGAGGAAGCAGGTGGCTTGCCATATTGGTGCGACCGAGTTTAAAGGTTAACATCCACGGTATTACCCACGTCAGAATTCATCATGAGAATATGGTAATCAGAGGTGCCAGATTGAGGAGGTTGAGGGGCAGCCTGACCTTGAGGGGGTTGGGTAACCACATATCCTTGATGAGGGAAAGGATTAGTAAAAATAGGCAGTTGAACAGGTGTAACATTTGGAGGAGCTGAAACCATGGCTTGCTATCCTCTAGATGTTTCTTATGCTTCCCACGACTGGTGCATTTGGGGTATAAGGGGAAAATCGTGAGTATAATGGCCATGCACACCACAACAAGAACAAGGCTTGTTCGTATGAAGAGGCCTGTCCTGCTTGGGATGAGTGCCATGTCGCTGGTTGTTAGTGTTTGGAAGATTAGGTTGACGCCCTTGATTACCTTGCATGGGTTGATTTTGGTTGCCTTTCCTCTTTTTCTTAGAGATTGGAGGATTAGTCACGCTCTACTGGGCATACACCTGACTCAGAGGGGGAGGTGGCTACTGCGACAGAGGTTGAGAAGGTGTAGGAGGTTGGGGCACTAATTATGGAGGGGATGGAGCACCAAGTTGTTGATACAGAGATAAAGGAGGTTAAACAACATTGTGGTAAATAGGTTGAGCGACCGCACACCCTGGCATCAAATAATGCAGTGGGGAAAATGTGCTTTGTCCTGGATACATGTTGCCGGGAGGGGGATAAGTGTTCAAGGAGTTGGCCCCTCCCTGAGGGAAACCATAACCCATGGGAGGATGATTATACGGATGTGAAAGAGCTCCAACAATACCATCGACAGCGTGAGATGCCCCTGGTACGTTGGCACCACCAGGTCTAGGAAGATATGGTAAGACGATATAAACATAACCAGATTGAGAGTAGATGAGGTCATATTTCAAGGCGATTTGGAGAGCTTCTTCCTCTTTCTGAGGAAAGTGAGATGCGACATCTTTAACGATAGAGGGAAAAAGCATCGTGAGAAACCAATCCATATAGACATGGTCGTCGAATGTGGGATCTAGAAATAAGATCCTCCTTCTACGCCATTCTTGGACATGGTCAGAAGGGCGAGTGACAAAATTTTGATGGAATGCAGTCAATAATTCATTACGAGTATCATATCGAATAGGTAAATGGAACTAGGATAGGAATTCTTTTGTGAGAGTCACAATAGTGGAATGAGAGGAAGAGGTTTGGTTGACATACCACTTTGCAACGTTGCCAGTGAGCATACGCTGGAATAACCGAAGACGGATGGAGTCATCAATGATAGAATTGGACTAACACCACATGTGGAAGGAGCAGACGTGATTAGTAGGGTCTTATCTAGTGTTTCCTTCGAAGATTTCATAAGGAAGCTTAGTTGTCATAACATACCAACCTAGATTATGGTGTATAGGGTCGTTGATTAACTGGCTGAAATCGTGGAGGCTCAAACCTGCCATAAAAGGTAGCAAGGAAGTAGCCGAGATGGTTTTCGTATTGGTTTCACCACTAGCAGCTCCATGGTACCTAACATGGTGGGAGAATGAGGTAGAGGGGAACCAGGTTCAGAACTAGAATGAGGGCCTGATGGACCAGAATTAGAGTCGGTATAAGGACTCAGCGGAGGACTGACTTGGTGGCGACGAGGTGGAGTAATTTTTCCTAACGAAAACTGAGGATGAAGGCTTAGGAGTCTTTGGGATAAACGCCCTAGGGGTGCAATGACCGCAAGATGCAGATTCCCAACAAGGTGGAAGAGAAATAAACAAAGGCTCAGAGGGAAAATAGATTAATTACAATATTTATGTCTTGGCTTGGTGGTGTAAACCAAGCGCTCTTCGCTTTAGGTGTGCATGTCTGCGATATTTGTGTTAATTTTAATTAAGCCCAGATGGCTGTGTATAAAGAAAAAGAAGAAATGTTGTATAACCATTAAATAGAACTTAGAGCGACAATGAAATAAATAGCTAAAGAAGCATGAATTCTAACCCAAAAATAAGGGCTCCCAAGCAACTGTTAAAACCTAAGGTCTAAGGGACAGGTATCTAATGACTCAGATCTACTGAAAAGAGATGCAAAAAACAACAAGAAACCAGAGTGAAGATTGCTGCAAAATGGGAGGCAACAGGTTAAAACCCTAAGGGAAACAAGAGGGACCCTAAGGGAAAGATCAAACAAGACTCAAAGGGGAGTTTTGGATGAGATAATAATCAAAACAATGTTACCGATGAAATAGGTAACCGCAATGTTACCTACTTTTTTTTGGTAGCATAAAAAGCACCTGATTTTGAAAAGTGGTGATGCAGAATCACCATTTTTTTTTTTGGGTGCACATTTTTGACACTCTAAAATTTTTATTTATGAAGTATGAATATTTGTTTTAAAATGTTAGTGATTTTCATGCTAATTTTGAAATGTATTGATGCAGCATCAAATTTTTTTTTTTTTTTTTAGAGCGGTGATTTTCATGCTAATTTTGAAAAGTATTGATGCTGCATCAACCTTTTTTTTTTTAGAGCAGTGATTTTCATGCTAATTTTGAAACGTATTGATGCTGCATCAACCTTTTTTTTTAGAGTAGTGATTTTCATGCTAATTTTGAAACGTATTGATGCTTCATCAACCTTTTTTTTTTAGAGTAGTGATTTTCATGTTCGTAATAAAACACAAAACTTAAATAAAAAAAAATATATAAAAACAATAAAAAAACCAATAAAAATGTAAAAAAAAACAAAAATAGCTCATAAAAATAAAAAATTTAAACAAAAATAAATAAAAAAAACAAAAATATTTGAAAATTATATCAAAGGAAATGACAAAATTTGAAGGAAAAAAACACATAATTTAAAGAAAAAAAACAAAAATTCACCAAAAAATTAAAAAAAAAAAATCAAAAACATTTTTTTCTAACTTATTAAAAAAAACAATATATTTAAAAATATATATATATTTAAAAAAAAAATTAAAATAATTAAAATTACAAAATTAAAATTTAGAAAAAAAAATAAATTAATTAATTAATTAAATTTAAAAATTTAAATTAAACAAAATAATAATAATAAGGAAAAAAATACAAATTTTAAAATTTACAAAAAAAAAACAAATTAAAAAAGAAACAATTAAAATTGAAAAAAAAAAAAACTATCATTAAAAAACAAAAAAAATGAAAAAAACCACGTGCAAATAATTAAAAAACAAATATACATAAATTTAGTGTTTTTTTTTTTTAGTGAAACCATTTATAGATTTTAAAAATGAAAAACTAAATAAACGAAAAAATTAAGAAAAACAATTAAATTAAATTAAAATTTAAAAATTTTAATAAATAAATTTTAAATTTTAAATTAAAAAAAATAATTATTCTATAATATTAAATATAAAACAAATTAAACAAATTGAATTTAAAATAAAAAAATTGAATTAAAAAAATAATTTTAAATTTTTTGAAATTCAAAATTTAAAAAAAAAATCAAATTAAAATAAAAATATTAAAAATTAAAATAAAAATTAAAATAAAAATAAAATCAAATAAAAAATAGATGTACATATATATTAAAAATTAAAAAAAAAAAAAAAAACGAATTTTATTTTAAATAAAAATATTAAATTTAAAAAAAAAATTAATTTTTTGAAAAAATAAAAATTATCTTTTAAAAAAAAAAAAAAAAAAAATCAATTAAATTTTTTTTTTTTTTTAAATCAATTAAAAATAAATAAAATAAAAAAATATCAATTAAAAAAAAAATTATGCGGTGGTCGGGGCGCGGCCCGCCCGCTGGGCGGCGCCACGGGGGTGGCCCAGCCGGCCTCTCGGCCCCCGGCGGGCGGAGGGCCGGGAGGCCGGCTGCGCCGCCCCCATTGCGCCGCCCAGCGGGCGAGCTGTGCGCTCACAACCTGCTCGCTGGGCGGCAAGGGCCGGCCGGGGGGCGCCACGGGTACGGCCCAGCCGGCCTCCCGGCCCTCCGCCCGCCGGGGGCTGAGAGGCCGGCTGGGCCACCCCCATGGCGCCGCCCAGCAGGCGGGCCGCGCCCGACCACCGCAGAAATTTTTTTTTAACTGATATTTTTTATTATTTTTTTTTAATGTTTTTTTTTAATTGATTTTTTTTTAATTTTTTTTTTTTTTTAATTTCAAAATATATATATATTTTTTAAATTATTTAAAATAAAATTAGTTTTGTTTTAATTTTTTTTAATTTTATTATTTTTTTGTTTTAAATTTATTAATATTATTATTTTTTTTAATATTTTTTATTAAATTTTGTCCATTTTTTTTATTTAATTGATTTTTTTTTTTTTTTTTAAGATTTCATAATTTGCTTAGTTTTTTAATATAATTTTATAAAATTCAATAAATTTTATATATATATTTTTAATTTATTTCGATTTAATATTTTTTTAAAATGTTTTACTCTTTTTTGTTAATTACATAAAATTTTTATATTTTTTTATTTCAATTAAAATTGTGTATTTAAATTTAGATTTTTTTTTTAATGAAACTTAATTTTTTTTTTTTTTTTTTTAATTTATTTAATATTTTTTTTCTTTTTTTTTTCAATTTTCCATTTTTAATTGATTTTTAAAGTTTTTAAAGTTTTTCGTTTAACAATATATTTTTTTTTCTTTTATATTTAAAATTTATTTTTTCTTTCAAAATTTATTTGTTTATTCATTTATTTATTAAAATTAATATTTTTGTTTTTAAATTTGATTTGTTATTTTAATATTAACCTCTTTTTTTTTAATTTAATAAAATTTGATGTATATACCTATTTTAATTTAAGTTCATATATATATTTTAATTTTTATAATTTAAATTTAATTTATTTTTTATAGTTTATTTGTTTTTTTAATATATATTGTTTTAAATTTGATATTTTCATTGTATTTTATTTTTATTTTTATTTTTTAATTAATTTTTATTTTTTTTTTCCTTTTAATTTGAATAGTGTTTTTTTTTTAAATTTTGAATTTTTAAATTTATTAAAATTTAATATATTTCCTGAAATTTAATTATTTGTTTTAATTTTTTTTTCTTTTTTTAAAATTTAATAAGCATTTTCTTTTTCTTTTTTAAATTTAATTTCTATATTTTATTTTTTACAATTTCCTTCTTTTTTTAACTTGTTTTTTTTTTTTTTTAAATTTAATATTTTTATTTTGTTTTTATTTTTATTTTTTAATTTCTATATTTTTTTAAATTTTAATCTTAATTTTTTTTTGGTTTATTTTTTAATTTTTTTCCCTTAAATTTTAGGTTTTTTTAATGATTGAATTAAAATTTTTACTTTGTTTTTATTTTTATTTTTTTTATCTTCATATATTTTTAAATTTTAAGCTTTTAAATGTTTTTATTTTTTAAATTTATTTTTTTTTCTTAAATTTTAGGTTTTTTTTTAATGTTTGAATTTTAAAAATTAAAAGATGTTACTTCTATTTTTAAAAATACCAAAAGTATGACATAATTTTTTTTTTGTTATTCCAGCATGAACTGGTTTTGTTTTGAGGGTGTTTTTTCAATCATTTTTTCAAGAAACAATTTTGTTTTTACCATAATTTTATAAAATGTTGAAATTTGACCTTCAAAAAAAACGAAGTGCGTTCTGGAAGACACACTTTTTTTTGGGGGGGTGTTTTTTCAATCCTTTTTTCAACAAACAATTTTTTTTTTAGCATAATTTTAGAAAATGTTGAAATTTGACCTTCAAAAAAAAACAAGTGCGTTCTGGAAGACACACTTTTTTTTTTTGGGGTGTTTTTTCATGTTTTTTGAGAGTTTTTGGGCTAGAGTTCCCGTTTTGAGGTCAGGTTACCTATTTCATCGGTAACAGTGTTTCAATCTAAATGGATCTAAAAGAAAGAGGGACCATACCTTGAAAAAGGGCTCAAAGTGCTACAAAATATCAGTTTACCTACTCAGCTAAACCCTTCCTAAAAAGGTGGAAGCGTATTAAAGCCCTAAGAGGCTTATTCCCACTTCAAAAAGAAAAACTAAGCATATCTAGGTCTAAGATAGGTGGATATAGAGGTCAATTAATCTTGAACAATAATTGCAGCAAACCCTAAAAATTACAGTAAAACCCCACAAAAAACTACATCTCGCAGGTACTGACCTGCTGACTGGTGAACTTGCCATTTTTGGCATGAAATCTGCTATCTAAGCCTTCAACTCGTAGGTTTAGGGCTGAAAAGTGCGATTTTTACTTACAAAAGTCTCGACGATAGGTTGCAAAATTTGTTTTTCGTCTGTGTCGCGACCGATACCTGCTACCTGCAGAAAACACCCAGAAACATGCAGAAGTTAAATTTTTTACTGTTTTAGGGCATAAAAAGTAAAAAAGAACATTAAGAAGCTAAAAAGAAAGCTGAATAAAAAACCCTAGGTAATGAAGCAGATGGCCACGTAGGAAAATATGAATAAAACCCTGTGGAGTTTCCAATTGTTAGTATGAAATATCAATGCAAGTGTACGAAAAGAGATCACTTTAGCTGCACATGAAAAAAAACCCTAACAACAAATATGGTTGTCTAAATACTTCATATTTGCAATATCCAGTCAAAACAAATGCAAAATAAACCCATATCTATGCAAATAAAGCAGCTAAGCAACAAAATAAAATAAGAGTTTCTCCAAAATATCCAATGGACAAGACAAGAATTATAAATAATTTTTTGTATTATGTAACACCTAGGAAGGGAACATAAAGAGTCCCCCTCAATGGGATGCATTCTTGGTTGTCCTCAAATGCTCCAGCTTCATAGTTTATCTCTCAATGGTGTAGAATACCCAAGACGTGTAGAACTCAAAGGGAGCTCTATAAGCAAAAAGAAAATAAAAATGAATCAAAGATAAACAATGATAAGAGGATCAAAGTCTGACCAAGATAAGAGGATCAACGATAATAAATGAATGGAAAACCCTTCTATTTATAACAAAATATTTATTTATCCTTGATAATGGTGCATAATAAAATATTATTAACCAAAATCTAGATCTAACTGCTTGGAATATTTTATTATATTTTGTTGGATGGAAAAGGAATTTAAATTGGTTAAATCCATTTATTTACAAATAATAAACAAATAAAGTATTTATTTATCATTTCGAGGATGGGATCAAGGAATAGTGAAAAAAATAATGATTTATATTATTATTCCCAAATGATTTAGTCAAATTTAACAAGGAATATTAATTAAATAATGATTTAATTAATTATTCCTAGAGAATAATAAGATAAATAATGATTTATCTAATTATTTCTCATTAATTGCGTTAAATATGATTAGGAATATAATTAAACAATGGTTTAATTAATTATTCCTAAAGGAAAATCAAATAAATAAGGATTTATTTAATTATTCCTCATGGGGTTTTCTATTTGGACCAATTTTTTTTTTTTTTTTGTAAGTTAGGCTAAGCTATATTAGATCAAAAAGAAAACTTTACATAAACGTTCGGCTAAGATGATAAGCAGAGATTAACCAATCCCAGCCTTAGAAACTTTCAAAATAGCGCAGGTTTGGGGCTGCCTCCCAGGAGGAAACCAACCCCTTAATAGCATCAGACAATCATTGTTTACAAAGCGTTTCGTGACACACATAAAAACAAAATATCTGTACTATGTGATGAAATACCAAAAAATAGAAAAGAACCAAGCAACCATGCAGTCATGGTGTTCCTTCATCATCCTCTGTATCAGGTTCCTCCTCCTCGATGCGACATCCATATTCTTGCACAATGGCTCCTCCTTAGTAGAAGGCATGTGTGGGGGCTTAGGAGTGGCTACACAGATGATAGGAGCGACTGGGTACTTAGCATCTGGAACTCTCGTCCAAACTCCTTTCGAATCCATGATCCATAGATCTATATCCTCCTCCGTGGGCTCTTGAAACGGGAGAGGCTTGGTTTTTTGAGGAGTGATGGCTCAGAGTGTGCAATGGTGGAATTCTTGGGGTCCCTTCTGCCCCTCTAATTCTCTGGAGCTAAGTCTATCTCATCCTGGGTGCACTTAGAACTTTTAGGTGCTTCCCTATCATGAATGCTAGAAGAGGAGCCCTCAATGGATTCCAGACGGTGGTCATGTATGCGATGATAGCGACTCGAGAATGCAACTATTTGGCTACCTTGATAGTCTTTTGACACTGTCGTGGAGCCATGGGTGGGCTAACAAGCAAAGGGGAGAGACTGCGCTTAAAGCAGTGAAGTGTGCAATAGGAGAAGGCACAACAGAGAATCACAGTGGGGGGGGGGGTACACAACAGAGGGGCATGCGGAAGGGGGGCGTGCAACAATGGTGCCTGCCTCAGAAAACATGTAGCAGAATGGAGAAAAAGAAGAGGGAAATTCAGCAGGGAGGTGCACAGTCGTGGGGGACACAGATGGGGGCACACATCAAGGAGGGAATAAACGAAAGAAGCACAAGTAAGGGGGCGTGCGCAGCAGGTGGAACACGTAGGGAAATTGAAGTAGCAATAGGATGGAAAGGGAAGAGGCATAGAAGGCTCTGGAGGTCGACTGGAGCAGCGAAGCCATGAAAGAATGAGGAGTAACAACGCATTTTGAAGACCTGTGGCACACTTTCATATGCGAGTTTGGACAATTCACTTGAGATTGCATGTGATTAAATGTATGATAGAATATTAGGTGCAGGAGAGTGCCAGTGTGAATGATTGATGAGATGAGGGTCTGCATCAGGTTAAAGCTGGCTGTGCAGGGTGTCGTCATCCTAAGCATGGGAAGAATTGGCTTTGCAGGTCAAGGCATGTCAACCACATCCGGGGAAGTTTGATCCTTTTGGAGGAGAGTGTGGTAGTTCTCTTGCAAGGTTTCATCCTCAATCTAAGAGAAGTTGGGGTGATATAACGTTGAATGGCTATCCACTCCTTTGTTGGGCAGGAGATCAGCTACGATGTTTGCCTTTCTGCGCACATGGTGGAAGGTAATGGCCCTATGGTGTTGTAGAAAATGTTCCAGGAAATTGAGATGGTTTGCTAGCCTCCAACTGGTAGAAAAATTTGAGGGAGAAGTGACAAGGAGTATGTGGGTGGCTGCTTGAATGATGAGTTGCGAGTCTCCTTCCATTTCCAGTGGGAAAAATTTGAGCTCAATGGATCTGGAGATACCCTGTATAAGCCCCTCTAGCTCCGTGGTGTTGTTGTTGTCCCACCCTAGGTTTCCATAGTAGGTGTGTAGGTTCCATTAGAATCTTTGAAGATACCCCAAAATTCGGCTTCCCCCAGGTTTCCTTAGGAGGCTTTGTCGAAGTTGCACTTGAAGAAACCAGCTTGGGCGGGGTGGGGGTTCCATTGTTTTAGGTGCGAAAATCCTACCTGTGCTCGGGGAGGAGTTATCGGTTGGGGGCTTAATGCATATGTGCCAATTGTTCCAAATGGTGAATTCAACTACGGTTGTCAGGAGGTCATCCTTCCCCCAGTGAGCCATGGTGAGAGTTTCTTCTAAGTTTTTGTGTAGCTTGGACCAAATTTTCTCTGAATTTGAGGTCGTGTCTTCAAAGATATTGTATTTTCTTTCTTTCCAGATATTCCATATGAGTAGACCTGGAATCAGCTGCCAGAGATGATTTAGAAGATTTATGGAGTAGGGATTATCTTGCCATTTTATAATGGTATTGGTGATGTTTCCCCTGTCTCGATTGGATCTTCTGCATAGCATTTCAATCCTATCCCAAAAAGTGTTGGATATGGGGCAGAGGTCCAACAGATGATCAATGGTTTCGATGTCGTTCTGACATATGGGACACCTTGAAGGACCTAAAAAACCTCACCTAAAATATTCTCCCATGTGAGAATGCATCTTTTACTAAGCAACCATAAAAATGTAGCTACTTCGGGCCAAATCTTAGCAGTCCATATCTTCTTCCATATCTGATTTGTGGGGCCAGGGTTCGACTGTTGTAATAGATGATAGGATTCCTTAGCTAAGTAGTTACCACTTGCAGTATGGCCCCAACGAAGAATTTATATCCCATGCTGAGTTCTGATTCTTATTTTTTTTGTTAATTCCTCCCAAATATATTTGTGATGTTCATTTTTCTAGTCTCCATACCATATATTTGTGTGCAACCAAGTCCTGTAATCTTGAATTGTTTAATTGGTCCAAAAGTCTTAGATGCAATTTTGTTCTCTTTCCTGTACGACTATGCTCCCAAGGGGTCGAGGGAAGATTGAGGATAGACTGGGCATTTGCTGCCATGAATCCTCCCAGAATCTAGCTTGAGTTCCACTGCGTAGTTTCTAAAGGTTGTGGGTTTGGATCAATTTTTTTTGTTGGCTGGCTGCATTCCAGATTTGGGATCCTCCAGGAGCGATGTTGAATCTAATTAGTTCCTCCATGGGCCAATTTCTTGCATATTTGACAGCCCATAGGTTTTCCCACGGTATGTGGGTTGGATACCCATTTCCACCATATATTGGCTCCCATGATGCTACTTCTGTGCTATGGATCTCTTAGTCCCAGTCCTCCCTGCGCTTTCGGAGTACAAACCTCTTTCCATTTGACGAGCGCCCATTTTTTCTTATATTTCAATCCCCCCAAAGAAGGTTCTTTGCATATTGTGAATGGCTTTGAGGACCCATTTTGGTGCTGCTAGAACATAAAAGAGGTATATGGGTAGGGATTGAATTACAAATATGATGAGAACAAAATTTATGACATTTTTGAGGGATTGATGTGTCTAGTTGAACAATTTAGTCTCCATTCTGTCCAACAGCTATCTCTAGGAAGAGTGTTTGATAGTTGAGTCCGTGAGCGGAGCTCTTAGGTATTTGGATGGCAGAGAGGATATGGTGAAGCTCAGGATGTAAGCTATGTTGCGCTAAGTGATAAGAGGCATGTTGAAAAAGAAGATTTTAGATTTTTCAAGGTTGACAGTAGTGCCATAGGCTTCAAATAAACAATAAATAAGGGTTCTTAGGGTGCAAGATTCTAGTACAGAGGGGTGCCCCATTATCGTATTGTCATCCACAAATCGCTGGTGGGAAATGGGGGGGAGATTGTGTAGAGGAATTCCCTGAAGGTTGTGCGATCAGATAGAGCTCTTTATCAGGCGGCCTAGGCCCTTGGCCATAAGAACAAAGAGAAAGGATGAGATAGGGTCCCATTGCCTTATACCTCTGTAGGGGTTGAATTCTGCCAAGGGGATGCCATTGAAAAGAATATAGATAAAGGGAGAGGATATCAAGCTCATGATCCAACAGACCCAAGTTTGGCTGAAGCCAAAGTGCAGTAGGATTTTCTTTATGTAGTTCTAGCTGAGCTTGTTAAATACCTTGGACAGGTAAATTTTGAGGAGCATGCACATTTTTTTTGAGGTTTTTAAGGAGTGTATGAAATTATGGGTTAGGATGATTCCATCAAGGATCTACCTACCCTCAACATAGGCAGTTTTATTTGGAGAAATGAGCATGTGAAGAAGATGCTTGAATCTATTAGCAATAACTTTTGAAATGATTTTATAAATTACATTGCAGATTGCTATGGGTCTATACCTACTTGGAGAAGCATCATTATCTTCCTTTGGGATGACAGTGAAGAAGGTTGCATTGAGAGCTGGCAAAATCCAGTGGGTGTTACACGATTCCTCTACTATGCCCCAAACTTCCTCTTTGATAGTGTCTTATAAGAAATGGAAGAAGTTGGTGGTGAATCCATCCAGTATAGGGGATTTCCCTTCTTTTAATTGGAGAACAACTTGTTCGACATTTGACAATGTTGTGGCTTCAAGCAACATCTTATTGTGATCCTCACTGACCAATTTTGGGATGTGCTGTGTAATTTTTCCAATGGCCTCCTGTCGTTGGATGTTGGGTTCTTTGAGGATGTCCTTGAAGTGATTGAGGATTTCCTCAGTGATGTCCTCATGCTTTTCCATACACTCCCCATTTTGATTTTGAGGACTATGATATTGTTGTGCATCCTATGTTGGATGGTAGAACGATGAAAGAATTTTGTGTTTCTTTCTCCATCCTTAACCTAGCATATCTAGGATTTATGTTTCCACAAGATCTCTTCTTGGCTTATTCTCTCTTCCAGTTGGGATGTTAGTGACTTTTCCTTGGTATCTGAGTCTACTAATATTCCTTCTGATATGATTTTTATTTTGAGCTGCTTCATTTTCTCTTCCAGATCTCTTTGGTCTTTGAAGATGTTGCCGAAGGTGGTCTTGTTCCACAATTTCAGTTTACCCTTGAGCATCTTAAATTTATGTTGTAGCTGATACATTTTTGTGCCTGAGGGTGGTGTGAGGGAAGCCCACCAATTTTATATAAGGTCCTTGAACCTTGGATGTTTGAGCCAAAAGTGTTCAAAACGAATTTTTTTTGGGGTGGCTATACCCGGTTTGAGCCATTGGAGCTAGATCAACCAATGGTCTGAGCCAAAGGTTGGGATGATGGTGTGTTGTGTAACCAGCTCCAAAAATAGAAGAAAAGAGATATCAACGCCATAGAAATAAGCCACTTCGAGGGGGAAACCTCCAATACATTACATGAATGAACAATTCTTGGATGATACAAATTACAAAACCTCCTTTCTATATATAGGAGTCCATGGGGCTATAATGTAATCCTAGTGGGCCACAATGTAATCCTAGCCGACCTAACAATAATAATTTAAGGGCACAATAATAACAAAATGGGGGTTACAAGGGTACAATAATAACAATAAGGGGGTTACACTAACAACAATAAGGGACTATACTAGTAATATAGGGACCTAACATGCCCCTCTCCTTCAAAAAGTGTTGTCCTCAATGCTTGAGTAGCTCTGGGTGCTTCTGTATAAAATTCTCATCCTCCCATGTAGAATCTTGAGTGGGTAAGTTCTTCCACTTGATGAGATACTCTGAAATTGATCGATTCCGTAGTTGTCGAGTTCTTTTTTCCATGACTGCTTCAGGTTCCAATATGATTTTCCCTTCCCCATCAATTTCTGGCAATACTGTTTGAACTGGAAGATCTTCACCTATAACCTTCTTCAAGCATGAAACATGGAAAACTGGATGTACTCGCGAAGAAGCAGGAAGCTCCAATTTGTATGCCATAGTACCAATCTTTTGCAACACCTTGTAAGGACCATAGTACTTTGGCGATAATTTATTATCCTTCTTTGCTTGCTTGGGGGACATTTGTTTGTATGGTTGTAGCCGTAAAAATACCCAATCTCCTACATCAAAACTTCTCTCGCTACGATGTTGATCTGCCTGTTGTTTCATTCGATTTTGTTCCAAATTCAGGTTATCCTTTAAGAGTTGGAGAACTTCTTGCTGATGCTCGATGTGATCTTCCACTGCTTGAACCTTCGAATTTTCCCTTAAAGATGATGTGATGGATGGTTGATGATATCCATAAAGTGCCATAAATGGGGTCATTTTTGCTGCAGTATGGAAGGAAGTGTTATACCACCATTCAGCAAGAGGTAACCACTTGACCCATTGTGTTTGTTTATCGGATACAAAACAACGAAGATATCCTTCCAAACATTTATTTACTATCTCAGTTTGACCATCAGATTGAGGATGATAAGATGAGCTATGAGCTAATTGAGTACCCAAAGAAGAAAATAACTTCGTCCAAAAATTTCCAGTAAAAATGGGATCTCTGTCGCTCACAATAACCCTTGGGTTTCCATGTAGCTTTTGAATTGTGTCCATAAATGTAGTAGCAACTGTACTTGCTTTAAATGGATGAGATAATGCACAAAAGTGTGCATACTTGGTAAGTCTATTAGCTACCACCATGATGACACTCTTTCCTTCGGACTTAGGTAAACCTGTGATAAAATCCATTGAAATCTCCTCCCAACGTTGACTTGGAATGGATAAAATTTGTAGAAGTCCCGGGGTCTTAATTGTCTCAACTTTATTCTGCTGGCAAACCAAACATTCCACCACAAACTTTTGAATATCAAATTTAAAGCCATCCCAAAAAAATTCGTTCTTCACCCTGTGGTAAGTTTTTTAAAATCCTGAGTGTCCTCCTAAAGGAGAAGTGTGCAATTCCGGAAGAATATTTTGTTTTAGTTGGGAATTCTTACAAAGATATAAGCGATCTTTGTACCATAAGGAATCATTTTTCCAACTAAATGTATCGGATGTACTAGGATCTTGCTGCAACTTTTGAATGAGTGTCCATACATCTTTGTCCTTCTTCCATTCATCTCTTGCTTCAGTTATCCAATCTGGTTGGATAATAGAAATGGCACAAAGCAATGCTTCCACCTCTTCATTCTTTCTTGAGAGTGCATCTGCAACAACATTAAGTTTTCCTTTTTGTAGATTATTTCAAAGTCATAACCCAACATCTTTGTGACCCATTTTTGTTGCTCTTCTGAAGATAGTCTTTGTTCCAAAAAGTGTTTAAGACTATCATGATCAGTTTTTACCTTGAAGTGTCTTCCCATTAGGTAAGTTTGCCATTTCTTTAGTGCATGCAGTATTGCTAACATTTCCTTCTCATAAATAGGTTTCTGTAAATACTTTCCTTTGATTGGACAACTTTCAAAAGCAATGGGTCTTCCTTCCTGCATTAAAACCGCACCAATTCCATTTCCTGAGGCATCACATTCCACAATAAAGGTTTTCGTGAAGTCTGGCGTAGCTAAGATCGGTGCTAGGCACATTGCCTCTTTAAGACGTTCAAAGGCCTTAGTTGCTTCAGGAGTCCATGAAAATGCATCTTTCTTCAATAATGTTGTTAGAGGTGCTGCTATTCTCCCATAATTCCTAACAAACTTGCGATAATACCCTGTTAACCCGAGAAATCCTCGCAACTGCTTTATGGTTGTGGGAACTTTCCATTCCTTAATGGCTTTAATTTTGTTAGGGTCTACTTTAACACCCTCGTGAGATACAATATGACCCAGATATTCCACCTCTTGTACTCCAAAGAAACATTTGGATTTTTTTGCATATAATTGTTTCTCCTGCAATAGTTTGAGCACCCTGTCAACATGTTCAACATGATCCTTCCAAGACCTACTGTAGATTAGTATATCATAAAAAAATACTAGCACAGATTTTCTAAGGAAGGGTTTGAAAATGGAATTCATCAACCCTTGAAATGTAGGAGGTGCATTGGTAAGGCCAAAAGGCATGACCAAAAATTCATAATGACCCTCATGAGTTCGAAATGCTGTTTTTGGAATATCTTCAGTCTTCATTCTAATTTGATGATATCCTGAGCAAAGATCCAACTTGGTAAAATAAATTGCTCCATGTAATTTGTCCAATAATTCATCAATTGCAGGAATGGGAAATTTATCTTTAATGGTGAGCTTATTGAGCTCCCTATAATCCAGACACATTCGCCATGATCCATCCTTCTTATGTACCAATACTACAGGAGCAGAGAAAGAACTTTGACTAGGTTGAATTATACCCACCTCTAACATTTCTGCAATCATACGTTCAATTTCGCTCTTTTGGACGTAAGGATATCTATAAGGCCTGATGTTTGGAGGAATACTTCCTGGAATCAAATGAATAGCATGATAATGATCACAAATAGGTGGGAGTCCTTTGGGAGTTTCAAACACCTTGGAATGATTGGTCAAGACTTGTTGGAGATCTGCAGAAATAGATGATTTTGATGTTGGAACTTATAGTGAGCATAATTGTGCAATTACACCTCATTGTTCTTTCTTTAGAAGATTTGTCATGACATTAGAGCTTACTATCCTTCCTGGCTTCCCTGCAATACCTCGTAATTTGACTTCCTTTCCTTCTGAAAAAAATTTCAAGAAAAGTTCTTGAAAATTAAAAGCTACCATCCCCAAAGATTGTAACCATTGTACTCCTAGTACAACATCAATGCCTCCCATAGGAATGGAAAGCATTGGACTAGTCAATACATATTCCCCCATGGTTAGCTTGATATTATGACATTTTCTCGAGCAATTTATAGTTCCTCCATTTGCAACCATTACTTGACATTCTGGTGCTGGGTATAGGAAACAATTTAATTCCTTGGCTACCTTACAATGAATAAAATTATGGGTGCTACCTGAATCAATCAACACTATTACCTTTCTCTTCTTGATTTGTCCTTTTATCTTGAGAGTTTGAGGAGTGGTAATTCCTGCCAGTGCATTGCACGATATGGTTGGATTCATTTCTTCCTCTTCTGGGGCTGGTTCCTGGTGTATATCCTCTTCTTGTTCATTTTCTTCTTCCTCTTCACAATCTATGTAAAATAATTTCTTCTCAGCACACTTATGACCTTTAGTGTATTTGCTATCACAACTGTAGCAAAGCCCTTTTGCTCTCTTTTCTTCCAATTTTTGTGGTGTCAACCTTGTAGGTTGTGGAAATCTAGGTGTAGCAACACTTTCTTCTTTATAGAATTGAGTGGTAGGCTTCCTTGTCGCCATAATTTTACATTCAACTTTTCTTGCCAACCTGAATGCCTTCTCCAATGAATCAAGTTCCAAAACGCGAACTTCATGTTGGATGTTATCCTTTAAAGTGCCTATGAAGAGATCAATCTTGTGTTCCTCTGGAATATCAGTTACCCTTATATTCAATTTTTGGAAGTCCTCAATGTGCTACCCCACTAAACCCTTTTGTTTGAGATTTATCAATTGTCTAAGGAAGGTGTTTCTCTTTGTATCCTCATAATGTGCTATCATTTCCTCCGTAAAAATTGACCAAGTGACAATTTTTTACGGGAGCAAAGCCATCGATACCATACAAATGTATTTTGTTCTAAATGTAAAGTTGCAATGCGTACCTTTTGTGTGTTTTGCACGTTATGGAGATCAAAATATTGCTCCATCTGTAGTATCCATGTTACAGGATCCTTTCCATCGAACTTCCTCATATCCATTTTTGGAATATGGTGGTTCTTCCCACCAACATTCGAGTTTATGAAATCAAGATTAACATTTATTTTGTTCTCATCATGAGGTTCTTCTCCTATATTTCCGCCATTAGGAATCATTTCTGGTTTTAAGCTTGTCATCAAGCCTTCCATGTATGCTTTTAGATCATTCTTCATGTTTTCCATGTTGTCTTTCATGTCATCCATATTAGCTTCCATGCCCACTTCCATGCCATCCATCTTAGCTTCCAAACCATTCATCTTAGCTTCCACGCCTTTCTTCAAAACTTCCATTTCATTTTTTGTTGTTCTTTGCGAGAGCGAAATTTGTTGTACTTGCTCTTGTAATTTTGATATGTCATGTTGCCATTCTTCGTCTTCATGAGCCATAGTAGAGCCTTCTAAAGGCTTAATGGGTTTTGAATTCTTTTTAGGGGCCATTTTAGAATCCAATATTGATATCTATTCTACAATATGCCGTTGGAATCAATTCAACTTGATTCTTCAAACAAGACTTATGCAATTAAAAAAAAAAAAATACACACCTTTTACTTGCTTTGAGGAGCTCGATATTGAAATTGAATTATCTCTGTAATTGAAAATCTTCAATATCTGAAATTCAGCCCTGTAGTAGCCCTCTGAAGCTTCTTTCAAATTCCATAGATCTGATCTAATTTGGATTCTTCAAGACATAGTTATGTCCAATCTCCCACAATGACCCAATTTTGGACTGTTGAGTAGAACGAACTTGTACGACTTGCCACGTGTCACTGTTTCATCCTTAGGATCTAAAATTGATAGCAAAGAAACTAAAGTCCATGTAATTGTGACCAATTTTTACGGAACTCCAATCCGATGCTCAGAGAGAGAGTTATGAATATTTTCACACGATCACCTCTTTGAGATGAAATTCGGGAGCCTGAAAAAGCACTACCTTCCACAGATCGTATCTCCAAAAATATTGCGAACCAAGATCTGAAATTTTTTGATGAGTTTCCTCAAGATTTCAGCTTCGCACCCTAAAAATTTCCGATTCTGAACCTTAGTAGAAAAAATTTATAGTGCAAATGCCACGATGACTTGTTTAAGAGCCTGAAAAAAGACCTAACTTTCACAGATCATATCTCTGAAAATATTGCAAACCAAGCTCTGAAAGTTTTAGGAAATATTCCTCAGGATTTTGGCTTCGCACCCTAAAAATTTCAGCTTCTGAAACTTCGTAGAAAAAAAGTTATAGCAAAAATTCCACGATGACCTTTTTGGAGCAGCGAAACCCTAGAATCCAAAGCTCTGATACTAAATGTTGTGTAACCAGCTCCAAAAATAGAAGAAAAGAGATATCAACGCCTTAGAAATAAGCCACTTCGAGGGGGAAACCTCCAATACATTACATAAATGAACAATTCTTGGATGATGTAATTTACAAAACCTCCTTTATATATATAGGAGTCCATGGGGCCATAATGTAATCCTAGTGGGCCATAATGTAATCCTATCCGACCTAACAATAATAATTTAAGGGCACAATAATAAAAAAATGGGGTTACAAGGGTACAATAATAACAATAAGGGGGTTACACTAACAATAATAAGGGACTATACTAGTGATATAGGGACCTAACATGGTGGCTGCGAGTTATCCTCCTAGGTGAATGAAGTATTCCGTGATGAGGAAGCGGTGTAGTTTGGAAGCGATTTCATGATATCCAACTCTTCTATTAATCCAAGTGAAGATGCCATTGGATGTTTGAAGATCTATAAAATGATTGTCATGGTTGAAGTTCTTGAATTTGGTGTTGTCCATTTCAGGGTGACGTCTTCCTCCTTTTTTTTCCTGAAGGGTTCTGATCATGTTGAAGTCTCCTCCAATCAGCTAGAGAGCGTGAGTTAGCTGGTCGTTGAGATCTTCTATGCTATCAAGGAGCTCTATTTTTTGCTGGAGTGGCTGCAGGAAGTAGACATTCGTGAGATGTCCATAAATGTTAGTTCCAATAAAGTGAAAGGAAGCTTGAATGAAGTGTCGATTGGCCTGAATGTTATCTAGGGTAATGAAGTGGGGATTCCAGATTATTGCTAGGCCTACGAAAGCCCCATTATTGTCTATCACTAGGGTGTTGCAGCATTTCCAAAGTATTTTGAATATTGTGTCTAGAGTGGAGCTGGAGAATTTGGTTTCTTGCATAAAGAAGATTGTGTGGTTTTCCTCAGTAATTATTTTCTTGATTAACCTGTGCTTGGAGGGAGTCTGTAGTCCTCTGATATTCCATGAAATGATCTTCATTTAGGGGGGTTGGGAGCTACAGAGTAGAACCTAGTCAACTTAGGGTATCTCCCTGATTCTACTAGCTCTTTTCCCATGATAGTCATTTGCTGCAAATATTTTTTTCTTCCTCATTTTCGGGATTCTTTCAGGTTGAGTTTGATGTTGAGGAGCGTACCTCCTTGAATGCCAATGGATGGAATATGTTGAGCTCTAGTAAGGAATTCCTCCAATTTCTGGATCTGGTGTTGTGTAATTGAGAGAAATTCTTTCCGCTTGCGTGCATATTCCAACCCCATGAGATCGAGGTCCCCGTAGTCAATGCTCTCAGGTTCTTCTTCCATTGCTTTTGGGATTGAGTCCAGTACTGTGTCTTTACATTTTTTTTTTCTGATTTTTCCCCTGTGTGAATAGAGGACTGGGGAATTAGAAAGGCTTCCGGTTGGATTTTGGTTTGTTGAGTCTTCAAGGTCTAGGGATTCTCCTGCAAAGGTTGCTCCGAGTCTCTTGGAGGTTCATTATAATTCTCATTCAGTTGAGCTAGGGTGTCAAAGTTGTTGCTTGATGCTGGAGATTTTTTTCTAGTTCGTGTTTGACTTCCTGGTGTGCCTTTTCCTTCCAATGACTTTTGTGAACCCTTCGGGGTCTTTGTTTGTTGAGTCGTTATTTGGAGCAGCTCTTTGGTTTAGGGAGAAATCTCTAAACAGGTTCCCATGTTGGTGACATTTCTGACATATAAATGGTACATTTTCATAATCTACTATTTTAATCCATTCATAATCATCATGGACCAGGCTTACCTCATCAGGGAGAGACTCTGCAATGTTCATGTAGACGCAGATCCTAGTGTAGGCTACGTGTCTGTTGATCTTTGTCTCCTCCGCAATTTTAATGAATTCACCAAGAGCTTTGTCGATGTCCCAAAGGGTTAGCTTGTACTAATAGTCCTGGGGAAGGGTGTAGAGCCTAACCTAGACTAGAGCCCAAGTGAAATATTGCTTGTCTAGGTTGAAGTGTTCGACCCAGTTGCACAGGTATAGACTCACAGAGTTAAAAAATTATGGCCTGTTGTCCATGATTTGGTTTTTGTCTTAAATGCAAGTGAAGATCACGTTGAAGAAGCCCTTGGCATATAGCTGTAGATTGATGTGGCCCTTGGGATTCCATTTGGAGGCGATCCACCCCAATAGGGATTTTTCTGTGGGCCAGAAACCCATGAAATTTCCTATCAGTGCATGATCCTTCATGTATTGAATTTTTTCATTGATTCGATGAGCTGGGAGCTTGATCTTGGTTCTTGTAGTGGCATTGTGTATGCATGTGAAGGATGTGACTGTTGCTGCTTCTTCAGCTACTATTGATGGTGATTTCACTGCGGGAGACACCCCAGCTGGGTCAGGAAGCGGGCTAGAGTTCTGCTGACGTTCACTGTTATCCCCTGCCACCGCTCCAATGGAAGGCGAACCAGAGGAGGGGGGAAGAAAATCCCCCCCCCCCTCGATGTTGTTTGTCATGAGGGAGCCTATCTGTGCTCCAGGATTATGAAAAGGCCCCAAGTCTAGGGAATAAGGTCTGCCAGGGGCAACAAGCTTAGAAGCCACCAAACCCTAGGTCATGGCGGCGATCATAGTTTTTCCTCTTCGTCCGAGCGAGCGACCATTTGAAAACCGAAATAAATTAATAAATTATGGTTTATTAAATTATTTCTTAGTGAAAGCAATTTTACTATGGTAAAATTTGTCTTACATGGTGTATTTTGATCCATCTAATTATATATGGCTAGATGACCAAAAATTTGTGTAACAATATTACCTATATTTTGTTCACTATAAAATCCTAAAATTTAGATATATAGGGGTTTTAAATGTTGTGATGAAACCCTAACCTCTTAGGGTTTGTTGTTGATGTCTAAGTTATATGATGAAACCCTAGATCTTTAACGTTTGTTGAATTAAGGTTTATGAAAAAACCATTGTAATATTTTATCTAAGGTCCTAGGAATGAAACCCTAGGTGTATATGATTATGTGTGATTGAAATCCTAACTTGATATGGTTTCTGTATTAAAGTTTTGACAATTGTATCTAGGGTTTATAATAAAACCATAGTAAAGATTCTAGAAACCCTAGATGTAAAATGCTTAAGTTGTTAATATCTAAAATTTAGTTTTGTTTATAATATATAGGGTTTGTGATAAAACCCTATAAACATTTTGTTGTAATTCTAAGGCATGAAAATTTAACCCTCACTGATCACTTCTCTTTTGCTTGTTATCCCTTCTAAGTTTATAATTTGATATTTATAGTTCAAGTTCTTGCTCAAAATTTTGACAACCCTAAATGCTCTCTCTTTCATAATTCAATAATTATAGTTTGACTTCTCATTCTCCTATATATTTGTACTTGGTTTTACTTGTTGATGAAGATTTGCTAGTACATAGTCTTCAATATGTGGAAGAAACTAACCTATGTCATACTTGTTGACCACTTGTTGATGATGTAAAGCATGATGGAAAGAGGGAGTTGTAAGAATATTGATGGAAATAAAGATTAAAATATAATATTTTTAATATAGAAGGAATGATGTTTCGAAGATTGAAGTTATCCAATGATATGATAATGTGAAAGAAAGAACCTGTGAGGTTGTGTTGACTTAGTAAAGAAGAAGCTTGGATAAATAAAGTATATATCTCCCCATTTAAGAGGGAGGGAATATTGTGAAAAATATAGTAAATACCTTGAAGGAAGAGTAAGATCACAAGTATTACGTATGGTTATTTGAGATTAATAAATATGTGAACTAGAATTGGATGCTATGACAATGTTGTGGCTGAGTTGGATGCTCCTCAAGAAGTTTGAAGAAGGAAGTTTCCATCAACGTGTATTTGGGTATTGTGATGACCTAAGCAACATCAGAATAGTTGAAGACCTTGGATTTTCGTAAAAATTTTGATATAGGTGGGACCGTGAAGCTATAATACATGCCAACATATGAAAAAGTAGTTGTTGTGTTGACAAAATATATTCCCAACAAAATTTTTTTATTTGAACATGCTCGGATTGGTGGATATTTATGTTTTGATGAAGTACCATAAAATTACCTGTATGTTGGTACTTGGGAGGAAATTGTGGCTTGTTTAATATTGAAATATCAGTTTATTTCTAGATCTTAGAGGGAGGGTATTGTGTGGAGCTTCAGTTTAGTGTTGATATCTAGATCCCTGTAAGGGTTGGTTTCAGGGTGTGAAGGCCTATATGGTATCTATCTCTGATTGGATGGATACCAAGGTTGTAGTCTGATGGCACCTATAGTGCTGATTTCCTAGATGACATCTTAGTCCCTGATGAGAGGATACCTTGGCAGTAAGGTTATCCCTAACATTACATATGTTGTTATTCTCTTCTTAAATAACATTTCGAATTGAGGTCAACCCTGTACTAGTTGAAAAGTTATGGATACATCCCTAGTTAAGAGGGAGTGTTGAAAAATGTAACTAGTATCAGCGTTAATAATTGTATTTGAGTCATGGAGTAATGTATTTGTCAAAAATAAAGAAAAAAAATTATTTTAAAAGAAAAATGATTTATAAGCATGGGTTTCATGCTTCATTTATTTTATTTATAGGTCAAAGAACTCATTGTGTGCTTATAGGGTTTATGTATTGAGTCATTGTCCATGTCATATTGTCCTAGACACTTATTGGGTTCATTGTACCAAAGAAGAAAATTATTTTTTATGTAAAAAGTGTATTTTATGCCTCAAGCAAGCCACCCTTCCCTCCAGTCAAGTCAACCTCATTAGGATAATTCACGTACACAAAAGGATTACAAATATCAGTGCAACTCAACCTATTTGGACATCCAAGTTATCAAGTTCGATTTGCAGTTGTAGGAGGTAGAAAGAAGAGTGAATTACCTATAAAATAAGGATAAAACCCTAGAGATGAATAAGGAGACACTTGTCAAGAAAAAAGAAGTCATATTCTCTATTCAACTATACGTGCGAGTTTTTGGGTTGCTGGAGGAGGGCCAAAATTGTAGGTTTGCAGTAGGGCCGAAATTCTGATGCTCGAAGGCCAAAAACATGAATTGTTGCAAGATTGAAGTAGTTTGACTAAACTTTAATATTGAAGTTTGTATGTTCATATTGGGAGGATGACTTGGTGGATTGGAGGAGGTGTTTTGGTCTGGTAAAATCTCTTGGTTATCTTGTTTGATTTGGCTTTAAAGGAAGAGAAGAGAATTTTTTTGTTTTTCCCCTAGAATAGGGGTTTTAGCCTTGACTAAGAGCCTATATACCATGTCTCTATTGTGTCAATATTAATGTACTTATGTATGTGGTAGATACTTGATGATAAGAAGATAAAAGAATATAATATGAATTCAAAGATAATCACAAGTAACTATCAAGATAACAAAATATTTCTACCTTTCTATTTTTCTAACTCTCATGGCATCCAAAACACCAAAAGTGTTGTTTCTAGTAATTTATATTTGAGTCCATGATATATTAATGAATTGAAATGTTGTCTTCTTGAGTAACCCCTCATGAAAATCTATCTCCACTTGGAGTTGTTCCCACCTTAACATCCTTATTGGTGTCATATTTTGGCTCAAGCCTAACCAGAATCAACCTATCTTATTCTCCAATGCCTCCAAAACTTCCTTGTGATAATAAGCCATAGGTAATGAAAAAAATATATCTAAAACTTTATACGATGGTATTGGGTGGATACGATGTTGAAAATCAATAGACCAATTTTGAATAAACAAACGTGGTGGGACCTAGCTCTGCTTTTTACCCAAAATCAAGTCTACCAATGAAAAATAATGAAAAAGAAAACACAACCAACCTTTGGTTAGAATATGGAAATATGGGGATAGCCTAGAAAATTGACTCAATTTTCTGCATGCCATCCTTTTAAGGGTTTTGATCAAACCAAGTTACCACTTAAAAATCCAACTACAATTTTTTCTAGTGCTTCAAGGACATTCACAAAAATTTAATATTTCTCCACCACCATTTTAAATTTGTCCCTTTTAAACCTAATTGATCATAACTGGATCAAGGTCCTAAGGATTAGCTCAAAATTAAAAGTTACAGGATTGGGTTGAAACTAAGATGGTTGCATAGGTCTCGTCTTCCTGATTCCAGCGCCACAAACAGTTCAAAAAATGGACACCGTATGAAGAAGTTATTGCACTTTGAATGCCGAGTGGGTCCGGCGGAGCACGGAGGGGCCAACCCCCCTCCCATGGAAACTCATCATATGACCATTGTGGGAGCTTAATGTTAAGAGTGCTTAAGGAGCCTAATCTCAGGTTTAATATTTAATTAAGCTTCATTTAAGTGGAGTTTAATATGGCATAGATTCTGGAGGCACTCCCAAATTTAGGCGGACTTCCACTTTTAGTGGAGTTAATTGGCAGTTGCCCCACATTTAGTGGAGGAAATCGGGGCAAATTTGTTTTGGTCACAACTTCCTCATTATTGAACCAAATTGGATGGAATTTTAGTCAATTTTGGGCCTCTTCAAACTCCTAAACACTTTGGGATGTGTTTCAAGTCAAATGGAGGTGATCTTCAATAGATTTTTCTTCAGGGAAGATGAAGGAGCCATCAGGGCCACCATGAGACAAATTTAGTTTGAGGCCTAACTAGGGGAGTTAGAGTCCTTTTACAGAGTTCCAATAGTATAAATTGGATAATTCAGATGTTTTGAATCTAATGAAATGGTTTTAAGAGCCATCAGAGAAAGTTTGAAGGCAAAAAAGCTTCAGTAAAGTTCCAAGGGTCATTAGTGCCAGCTTTTGCCAGCAGCAGTGCAGGGCTTAGAAAGAGCTGTTTGAGACCATTTGCAGTGAACCAGTAGTCATTATTGACTGAAAAAATCATTCTGAATATATTTATAGAGGTTTCAGCAAGTGTTAAATACTTTTAGAGGTTGAAAATGTAGTAGAGATGTTTTCCTTGACCTTAGTGCCAGGGGGTGCCGATAGGTGAATGAGGCGAAACTGGAGCAGCCAGAAGCTATTTTTGATGAACCAAAACTCTATCTTGACTATTACAGTCATTTTGGAACCAATGGAGGTGGTATTAGATCATATTTTCTTTCTTAACAGAGCACTTTGTTTCTTGATTGTATAGCTTGAAAGGTGTTTAAACAGTGTAAAACATTGACTGTTTTACTATTTGCAAACTGATTGTTGTTTGATTTTTCTTGATATTTGGGGATAGCTACTGAATAGCTAAGTCCTGGAGAGGAAAAAAAATGAAGAAAAGGAGTTAAGGCATATTCCTTACCCCAAGGGACCTCAAGGTCACTTTTGGAGCAAACCCTCTTGACGATTGTTTGTTAAGAAGCTCTTGGAGTTTGTTTGTTGTTTGGCTGCTTGAATAAGAGTTTGTATTTAAATCCATTTGGTTAAAAAATATTTGTCATTTGTTTTGAAAATCAAAAAGAAATTTTTTGAAGTTAATTTGTTTATTGACACCATAATGACAACTTCTACAAGTGAAGTTTCCTCCTTCACAAGATTCTTCGATGATGATATGAAGCATGTCTTTATTATATTGAAGGACATGGTGCATATTTTGTTTGAGGATAAACGAGAAAGCACTGAACTTCGTGAAAAATTGTTTGCCATGAAGAAAGAGAAGGAATAAATTCTTCAAATATTGCATGATATGGAGAGGCAACTCCATCTAGCCCAAGAGGCTTGAACCAAGAACATGCGTGAGGAAGAGGTAATCCATTCTAACTTGTCTTCAGTTTCCTCATTAGAAAGATGTGTTGGTTCTTTCGAAAAAAATACAAGGGGAATAGGGTCCAAATTAATGATTAAAATGGGCTATGAAGGCAAAGGATTAGGCAAGCATGAAAAAGGCATGGTTGATCCCATTTCAGTCGAGGAACAACCCAAGAATCTTGGTCTTGGTTATGTGCAATTTAATGGCGAAGACTCCAAAGCCGTGAAGGCATATGAGACTAATTCAAAGAGAAATTTTGTTCCAAGTTCTAAGATGCAAATATGTCAAATTTGTTTCAAAGATGATTTCCTTTGCTTTAAGCCTTTGTTGCAACAAGAAAAAATGAATTTAAGACACGTAAACAGTAAAAATTCATACACCACTTTCAAGTAAATAATTCCGCAAAATTTTCAAGTGCAAGCTAGATAATTTTAATTAAAAGTAGATGGTAGGTTCTTGAAATTTATACAAGTTATCTAGACCATTTTCAGATCAGGTGTTTTCTGAGCATTTTGAGAACTTCTTCAGCTTGAGAAGTTGATGGGAAGTTTTGGGTAGCCTGGGAAAACTATGGAGGATAGCCTATTTTGGGGATGTTGTGCTTGATTTAAGAAATTTATCAGTTGAAATTTGGTGTCTGATGTTTTTTGGATACAACAGTAGTGGTTTTAGTGATTTAAACAGAATTCCGAGGGAGTTTGTGCCATTTAGAAGCTTAGAGAAGCTTAGTGCACCGACAAAAGGAAATGTGTTAATAGGAGCCTAAAGCTGTTTGTAGAATTTGGACAACCATTATAGGGATGTTAAATGGCATTATCAGACCCTTGAATAATTTTTGTATTCATTGGTGTTAAGTAAGAAGATGGTAGACATGCAGCTTATGGCGAGCATGCAAGTTTAGACAGTTTTCAAGACAAGAACGATGATGTTAGTCTGCAAATGAAAGTTGTAGCCTCTACTAGTTCATCTCCTCAAGAAGGAAAAAAGGATGAACATTCAAAGAAGTAAAATAGGTAAAAATATTCTCATTAGAAATTTGATTGTGTTTCTACAAAGCATGATAATTTTACATGCTTAAATGGAAGAAAGATTTGCTGTACATATTGTGGTCGATTTAACCATGATGTTTCGAGATGCTGGAAGAAGAAGAAAGCATACAGGAAGCAGATGAGGAAAATTCTACTTTCAAAGAAGGTGCATAAGTTTTTCACATATTGCCAAAAGAAGGGACATGATGTCTCTCATTGTTGGACTTTGCATCCAACTAGTCGTCCAAAGCACATGCAACAAGAGGACAGAAATATTGGCACAAGTGGAACTACGAATTCCATTATCAATGTGAAAATGGAAGATTCATAGGAGGAAAAGTTGCAGTAGAAAAAGTCTCCATGGAGGTGGCTTGGAAAGAAGTGGATGGACTTCTTAACACAGTAAGAAATACTCCTTTGTACATATGCACATTTTGGTTGTATGCATGTATTTCTGTTGAAAAGTTTGATGCAAGATTGCATATAAAGGCGATTCAGTTGAAGGAATTTCTTTGTTGTTGCAAAATTTCGCCATGGAGGTGTAAAAGATGAGTATGATACTCACTTATATTGCAGCAATATCTTTTAGTTCAGCTCTTTTAGTCTACCGCATGTTTTTGGGATTATGTACTTGTTGGTACTTGAAATGAAGAGTTGAAGGCGTACATGTGCATGGAAGTTGTATGTGTAAATAGTGAACTATAAATAGTTTCATTGTACATTGATACATACAGATGTGTTTGTCAAGATGTATCATGTTGTTTATTGACTTTTGTCAATTGTGTCGCACATGTTTGTCGACTTGTGTTGATTGTGTTGCACACTTTTTACATTGATTTTATGTCAATTGTATAGCACATTTTATAATGACTTGTTGTTGATGTCGCATGTTACATGACTTATGTTTGAGCCACCTTGGATCATTGATCAAGGCAGCGATGTTCAATTTCATTTTGCAAATTTCTTGCTAGAATTTTTGTGAGTGAGTGCAAGAAAGACAACTCTTGACAGGAGGACAAGCATCGAGGAAGGGAAGTGAATTTATTTCTAGTTGTGGTTAAAAGTCACTAGCCATGCAAAGAAAGTGTTTGGAGGCTGAGGATAAGAGGGTACAATACTCTCATTTGCTGTATAGATCAGTTTCAATAGTCCAAGAGAGATTTTGGGGTCCAAAAGCTTCTCATTTGGGAGGTGTGATCAAAACTGGATCAAGGACCTAAGGATTAGCTCAAAATTCAAATTTATAGGATTGGGTTGAAACCATGATGGTTGCATAGGTATTATCTTCTTGATTCTGGTGCCACAAATGGTTCAAAAAACATACACCGTACGAAGAAGTTATTGCACTTTGAATGTCGAGTGGGTTCGGTGGAGCATGGGGGGGCCAACCCTCCTCCCATGGAACCTCATCATATGAATAGTGTGGGAGCTTAATGTTAAGAGCGCTTAAGGAGCCTAATCTCAGGTTTAATATTTAATTAATCTTTAGTTAAGTGGAGTTTAATATGGCAGAGATTTTGGAGGCGCTCCCAAATTTAGGCGGACTTCCACTTTTAGTGGAGTTAATTGGCAGTTGCCCCACATTTAGTGGAGGAAATTAGGGTAAATTTGTTTTGGTCATAACTTCCTCATTATTGAACCAAATTGGACAAAATGTTAGTCAATTTTGGGTTTATTTGACCTCTCGAATACTTTGAGATAGGTTTCAGGTCGAATGGAGGTGATCTTCAGTAAATTTTGCTTCAGGGAAGATGAAGGATCCATTAGGGCCACCATGAGACAAATTTAGTTTGAGGCCTAACCAGGGGAGTTAGAGTCCTTTTCCAGAGTTCCAATAGTATAAATTAGATAATTAAGATGTTATGAATCTGATGAATTTTTTTTTAGAGCTTGTAGAGAACTTTTGAAGGCCAAAAAGCTTCAGTAAAGTTCTAGGGGTCATTAGTGCCAACTTTTTCCAGCAGTAGTGCAGGGCTTAGAAAGAGCTGTTTGAGACCATTTGCAGTGAAACAATAGTCATTATTGACTGAAAGAATCGTTTTGAATCTATTTACAGAGGTTTTAGCAAGTTATAAATACTTTTAGAGGTTTAAAACTCAGCATAGAAGTTTTCCTTGACCCTAGTGCCAAGGGGTGCTGATAGGTGAATGAGGCGAAATTGGAGTAGCCGGAGGATATTTTTGATGAACCAAAAATCTATATTTACTATTTTAGTAATTTTGGAACCAATGGAGGTGGTATCAGAGCATATTTTCTTGCTTGAAAGAGCACTTGGTTGCTTGATTGTATAGCTTGAAAGGTGTTTAAACAATGTAAAAGATTGGCTGTTTTATTTCTCGCAAACTGATTTTTGTTTGAGTTTTCTTGAGATTTGGGGATAGCTACTGAATAGCTAAGTCCTGGAGAGGAAAAAAAGGGAATAAAAGGCATTAATGCATATACCTTACCCCAAGGGACCTCAAGGTCACTTTTGGAACAAACCCTCTTGACGATTGTTTGTTAAGTAGCTCTTGGAGTTTGTTTGTTGTTTGGCTGCTTGAATACGAGTTTGTCTTTACAACCATTTGGTTAAAAAATATTTGTCATTTGTTTTGAAAAGCTTTAAGAACTTTGTTGAAGTTAATTTTTTCATTAACATCATAATGAAAACTTCTACAAGTGAAGTTTCCTCCTTCACAATATTCTTCGATGATGATATGAAGCATGACTTTATTATATTGAAGGACATGGTGCAGATTTTGTTTGAGGATAAACAAGAAAGCACTGAACTTCGTGAACAATTTTTTGCCATGAAGGAAGAGAAGGAAGAAATTCTTCAAATATTGCATGATATGGAGAGGCAAATCCATCTAGCCCAAGAGGCTTTGACCAAGAACATGCGTGAGGAAGAGGTAATCCATTCTAACTTGTCTTTAGTTTCCTCATTAGAAAGATGTGTTGGTTCTTTCAAAAAACATACAAGGGGAATAGGGTCCAAAATAATGATTAAAATGGGCTATGAAGGCAAAGGATTAGGCAAGCATGCACAAGGCATGGTTGATCCCATTTCAATTGAGGAACGACCCAATAATCTTGGTCTTGGTTATGTGCAATTTAATGGCGAAGACTCCAAAGCCATGAAGGCATGTGAGGCTAATTCAAAGAGAAATTTTGTTCCAAGTTCTAAGATGCAAATATGTCAAATTTTTTTCAAAGATGATTTCCATTGCTTTAAGCCTTTTTTGCAGCAAGAATAAATGAACTTAAGACACATAAACAATAAAAATTCATATACCACTTTCAAGTAAAAAATTCTGCAAAATTGTCAAGTACAAGATAGATCATTTTAATTAAAACTAAATGGTAGGTTCTTGAAATTTATAAGAGTTATCCAGACCATTTTCAGATCACTAATACCCTTATTATTAGTTGTAATGAAATCCCTTGTTTTAACTCCTTAACCTGTATATTTCTTCTAGGAGGAGAAATTCCGTGTGTCAAGAAGCTTGAAGGAGGATAATTTATGTTAGTATGAATCCTTTGTCGAAGTGTACGAAAAAATACCACTTTAGCTACGCATAACTAATAGCCCTAACATCAAAGGTGGCTGCCAATATCTTCAGATCTGCAGTTAGTTGATCAAGAAAAGAGCTGCAAAAAACCAGATCTATGCATAGAAAGACATTAAGCAGTAAAAAGAAGGGTTTGCTCCATATATCCAATAGACAAGAAAAGAACAATTTTTGAAAGAATTTTTTGTATTAAGGGCACCTGGGAGGAAAACAAGAAGATGTTTCTAATTCTCCTCAATGGGATGGGTTCTTGGAAGTCCTCAACACTTCAGATCTAGAATCTCTCTCTCTTGTTGGTGTAGAAAACCCAGACAAAGATAGAACTCAAAGGGAGCTCACACAACAAATAATGTAGAAAAATGTGACCAAGTGTATAGATCCATAGTGATCTAATAGGCAACAAAAGGTGAAGAATGGTAGAAAAAACCCTCCTATTTATAACAAAATATTGGGTCATTCTAGATCTTGGTGCATGATTAAAATAATGTTAACCAAATCTAGATCCACCTTTTATGGAATATTTTATTATATTTGTTGGAGGGAAAGGGTATTTGACTTGGGTCAACTCCCTTGATTAGTGAAAAATAAATAAATAAATGATTTATTTATCTTTTTAAGGAAGTGGTTGGAAGATAATCAAACAAATAATGATTTATTTAATTATTTGTGGGTGATTTGGTCATATTTAACAAGGAATATTATCTAAATAAGATTTAAATAATTATTCCTAGAAAATAATAAGATAAATAAAGGTTTATCTAATTAATTTCTTTGCTTTGGGTTAAACATGACTAGGAATAATAATTAAATTATGGTTTAATTAATTATTCCATGAGGAAAATCAAACAAATATAGGTTTGTTTAATATTTCCTTTTGGGGTTTCCTGTTTAGACCATAAAAAACCTAATAAATGTGGTTTATTAAGTTATTTAACATAGTGAAGGCAATTTTACTTAGGGTAAAATTGGTCTTACATGGTGTACTTGGGTCCATCTAATGATAATAGGTTAGATGACCAAAAATGGTGTAACAGATTGCCCCCCAGCGTGCGAGTGTTAGGAGCAAATCGTATGACCGAAGTACGTTGTAAGAACTCAATCACCAGACATCAAGAGGGAAGTCAAAGAGAGAAATGTGAGGTAGACTAAGGTGCTGAAGAACTAGACCCTGAGGAGACGAGACTCGCAGGTGCGACAAGTCTCTTTTTATGAGAGGGTACCTGTGCTAAAGGCGGCGGGGGAGGCATACCTATGCCCGCCGAGACAAAGTACAAAAGAATAGTGTGTCCAGTAAACAAGGGACCGAACCATAAAGTACAACCGGCATAATCATGAGCCAGATAAAAATACAATGAAGAATCCCACATACATGCTGTGCCTGGGATAACAGCCAGGACTTATACAATAATATCCGAGTACATGAGATACAAATACAACCCAAATGCCCCTTGTAAATGGGGAAGGGATCGCAAAATCTGACTGATACATGCAAATCAAAGAGGCGCTGCAAGCGGCTAAGGCCAACATCTTCAAATATAGGGAGCTACATCAAGGGCTGCAATGAAGAGGTCATCCGGGCATGTGGGGGGCTACCTGCAGGGCCACCCCCTCGTGAGGGCTGAGACATCTCACACACACCCGGGAATCACCAAGAGCTGCTGCTGCATCACTGAACCATCAAGTATACGGATCTTGATCATGCTGAAAGGAGCTGGAGTGGAGAAACAATCAAGTCAAAGGGAAATGAGAGATCCCTTTGCCTGATCCGAGGCACCGAACAAGAGTGGAAGCTGGAACTAAGGTACACCGCCCTCTAGACCTGTCTTCTGGAATGAAGAAGCTGATGTCGACAGAAGGAGGTCCGCCATAGGTGAGGCAATGAGGGATCCTCAACTAAGGCACGAGAGAAAATAGTAGAGCGATGGACAGACTAATACCAATGATGATGGTGGAATGGAGGGGACTAAGTAGCGAATGGACGACTTCCCTTGCTAGAGCATAAAGGGCATGAATGACATGGCAACAACTGACACAATATCATGAGGGACAGGGGACAGTGGGACTGAAGGCCATAATGTGCGACACAAGAGAGGGACCAAGCAATGAAGGATGGAGGACTATGGCGGGGTACAAAGGGACTCAGGATAGACTCCATGAATGTGATGATGACTCAACTTGGATGCTCTAAACAAGGGCGACTTGATGGTGCTACCACACAGTAAAGGTCCAATGGGGGACCATGAAAACATGAGTACAAGAGGGTAACTCATGACGAACATCAACACGAGCATAGATAAGTATGGAGGCCAAATGGTGCCCCTAGTATGAGTGTTTCAAGTGAAGAAATTCGATTTTGAGGAGGGTTATGGTTGAGGGGCATAGGTGCCCCCCAAGCATGGTGTGGTCATGCCAAAATGTATTTAGAAAAGGGGGAATATAAACACATTTTAATGATGTGGTGCGCCATTTGTTTTTGTTATGGTTATGCAGTTTTGAGAAAGGGAATGGAGGATTACCAATCTCTTTTGGTTGCATATAGGAAGCAAATGGACTTTAATTTTCTGGGTTGGCATACCTGGTGTCAATATCCCAAAGAGAGGAGTTGGGGATAATGAACTGATGCTCTCGTAGAAAAGCTATAGGTTGGTCAACAACAATGTCTAAGAGATGGAGTTGCTGATGTAAGATGAAGGAATGATAAGGGGTATCATCCTTAGAGTGATCTGAAGTGATATGGGACTGTAGAAGTTCTTCTAAATGTGGAAGAATAATGGTACTAAAGTCGGCACATCCAGATACACTAGGAGATTTGTGGAGAATTTCTTCTCTTGGTCTCTCGAATGTGGGTGCCCCCTTACCCAAACATTGGGTTTCAATGTAATGGCCACAAGGTGTATGTGGTATAAACGCATGGGTTCGATGTAAGGGGGAATAGAGAAAGTCAGGGGTGGGGATTTTTTCCATAATGTCGTCATCGTGATAGAAGATGGGGTGACTGGTGGAAGAAAGACCACCTAACGTTGCGAAGCTACCTGAATCATCATCATGAGAAGAGAGGGTCACATGCGCGTCATCACAAGGGGTGATAGAAGAGTAATAAGATAAAGGATCTACCGATGTTGAGCCCAAGGTGATCACTAAAGGAAGGTCAAGCGAAACAACAGGGGAAGATTGATATGGAATGTTCCCCGAGGGTCTCATGGATGATGATAGGTAGAAAATGCTGGACGAAGGCTCCGTCATCTCGACATCAGGAGGGGGAATGTCAATGGGAGCAGTCATGTCTGGTAGTTTTGCCAAAGAAAAATGCGCAAATAGGGGAGAGGTGGACTCATTGCGCTTGGCCTCGAATTGGCGGATCGCGGCTAGAGAGGTGCAGAAGTCCTCGAGGCAGGGACAAAGGTGGGTGTAATGGCCATGGAGATCACACAAAGCACAGGGGTGGTTGGTGTGAATAGTCTTTGGGTTCTTGGCCGGGGTCGCGGAAGGAACAGAGGCTTCCGGGACCGTGGACTCAGGGAATGCGACATTAACCATGGGCTTGAGATGAAGAAATTCAGGATAGGTATGGGTGGCATGACTGACAACATCACACAAAGCACACTGGATGGTATGATGTGGAGGTTAAGGAGGGGCTGGGTTTGTCGGGGTAGCCTTGTCCTTTGATGCCCCCTTGCGAGCTTTGCCCTTCTTACCCGAAGCGGTCGCAATAGGAGGTGGTTCCTGTTGAGGTGACTGAGGCACTGTTGCAGGGGGATAAGTCACGGGGACCGGTTGAACCGGGGTCAAAGTAATATAAGGTTTGGGTTCACCAGGTAGGGTTGCAACTAGAGGATCATGGTACCAGACAGGAATCCCAAGGGTCAGGTTAGGAAGAGAGAGGGTGGCCATGACCGGTACCGTGGACACTCCTGGTGGGGGAGCTAGGAACGGTATCTGACCGGAGGGGTAGTGGCCAGGTGGGACGGCTCCTAAATGGCGAAGGCTTGGAGGAACCGTTCGAGGAGGGTAAAGAGGCTCATGAATACCAGCTGCAGGTGAAGGGCTAGGAGCAGGTTGCGGAGAGCGCGGTTGCTGACTAGCCAAAGCAGGTTGCTTGAGAGCAACCCGAGACGATTGCATCATGCAAACATTCGATGAGCTGGGGTCGGAGATAGGAGGAGGAGGAAGACCAGGGAAGGTGCCAAGAAAGGAGGAGTCTTTGTAGACGCCGGGAGAGACACTGGTCAAGGAATCGACTGTTTGCTTATTGGCTACAGGAGAGATGGTCGTCTCAGGGGAGGTCTGAGATTCTGGCTCATGATATGTCAACTGGTCAATGGTGACTATCTTTCCATTATGAGGGAAAGACATCTTGCGGAAAACCGCAGATGGGACAGCAGACATGGCATAGGTGTAGCTCCGCCCTAAGAGAATGTTGTAATCTAGAGGGGCGTCGATGACTTCAACGTCAACGCAAATAGTCTTGCCCGCAAGAGTGATAGGACAATTACGAAATAGGCCAATGGGCTGGGAGGCGTGGCCATCCCACGCTTGAAGGGTGATCGTGGAAGGGGCCAACTCAGGAGAACCGAGTTGTTTCCAAACCGAAGCGGACATCACACAGGTGGATGCCCCCTCATCAATGATACACCGAGAAACGTTAGCGTTCCGGATTTTGACTGGGATTTGGAAAGCCACGGAAGCAGGAAGAGGAGGATGTTCTGATTGATGGGCGTCGAAAACAATCAATTGGTCAGCAGCAGGATCTATAGCGCCCAAGGCAGATAGTAGAGCCTTCTCTTGAGAAGGGCACGACTGGAGGAGTTCCAATGTAGAAATGGCAGCAGGAGACTGTGCCAAACCATCTACTATGCTATCCGACTGAGTAGCTCGACCAGAAGAAGCATTTCGGCGTAATGGGCCTTTAGGAATCTTGGTATGAACCTCAACGTTGGGTTGAGGGATAGGCAAGGGACCATTGGATGTCGAAAGAGGCTCTATAGAACTTGAAGAAGGTGACTCGGGGACAGACGGAGCGGGAGGCTTGGGGTACTGAGGGGCCCGAGTTTGAAGGTTAAGGTCGACGGTTGGAGGTGGAGCAGAGTTCATCATGAGGATCTGGTAATTGGAGGAACTAGAAGGGGAAGGTTGAGTGGCCACCTGTCCGTCAGGTGGTTGGGTAGCCATGAATCCCTGCTGTGCATCCACCTGCGCTTGAGGGGGCGGTGACTGCTGTTGCAGGGGTTGAGAAGGCAAGGGAGGCGGAGGTGCTGAAGCTGGAGGAGCTGGAGCACCAAACTGCGGATACGAATAATAAGGGGGTTGGGTAACAGTATGGTGAGCAGGAGGTTGGGCCAAAAGAGGAGGTATGTTGTATCCTGGATACGTGCTACCAGGAGGGGGACAAGTGCGGGAGGTGCTGCCCCCTCCCCCAGGAAAACCATAACCCATGGGAGGTTGGGCATATGGATGAGAGAGAGCTCCAACAATACCGTCGGCGGCATGAGGTGCCCCCTGTGCGTTGACACCACCGGGTCTGGGGAGATCAGGTAGAACGGTATAAACATAACCTGTCTGAGCATAGATCAAGTCATATTTTAACGCTAGTTGGAGGGCAGCTTCTTCGGTTTGGGGAAAATGCGATGCGACATCTTTCCCGATAGGAGGCAAGAGAGATCTAAGGAACCAGTCCATGTAGACACGGTCTTCGAAAGTAGGGGATTGACATAGGCTCTTTCTTCTCCGCCATTCCTGGACATGATAGGATAGGCGGGTCGCAGATGATTGACAGAAAGAAGTCAAAAGTTCGATACCAGTGTCATAACGAAGGGGAAGCTGGAAGTAAGATAAAAAAGCCCGGGCAAGAGTCGCAAAGGTGGTATGAGAAGAAGGGGGCTGATCAACATACCACTTAGAAGCCGCACCTGTAAGCGTTCGTTGGAACAACCGAAGACGGACAGAGTCATCGGTAATGGAGGTAGATGAACACCACATGTGGAAAGATCGAACATGATTTGAAGGATCTTCTCTAGCAAGGCCTTCAAACTTGGGGATGTCAGAAGGGAGCTTTGTCGGCATAGCAGGCCAACTAGCGTCATGGTGTATAGGGTCATTTGTCAACCGGTCCAAATCAGGGAGGCTGAGGCCTACCATGAAGGGGAGCAAGGGCACAGCCGAGGTAGTTCCTATGGCGGTTCCGCTAGTAGCAGTCCCGGCATTAGGGCCGGGATTACCGCTAGCATTAGGCCCTGGACCAGACATAGTGAAGGTGACAGGGGGAGAACCGGAAGTAAAAGGAGAACCCAATGAATCAGAAGAGGAGTCAGAGTGCGGACTCGGAGGAGGACTAACTCAACGACGACGGGAAGGAGTAGGTCGACCGACCGGAAACTGAGGGTGAAGGCCAAGAAGTCTCCGGGATGTGCGCTTTGGGGGCGCAATGGTGACAACACAAACACGGCACGAGGGGAAGAAGAACGACCTACAAAGGCAGGGAGGTGCAGAATCAAGTGAATACAATGTCGAAACAAGGGCAGAAAGGTGCAGTGTCAATTGATTTTAAAGTCTTTGCCTGGCGGTGTAAACCAGGCTCTTCTTCGCTTAGGGTGAGTGTGTGGTGTGCGTTAATTTTAATTTTTAAACCCTTTTCGTTTTGAGAGCAAGAGAAAAAGTGTGTTGCGTAACTGAAAATAATGCTGCAAAAAACAGTATATAATGCTGAAATAACAGAACATTAACAGCTACTAGTGCATCGATCCAACCCAAGAAGGCGGGTCTCTCAAAACTAATCTAAAAGAGGGAAAAAATCTAGTCAAAACACACTAAAAAGAGGCCAATAGATCTAGAGTCGAAAGGGACAGGGATCTAAGGGAGAAATCTGCTGAAAAGAGGTGCAGATCACAGCCAAGAGGTAGAGGCAAGGTGGCTGGAAAAAAGGAGGAAATCAGAAAAAAGCAGAAGGGGCAAGGAGGAGGCCCTAAAGGTAGATCCAAACAAATCTTCAGGAGGTGATTTGAAAGGGATAAGAGCTGATTAAAAGGGATCGGAAAAGGAGGTATCCGATCTGAAAAAAGGGATGGCTGAAAACTCTGAAAAAATAGACCCTTACAACAGCTAAAACTCTTCCACAAAAAGTGGAGGGTACTGAAGCCCTAGGGGGCTAGATTCCCACTTATTTGAGTAAAACAGAGCAAGAATAGGTCTAAACGGGCGGAGACAGAGGCTGGAAAACCCTAACAGAAGCTTCAGAAAAACCCAGAAAAATTCCAGAAAAAAGTCCAGGTCGCAGTTTTTGACCTGTTTTTAGCTCAGGTCGCAGTTTTTGGGCTGTTTTCTGCGACCTGAAGCTCCAGGACGCAGTTTTTGGGCCAAAAAGTGTGACCTGCACTTCCGGAACTCTCGGCGGCAGATTTCAGAAAAAAAATGTCGTCTCAGCTGCGGCTGATGTCTGTCACCTGCGTAATAGGGCCAGAAACACACGGAAGTTAAAAAATTTAATGTTTTGAGGGTTTTAGAGAGTTTTAAAGGTGAAAGGCACCATAAAAATAGGAAAAATAAAAAGCTGAAGAGAAACCCTAGGGTTTGAAGTAGCTGGATATGCAGGAATATGAAAAACGACAGCGGTCGTAATTGAAAACCCGTGTGGAGTCGCCAATTGTTAGTATGAATCCTTTGTCGAAGTGTACGAAAAAAGACCACTTTAGCTACGCATAACTAATAGCCCTAACATCAAAGGTGGCTGCCAATATCTTCAGATCTGCAGTTAGTTGATCAAGAAAAGAGCTGCAAAAAACCAGATCTATGCATAGAAAGACATTAAGCAGTAAAAAGAAGGGTTTGCTCCATATATCCAATAGACAAGACAAGAACAATTTTTGGAAGAATTTTTGTATTAAGGGCACCTGGGAGGAAAACAAGAAGATGTTTCCAATTCTCCTCAATGGGATGGGTTCTTGGAAGTCCTCAGCACTTCAGATCTAGCATTTCTCTCTCCTGTTGGTGTAGAAAACCCAGACAAAGATATAACTCAAAGGGAGCTCACACAGCAAATAATGGAAAATATGACAATGATAATGGCTCAAAGTCAGACCAAGAGTTTAGATCCAGAGTGATCTAATAGGCAACAAAAGGTGAAGAATGGTAGGAAAACCCTCCTATTTATAACAAAATATTGGGTCATTCTAGATCTTGGTGCATGATTAAAATAATGTTAACCAAATCTAGATCCACCTTTTATGGAATATTTTATTATATTTGTTGGAGGGAAAAAGTACTTGACTTGGGTCAAATCCATTTATTTGTTAATAATAAATAAATAAATGATTTATTTATCTTTTTAAGGAAGTGGTTGAAGGATAATTAAATAAATAATGATTTATTTAATTATTTGTGGGTGATTTGGTCATATTTAACAAGGAATATTATCTAAATAAGATTTAAATAATTATTCCTAGAAAATAATAAGATAAATAAAGGTTTATTTAATTAATTTCTTTGATTTTGGGTTAAACATGACTGGGAATAATAATTAAATTATGGTTTAATTAATTATTCCATGAGGAAAATCAAACAAATATAGGTTTGTTTAATATTTCCTTTTGGGGTTTCCTGTTTAGACCATAAAAAACCTAATAAATGTGGTTTATTAAGTTATTTTACATAGTGAAGGCAATTTTACTGAGGGTAAAATTGGTCTTACATGGTGTACTTGGGTCCATCTAATGATGATAGGTTAGATGACCAAAAAATGGTGTAACAATTTACTAGAAGAGGAGGGGAAACCTACATTGGTTGGTATGTTCAAAGAAAATGCTCTATACCCACCACCATTATTTCCATCTTACAACATTAAATGGGAGTATTAACAATATTTTCCCAATCAAACTTAGAGTCTCAACTTGTCCCAATATCATTGAATGGATATAGAAGAAAGGACCAAGGTGAAAAGTGAGACTACATGTGGAATATCTATACACGATCAAAATTTTCAATTCCATTATCGAAGAGCTCTGGATCCATAACTCCAAACCTTCCAAAAGCTGAAAAAACAAGTGATGATTTTGCCTCTATGAAAACCCCTCTTGTTAACCTCTCTTGTAAACATTTTTATGAATATTGAATCATTTAACATATATTATATTAAATAATATGACTGGGCTGAGAGGGACACAAATTCAAAGCTCATGGAGGTGAATGGGTAAGAATTTTTTTTTTGGTGAATGAAGCAGCTTGAAATTAAATAAGCTTTGGTGCATTGTGATTTAAAAATTACATAGGGTAGTGCAATAATAAGAACATGCATTAAAGCCTGCATATGGAGCCACTGTTATGGAGAGGACAAAAGAGCACAAAAATCCAAAGCATTAAAGAGCCTGTATGGACTTCTATCGAGGAAAAGAGGAAGGCCATGCTCATAATTTAATGTTGGGTATTGGCTTGGAGAACAATGATGAACTGACACCCATGACCCTGGCACACAATCATGGTCAATCACGCCTTCATGAAAAGTGATGAGAAAGAATAAAAATAAGACAATGTAGTTGAGAAAAGGACCCCAAATAGATAGAGGGAGAGGAGGATGTGCATATGGTTGGTGTGAAGGTCCATTGAATACCAACCATATTGACAAAAGTTGAAATTATTTTTTCCAAACTTGAACCTTGGTCTTCTTTGGTTGAGGACTTATGCTCTACAGGTGAGGTACTTATTGAGGCCAAAGAATCATGCACTTCAGGTTGCATGATATGGTTAAAATTATGCAAGTTAACTGAAGAGGAGGAGGAAGACATGGAATCATTGATTTATTCATCCTTGCATTTCTATTCTATGGTGAGATACTAATCAATACTAAAGACTTGATTGGCTACTTCTTCCTCTTCACTATCCTCTCCATCAACCCAAAATGGTATTTCGAGATCCACACTAGGATTGGTAGGAGGATATATGGTTAAATTTTTGTGGAGTTGCCATGGGAAATTGTCATACTCCCAGGTTTGTAGTCAATGTAGATTTTTGTAGTGGCTAACCATAATTGTACTAGAATTAAAGGGTATCTCCCCATAGAGGATATGGGTTTTAGGACCATAAAATTGGTGGGATATTCCCATGATTCTACTGATATCAATACATCCTCAATAATTCCTTCTAGTGTGTTTGTTGATCTTCCAGAGCACTATTGGGGTTTATCGAAGACTAGATATTCCTAAGGGTTCCATAGTCTCTCACATCATAAAATCAATAGCAAAGCCAAGGTTGATTCGAATGTTTGGGATTTTCACATTAACCAACAAGATATTGGGATCAAAATTCTTGGCTACGAGGACTCCCCCATCATTAAATATAACACTTTTCCCTAGCATGGATAGTTTGGGGATCGTTTCTTCTTTGGACATGCCTCCTTAAACATAGTTCCATTACCACTTTTGAATATATATGAACATATTTAATGGTTTGGAAAATAAAAAATTTGACACACATGTTCTTAAGTTTTCCCAAAAATCAAATTTTGGCTAAGTCATAGGTTTCTCTAAGCTTAGTCTTTTGAGGTAAGGTGGGTTTTGAGTTTTAGGGCTTAATTATTCAAATTTTAAAGGCCTGTGAGAAAAATACTATTCGATTTATTCAATCTAGGCTTCCTCATTGAAATATTCAATATTCCTAGGAGGATGCTTCTTGGTTAGTGTCTTCCTAGATCTGAGAAGAATATCATGATAGTCCAAAGAAGATACAAAATAAGTGGGGTAGGTTGCAAGCTCAAAAACTTGTGCTGGTCTACCATTATTAGGGTTGGATATGGGTTTTGTAAGTAATTATGATTATAGAGGGGAAAATGTGGATGCTTACATTTGAGGGGAGGGAAGGAGTTACATGGGCGGTTGCATGCTGCTTTGTTTAGGGCCTCCATAAGAAGGATTTCTACACCCTTTTTCCAAATACGCGGGGTAGGAGGAGACATCCATGGATGAATGGGTAGACACCATGACTCAGAGGAATATTAAATATAAGGATTAATCCCATAAGAATTAAAACATTATGATGAGTCTTGGATCATACCTTGTGGTTTTTTATACCAAAAACATTTTTGAGCAACAATACATAGCTATTTCGGTTCTTCCTCATATTGATAGTATTTTTTTCTAATTTGGCCAGAGATGGGAAGATACTTATAAGATGCTCTTTATTTCATATGGAAAAAGTCAGAATCTAACCAAAGGGGCATTTGTTCAATGGGTGTTTTCTTCTACATTTAGGATAGAATATAGAAAGTGCCAGATTTTCCTCTTCCCTCTTCTTCTTCATCTATAAAATGTCAAACTAGGAGCTTTATGATCTTAATATATTAATCTTGAATTCTTCATGTGAATTTCCAATTTATGATTTTGTGACTTCCCCTCCAACAGGTTTAGAAGTTCCTTTGTAGGTTTTAGAAGTTCCATTGTAGGTTTTAGAAGTTCTTTATGTGTACTATCAACAATGTTCAACAATATCATCGTATTTTTCCAAGAGATATCTCCTCCACCCATCAAGTTGAGGAGATATATACAATAATCTTTGATCCCTCGTAATAAAAAACACAGAGTTTATTTGGAGCCATGTCTCCTTGTATTTCTCTTTATAAATGATAAAGATATATTCTATGTAATCATCAAAACTTTTGTTTTTGTTTCGAGTCACTCTGAAAAAATCTTCTCTTCTTTCCTTTTCTTCGTAGTAATCTTGACATTTTTCTAGAAATTTCTTCTTTATTTTCACCCATGTTTGGATGTTATCCTACTCCAAGACCATAAGTAATAATAATGAAGTGCCTTAATGTTAATAATAAATAATTTTATCTTTTGCACATACAATACATGGTCATAACTTTTGAAAAGCACATTCAACTATGAAGAGAAAAGTATATGGGTATTCTTTTGAAATACCATGGAAATTTGGAAGGGAAGAGCATGGTATGTTCTTCATCTTAGTATGATCCTATGATTCTTTGATAGGGAATCCAAAAGAAGATGATTTATCCTCCATAACTTCATGGTCCATTTCTTCTAAATATATATCCTATTATTCTTCCAAGAGTTGCTTCAGAGAGTTAGTCAAGTTTGGTTCTTGAGTGAAATTATTCAAATAAATATTCTACATAGGAAGAAGATGAAGCCTGCATGATTTCAGATTATTCGATGAAAGATTCAGTTTTTTTTTTTAGCAAGGGAGATTATTGTAGGAGTAAAACAATGTGGTTAGATGTGTGTCTTCTCTTCTCGACTTGCATATTTATTCTATGAAGGGTTTTGAAAAATATACCATGTTTATATTTAATTTTATGCATTTAAAAAATAATTGTTTTTAAAATAAATTGTTGTAAATAAAACCAAGAAGGAAAACATATCATACCTATTTTGAAAGATAGAAATATTCCAAAAGAAATTAAATTAAAAAAATAAAATCACATGAAAACTAAAGGAATTAATCAACACAACAATGGCTATACTATTGATAGTTCCCAGATAACGACACCAAAATTGATGTGCCTTTCAATTACCTTTCTAGTTTTCTAAGAGATACAACCAAAATACCATGCATTTAATTGTCAATATAGTATTTTAATGGAAATTTTGAACTATCGTGCATCATATATGGTAGTATAATATTATATGTGTTATTAAGGCTGTAGTATCTAATGAATGTCATAGTGAAATATATTTTGTTTCTTTACAAGTCACCAAAAAATTAACACCACACTTGAAACCCAATCCACACTTTGTAGAAATGTAAAGAACATACATATTACTATAATTTGTAGAAAAATAATTTCACACTTGCAATAAATAAACCACATAAGCATTAAAGGTGACTTGCACCAATACTAAGATGATCTTGGTTGCTATAACACAAATGAAATTACACATGCAATATAAAAAATAGATCACAAGCTATAAAAACACACTTTGTTTACAAAGGAAATAGAACCAGGAATTAGATGCTATAAAAAATAAATAAACTGAACCAAATTGAACACAAAAAATCACAATTTTGGAAAATTGAGTATTCTAACATTAGCATGGAGTTTCAACAACAGGATTTCCAAAATGGCCTTGTTATAGGCCATTTTGTCACATCTGATAACATGAGCCTCTTAATGGGATCAATCAACATTCTATTCCCCTTTTCATCATCTTTCACAAAGCCCTAAGCATGTATCTTTCATCCCTCATAATTTCAACCCTAAACTACTATATCTGAGCCAGTTCTAGGACCAACGCTCCCTGCAAGTCTAATGGGGTGCGTTCACCTACAACTTGATCCATTGTGGCCAGTGTTGGTCAGTAGTTTGATCTCCTTTTCACCTGTGTTGGTTCTAGAATTCCGAGAGAATGGTCGCGATTCCAGAAGCTTCACCTTTTAGGAGTTTCTAGAAGTTGTTTCAACTACTTACCTTATATTGACATTCAGATCCTATCTTACCCTATTTTGTAGTTTTCACCACTTATCCCTTGATCATATCCATCCATAAAAGGTGGATCTAAAGCCTTAGAATGCAAATTGGATAAAAACTCCCAAATCACCCCTCTCTCCTATATATTTACCCTCTTTCCTATCATAATGTTGGTGAATGAAGGGTTGGATTTGTAGAGTGATTCTGCCCTTATGCTACTACACTAAGTTATTATGATCTTATGCGTAGAGTGACTAGAGGTTCATATTATGACAAGGAAAGGATGAGTTAAAAAATTGGAGGAGATCTTATTCAAGATAAACTGCACTTATGG
>CM076576.1:850388343-850482956 GCA_034641835.2 Pinus albicaulis
GTTTTATGGAAAGATCCTGCCACAGAGCCTACTCGCAATCTCACTAAATTATCTCAAATAACAGGAGCTTATGCTTCTGAAACCATTGATAAAGCAGTTGAGATACATCTTTTGTTGGATGAAAAAGAAGAACAGGTAAAGGCTCTACAACAGCAATTGCAACAGGTACAGGCCAATAAGGAAGCACAATTAAAACTTGAAGATTTGCAACAACAACTTCAAGAAATCCAAGAACAGCATAAGGATGATCCCAAGCTTCCAGAATTCATTTCAGAAACCATCTCTTTGAATAATCAACTACTGCAACAAGAAGAAGTTTTCTGTCAAAAGATATTGCAATGGAATTCTTTATGCCAAGAAAGTGATAAAATCACAAGTCATGCTGTAGATTTACGAAATGATTATGATTTGATTAATGAAAAGATCAATGATTATCTAGCATGGCAAAAGACAGAAGAAGGTAGAAAAGCTGGTGCACCCATCATTAACGAGAACCATAAAGAAATACTATTTAATAATTGGGATGCACAAATGAAAAGGGCAGAAAAGGCAGCAGAGGAGGCATCTACAGTGGCAAACACTCTCACTAATTGTGTAAATGACAATTTACACAAAGCTAACTTGATTTCTAAAACTGTTCTAGGATATCTCCCATAGGCAAACCAACTGCAAACAGAATGGAGGCAAAAGGCAGAAGAAAGAGAAAATCCATCCAAGGGCTGACAAGATTGAATTGGGACTCATATTGGGCACTTAGCCGTTACGCTCACATAGCACGCTCAATTGTATCAATGCGAGATATGATTGCTCCTACGCGCGACTCGCCTTTCAGACAATTAACTCAGGAGTCGCACAACCATCTTCTCAAAACATGATATGCCCACAAAGATCAAGCCTGGAAGTTAGAGATTAGTTTTAATTTCACCGTATTTTAGCCTAGGAAAAGGACGGTCATTAAACCGAATCCTTAATTTTTGTAATAAACTATTTTTAGAGTTAGTTAAGTAGTATTTAAACCCCTCTCATGCATTTAGAGAGGGGTCCTGGATCTTAATACTGTTAGACTTGGAGATTTCATTTCTGTACTCCATTGTCTTATATATTTTTTTGAAAAGGATCACATTTGGTGATTTTTATGCGAAATTATCTTTGAAGTGTTGCATTTCTGTACCTTTAGAATTCGATTTTGTATTATAATTGCTGGATAGAGTATCAGATTGCATCTGGAAGTCATCAAGATGAACAAGGTATTTCTATCTGTTTGCTGTTGATTTCTGTTGTTATATGATATTCGTTTTAAGATTTCTATCATTTATATGTATTTGTTTTCACAATGCTCTCTTTTGTATATCATTTCTGAGTATAATTGAAACGTTATTTTTCATAATTACATGTAAATGGTATACAATGATGAATGCAATATGCTATTATAACTCTGTTTAATTTCTTAAACAGAGTTATCTTTATTTGTTTCTGCACATTTCAATTTGTTTAATAATACATTTTCATGGTTATTGTTGGATTGAAACAATCTTAAGTTGTATTCACATGTTATTACCCGGGTTAGTATTAGAATTTCTTTATCAGTATTTAGCTTAGATTAGATAGTTTTATTTTAGTTAATTTAGTCCCATTTCCACCCACCCAATCCAATCCATTTAGTTATAAGGAAACTGGTCATTTAAATCCAGTCGAAGCCACCATACCAAACGGAAAAGGAGCTGTCCTAAAGTCCCGACCGAGTGGTTATCCCCGATGTTTGAAGCAGAGATTTTCTAGGCTTCAACATTTTTGGCGCTAGAAAGAGGGCATGAGCTATGAATGGCAAGTAAATCTCTATCCACAAGCCATTCCGAGAGCAAAACACCCTCATTAATTTCTTCAATTTCTTCTGAAATTCAAAATCCTAGAGAAGAAATTGCAGAAAATATTCAAACACCCACTACCAAAATCTTTAAACATTCATACGATCAACACCCTGAGTCTCCTGAAGTTCAAGATTTAATTCATAAATTGAAAGGATTCTCATTATCTCTTAAAGAGTCTGAAATATCTGAAGGTAGTGTAACTTCAAAATTTGTTTCTTCAAAACCTCTTACTAGGCTTCAAAGTGAAAAACTTGGTATCTCTCCCAAAGAATTCCCTTTACCTAGTAGAGTTAAAACAAGAAAAACACAATCGGAATCAGTAAGTTCAACCTCTAATATCCAAATACCTATTTCCAAAATCCCGTCTCAACAAAGTACAGTCGTTTCCATATCATCTCCACAAATATCTTCTCCTCAATCCTCATCAGTATCAACATCATTTATTCCAACAACTTCTATCCAAACACCACCAGTTTCTACTGTCCCTCCAATAGTCATCCCAACAATGGCACAGAGACCATGGTCTACTCCAGGAGCAGTCAACATGGCTGCACCTTTACACGATTTACCAGACAATCCTGGAAAATGGCTCCCAAAATTTAGCCCAGATCTTAACATTCCAGCTGAAGAACATATCAATAACTTTATGCTGGCCATTAATTTGAATGGAGTCACACAGGAGGATGTTGTAGTTAGACTATTTCCTTACACCCTTCAAGGAACAACAGGATCATGGTATTTTTCATTACCATCAGGATCTATAACAAGTTGGGACATTTTTGCAGATCAAATTTTAACCAAATTTGGAGATGACCGATCAATTGCAACTTTACTTAATGATCTCTTAAATTTGAAAATTGAACCCAAGGAACCAATTAAGGAGTTTAACTCCCGATTCAATAAGCTCTTGAACAAAATTCCCACTGATTCCAAGCCAAGTGAGCAGGTCAGAATTGAATGGTACATTACTGCCTTACCCTCAAACATAGCAATTTTCGTAGACAAAGCTGCAAAGCCCACATTAGCCGAAAGTATGAAAGAAGCTATTGCAGTTGAAAAACGTATCACTTCTTTGGAAAAGAAAAATTCTCTTGAAGAAAGGAAATCAAAGAAGGTCAGCTTTAGAGATGATTCAAAGAAAAAGGCCAAAGATCCATATGACATGGAAGGTTTACAGAAAGTTCTTAAAACCATGTCAAATGAAATGGTCGAAATAAAAAAACAAGTAGCTGAAACTTCCACCAAGAAACCATTTCGGAATTTCAGAAAGAACCAAGTTGAATCTAAACCTCCTAATACAATCTCTAATGCAGAATCAGAAGAAGAGGAAGAAGAAGAAGATACATCTGTAGTATCAGATCAAGAGGACGAAAATGAAGAAATAGCTGAATTAAATGGAATGTGGGATTTTATTCTCCCTAATTCTAATAGTGAAGAAGCTATGCCTGTAAGTACTAGGAGTAAATCTACAGCAGAACCAGTACAAACAGTTCCAAAAAAGAAAATTGCAACTCCAAGTACCAAAGACAAACCCACTGTGAAGAAAACTTTTCCATTACCTACTCAAAATCAGCCATTTTCTTCTAATCCTCTCACATCAACAGCCAAAACTTTAGTAGTGTCAGAACCCATGGAATACAACATTGTCGAAGACATGAAAAATATCAAAGCCAACATTTCCTTACATGAACTCAGCAAACTAAAACACCAGCAAAAGTTGTTATTAAAAGAACTTAACGCTACACCAATTGCTCCTGTACCAAGCGGTGTAGTGGAAAAAGCAGCAAGAGGAACTGGTAAGTCACCCGATAAGGTAGATGCTACTGATACTGTGCTCATTGGGGAAAAGTCAAATTCTCAAAATCCTCCTTTTCTTTTGACTTATGAGATGTACAATAAAAATCTGCACAATTGTTTGATTGATTCTGGAGCTTCCTCCAATATAATGCCTACTTCTGTCTGTGCTAAATTGAATATTGAACCACAGAAATCAGAAGTTCATATCGTTCAGTTGGATCGCTCTAAAGTCCAAGTGGTAGGAGAAATCAATTCAGTTACTATCAGATTAGCCTCAGATCCTAGGATTGTCCAAAGAATTGACATTCTGATTGCTGATATTCCTGAATTCTATGGATTAATCTTGAGCAGGGACTGGTCTGCGAAACTTAATGGTTACATCTCGACTGATTATTCACACATGTGGCTTCCTTATAAAGGGAAACCAAATCAAATTAAAATTGAACGAGAAAAGCATATGACACACACTGTCACTGAATTTGAACAACCTAATGAACCTATGGCATTTAACAACAATATTCTTGGAGGATATTCTGCTGAATCATTTCTTGGAAATTTCAAAGCTCCTCAGTCTCCTTTTTCTGTAAATACTTTTGTTTCTCAGATAGAGAATTTTTCAGAGTCTGATTCTTCTAGAATTGTAAATATTTCAGATTTAATTGTAGATAAGCCAATAGATAAGTCTTTATTTTGGTCGTTATATTTTGATGGATCGAAGTCTAGTGATGGAGCTGGAGCTGGATGCATATTGATTGATCCAAATGGAGAGAAAACTATGTTATCATGTAGATTAGAATTTGAGTGTACTAACAATACCGCAGAATATGAAGCCTTAATTCAAGGACTTTATAAAGCTATAGGGTTAGATGTTAAATACTTGAAAGTCTTTGGTGATTCCGAAATTGTAATTAAACAAGTTAGGAATACTATTCATTGCCTTTCAGGACATCTTAAACACTATCAAACCTTAGTGCAAGATCTCACCACTCAATTTTTAGCATTCAATATTTCTCCTATTCCTAGGAATCAAAATACATCAGCTGACTTATTAGCTAATGTTGCATCTAAACTCCTACCTGCTGAAGATTGCAGTCCTTATAGGTTTTCTGTAGAATTGATTTTTCGTCCATCTGTCCCAGACAATGTAACAAACTGGAGAGTCTTCTATCACAATCAAGATATTCTAAATTTCATGACTTCGGAGAAATCATATGATGAGTAAATTATTGACGAAAAAGATCATGATTTACAGATTATTTCAAAAGGTAATGAAAACTCCATTCCTAAATCTATTGTTAAATTAGAAGACTTATATGATATTAAGGACAGATTCAAGAAAGTTGTTAATACAAAACTTCAAAGTTCCACTTTGAAGTTTGAATTAGTAAATCTTGGTTCTGATTCTAAGCCTCAAAACATTAATTTAGGACTCAATTTAACACCAGAGGAAAGGAGTGCATTCATCAAATTGCTGAACAAGTATAAAAAAGTTTTTGCTTGGAATTATGATGATCTTAAAACATATGATACTTCGATTATTCAACACACAATTCCAATGCTCCCTGATGTTAAACCTGTTCAACAGAAACTGAGAAAAATCCATCCAAATCTCGAGAGTCAAATCAAATCAGAACTCAATAAACTTTTGAAAGCCAAGATCATTTTTCCAGTCAGACACTCTAATTGGGTTTCCAATATGGTACCTGTAAGGAAGAAGAATGATGATATAAGAATCTGTATTGATTTTAGAAATCTAAACAAAGCATGTTTAAAAGACAATTTCCCATTGCCAACCATGGAACAGATACTTCAAAAGGTAGCTGGTTCTGAACTTATGTCTTTTCTTGATGGGTTTTCAGGGTATAATCAAGTTTTAGTTCACCCAGATGACAGATTGAAGACAACTTTCAGAACAAAATGGGGAACTTATGCTTATCAGAAAATGCCTTTTGGTCTAATAAATGTAGGAGCAACTTTTCAAAGAGCCATGGACATTGCATTTAAAGGTCTGATCAATAAATTTGTTGTTTTTTATCTTGATGACATAACGTTATTTTCAAAAAAGAGAGCCAATCATCTACATGACTTAAAGCAAATTTTTGAAAGATGTAGAAGGTTTGGTATTTCCTTAAATCCAAAGAAATCTTTCTTTGCTTTAGATAAAGGAAAACTCTTAGGATTTGTTGTGTCAAAAGATGGAATATATATTGATCCAGAAAGAGTAAAAGAAATTTCTGATATTTCTTTACCACATAACAAAAAATCCATGCAATCATTTCTTGGACAGGTCAATTTTGTAAAAAGATTCATTCCAGATTTTTCTTTAATTGTTTTACCTATGCAAAATATGATCAAGAAGAATTCAATATTCAAATGGACGCATAAAGAAAAGGAAGCTTTTGATTCAATCAAACGAGCAATCATTAAGGCACCAGCATTGAATACCCCGGATTTTTCTAAAGATTTTATTTTGTATACTTTGGCCACTGAAACATCCTATGCAGCCGTTTTGACACAACTCAATGATCAAGAAATTGAAGCACCTATTTCTTTCTTTAGTTCAAATCTGCAAGGATCTGAGCTTAATTATTCTGATGTTGAAAAACAAACCTTTGCTGTGTTTAAATCAATCAAACATTTCAGACCTTTTCTCTTAAAAACACATACAAAAATCATTGTCCCATTCTCTGCAGTGAGGCAATTATTAATTCAGAGAGAAGTAGGAGAAAAGAGAGCTAACTGGGTAACAACTTTGCAAGAATATGATGTTGTTATTAAACCAGCCAAGATTTTTAGAGGACAAGGTTTTTGCAGATTATTGGTAGGAGATCATAACATACCAGAAGATCAAGATTCAAATCAAGATATTCAAGTAAGTTAGATAAGTGTTACAGATGTTGATTCTCAGTATGTTGATCTCATCTATTACTTGAAAAATGGGTATGCTCCTTCTAATCTCAGCTATAAGAGTAAACACGCTTTAAGGTTAAGAGCTATTAAATATGAGATCATTGATAATGTGTTATTTAGAAAAAATTATGATTCAATTTTATTAAGATGTCTTGAAAAAACTGAAGCTGAAAAGGTTTTGCAGGAACTACATGATGGACCAGCAGGAGGTCATTTTGGAGGTGATACTACAGCTCACAAAATAATTCGTGTTGGTTATTACTGGCCTACCCTTTTTAAATATACACATGATTACGTAAGGAAGTGTCAAATTTTTCAGACTGCAAGTGGAAGACAAAGGAAACCAGCTTTTCCTTTGCAACCAGTAACTATTGAACAACCATTTGAACAATGGGGACTTGATATTATTGGTGAAATAGTACCTCATTCTTCCAAACAGCATAAGTACATCCTTACTGCAACTGATTACTTTACAAAATGGGTAGAGGCAATCCCACTGAAGGTAGCCAATTCTGATGCAATTATTGATTTCATAGATCAATTCATCATAACCAGGTTTGGTGTACCTCAAGCTCTTGTTTTTGATAATGCATCTTACTTTTCTGGTAATAGTTTAATTGAATTTGCAGTCAAAAGAGGTTTTAAATTAAAATATTCAGCAAATTATTATCCACAAGGTAATGGCTTGGCTGAATCCACTAACAAAAACCTTATCAAAATCATTAAAAGAACCATTGATCAAAATCAAAAGAATTGGCACAAATCTTTAATTTTTGCGTTATGGGCTGATCGTATCACTGAAAAAGCTTCAATAGGGACTTCACCTTTTAATCTGGTTTATGGAAAAGAAGCCGTGATACCTTCAAATTTAACTCTTCCATCATTAGCCCTAGTGCAATTTATTGAAGAAAATCCTTCATCATCTATTCAATTGAGGTACGATCAAATCCTTAAACTAGAGGAAGATAGAGATAAAGCAAAAATTACTCATGAAAAACATCAACAGCTTGTAAAATCTTCTTTTGATGCAAGTTCTACCGGCTCAAAACTTTTATCAATTGGTGATTTCATTTTGAAATGGGATAAAGCACACGAAGAAAAAGGTAAACATACCAAATTTAAGAAAATGTGGCTTGGACCATTTCAGATCGTTGAGAAGATAGGCTCAAATACATACATACTCCAAGATCTAACAGGTAAGAGAGAACCTCTTCCTGTAAACGGGCTTATCTTAAAGAAATTATTTTCCTAAGGAGGTAACCCCTTCTTAAAACTGTACATATTTCTTTCTGCATATTTTGATTGTTTTTGTTGTTACAAATAAAGGTCGTTAATAAGTCCCTGATTTACTGTTTACTATTTAAGAAAATTTCTTCGGAAAAATATTATAAATATTTATTTTATGTAAATAAGAATTTTTAAAGTAAATGATCATAATTTTTGAGTAGTTTAAAATAAGATGTTTAAACTTTGAAAAAATTATTTCAATCATTTACATGATCTTTTGAAATATTGAGGAAAATGTAAAATCATTAGAAGTTTATCAAGCAGAGAAAGGTTATTTGTAAAAGTAAAGTTTTTCAAAGTTTTGGAACTCAAAAAAACTCTGAAAATTTTCATCCATTGGTTCTTAAGGATAAAACTATTTCACCCCATCCATTTAAGTTGTGATTTTTTAGAATGTAATTCTAAGAAATTATACGAAAAATTTAAGAGATAAGAGGTCTCATTATGAGCCGACTTACTATGTTCATAAGGAATGATAAAACTAACATTACCAATACTGCATACCAAAACAGGGTAATGGCTTATAAATATAAGACAAGGGGTCTCATCACGAGCCAGCTTGTTCAGTTTTATTATAACTAGTGAATGGCATTGTTATCAACTGGCCACCAAACCAGAACAATGGCTCTTAAAGTAAAAAATAAATAAAAGATAAAAAACATGAGATAATAAATCTTATGAATTTATTTTTTAAAAGGTCATAATTTTAATTGGATGGGACAATGAATGGTTAATGGTTTAAAGGTAACCCTGTCGAGACTATAAACGTTTGCTGGCAGCAGAGGCAATACCTATGACAATAGAGTATATTATAAAACCAAAATTCGAAGAGATCCACTTACTTTATTATTAACACCAATCAAAGCTTGAGATAACCCAAAATGTTTTTATTTTTTTTTTCTCAAAGAACTAGAAAGAAATTATGAAATGATTTTTATTTTTCTTTCATAGTTACATTTTATTTTGAATAATTCTTAGATAAGTTTTCATCATCCTTAAAAATTTTTACTTACTAAAGATAGAATGTTCATTTTATTTTTCAGAGATAACTGTTTCTTCCAGTGAATCGCCAATTGTTGTGGCTAGCAACAACCTCCCCCCTTTTAATTAATATTAGTAATAATACTGAATAAAATGGGGACCCTTAGTTAAAAATCCAAAAAAATCAATTAGGATTTGTTTCCCTTAGAAAATAAAACTTTCTATCATAAACCTACAAAAATCCCTTTGAAAGAATATTGCGAAAATATTAAGTTTATGATAGATTATAATAAGATTGCTCTTGAAACAATATAACGCATCCATAACAAAAATAGTCTATATAAAAAGCATTGATCGCAGATCGCATAGCGCAGAAAACAGAAATGATTAACAAATATCTTTTACGCTCTGATTTATTATGCGCTTTTGCGATTTTGCGCTTTTGCGATGATTTCATTTTGCGATTGTGCGCTTTTTGTGATTCTGCGCATTTGCGATATGTGATTTTGTGATTTTTTCAATATGCGCTTTGCGCTATTACACAGTCCCTGTTTTTGCGATAAGTTTTATGACTGTGATGATCTCATATCGCGATATTGCGACATTGCGATATTGCGATATTGCGCAGCAAATCGCAGATCGCAATGTCGCAGATTCACGTAAGCGCGCTATCCCGAGGCAATCTTCCCATGTGTCAAATCCGTTATGCACTTTAATGACTATATTAAATGATTGGAGTGATTATTAATGTGAAAATAGATTGTGTTTAGATTGGAAGTCGTTTCATAATTTAAATATTATATTTCATCCGCGTTCATATTCAAAACAGTCTCGTCACCTTTCTATTATCATTACTCTCATTTATTCATAAAACGCAGGCACGAAGGAGCGGATCACTATACAAAGCTTCCACTATACATTATGGGTAAGAAGGAGAAGAGCTCAAGTTCTGAGAACAAATAAATGGCTTCGCTATACGCAGACACCGCCTGTAACAAGGATGCGGGCATATCCACTTGGGAAGGAATGTATAATCTATTAGAGGATGAAAACCCTGTGGTGTTGAAAGTTGCAGCTACAGCTGGTTCAAAAGATACGTCTGAAGCAACCCTTAGAGACTTGGCTTGCTCATTCCTGCACAGAATTGCAGCAAGGCCAAGGATTCTCCCATATACAGACATGGTGAGATGGGTGTTGGATAGCACAGATATCTCAGACAGGCAATTCAAGACTCAGTCTGAAGAGCTAATTGGGTCATTCACCATAGAAGATGTGAGATTAATGTATAAGCTGCCAAAACCTCAGGCGACTTACAATAGCAAATTCATGGAAGATTTTGCCAAAGAACACGCGAATTTGGCAGATTGCACAAAGGAGTGGACTAAAAGAAGTGAACCATTAGAGAAGAACAAACAAGGTATGTACAACACGGGTTCGCTTACTTCTCCTTATTGTTTTACTGCTGCTATGTTATGTAGGCTTTTTGGAAAGCCTGACATAAATATGATTTTGCCCGAATGGCTTCCTTTGTTGAATGCGGCCGTTAATTCTACAATTGTAGACTGGGCCAAAATCCTGTCTGATACTATGACCTCTGCTATTTTTCAATACCGGTCCAAACGAAATGTTTCCCAGCGGGTTTACCCGCCTTTTTATTTATCTGCTTATGTCATGGACGCCATCTGCTATGTCTCTAAATTCTCTGTAATGGGTTGGAAATGGACTATCCAAGACCCTTCGCCCATTCATGTGTACCATAAAGAACTGTGGGAATCTAAGTTTGTCCCCCATTTTTACCAAATTTGCCATGGAATAATGTTGCCATTGTACAGAACCTTGTATAATAAGGATCCCCCAAGGCTATCTTCAGAAACAGAGGTTGATATTCTCCCCATCGCAAGATGGTTTGGAGAAGAATTGTTCACCTATATTAGGGTTTTTGGAAGTTATGCTTCTCCACATGTGTTACCCCTATATGTTCCTGATAGACTTGTAGCCCGGGAAATTGCTTATCAGACCTGTGGCCAGGGAGGGATGACAAAAGATTTGAAGGATAAGAAAAAGGGCATTTGGCCACAATTTCCCATAAAATGTGTAACATTTTCACTGTCCGATATTGGTCATGCATTTCAAGAGATAGGAAACATTACATCCCTACAGCTGTTCAAATTCTCAAAGAGGTTATATGACCAAAATGATATTGTTAAGAATTTTACCAATGCAATCAAAGTAAAGGAATTTGTCGCAGAGCCTGATCTTTTTGATGATATGTTCCAAGCAAGAAATTCATTCAAAGAAGTTTTGATATCAGCCCGAGCACAGTTATCCCCACCAGACTTCCAGCAATTCAAACTTTACAGAGAAAGGAGACTAATTCCTGTTCCTTTGGATAATCTACGCTTAGAGCCCGCAAGGGAGCAAACTCCTAGTGTTAGTCTTAATAGCAGTTCAAGTACAAGTAAATCCAAATCAAAAGATGACAGAGATTCTGAACTCTCCAATAAGTCCAAAGAAAGGGAAGATAAAACGGAAGAATCCATTAAAGATTCTGCACAATCAAATGAACTTGATCAACAACAAATTCTGACTCCTCAACAGACAATTCCTCCTCCAACCAGTGTACAGCAATAGCCAGTCACCATTGAGTTAGATAAAGAATGGGAAACCTTTAATCAATTGATTAATATAGAAGGACAGAATGTACAGACCCCTGTCCAGACAATCAAAGTTTTGAACGCAGGAACAAGCAGCAAAGCCGCAGCAACAGAACACATACCAATCACACCCTCCTCTGAAATTGTACTTAATGTAGAGGACATCCCTCCTATGGATGTATTTTATAGCCCAAAATACAAAGCAGTAGTTAAAAGACAAAGGAAAAAGAGAAAAATAGAAAGTGCAATTGCTACTGAACCAGAACAAGTAGATGTTTTATGGAAAGATCCTTCCACAGAGCCTACTCGTAATCTCACTAAATTATCTCAAATAACAGGAGCTTATGCTTCTGCAACCATTGATAAAGCAGTTGAGATACAGCTTTTGTTGGATGAAAAAGAAGAACAGGTAAAGGCTCTACAACAACAATTGCAACAGGTACAGGCCAATAAGGAAGCACAATTAAAACTTGAAGAGTTGCAACAACAACTTCAAGAAATCCAAGAACAGCATAAGGATGATCCCAAGCTTCCAGAATTCATTTCAGAAACCATCTCTTTGAATAATCAACTACTGCAACAAGAAGAAGTTTTCTGTCAAAAGCTATTGCAATGGAATTCTTTATGCCAAGAAAGTGATAAAGTCACAAGTCATGCCGTAGATTTACGAAATGATTATGATTTGATTAATGAAAAGATCAATGATTATCTAGCATGGCAAAAGACAGAAGAAGGCATAAAAATTGGTGCACCCATCATTAATGAGAACCATAAAGAAATACTGTTTAATAATTGGGATGCACAAATCAGAAGGGCAGAAAGGGCAGCAGAAGAGGCATCTACAGCGGCAAACACTCTCACTGATTGTGTAAATGACAATTTACACAAAGCTAACTTGATTTCTAAAACTGTTCCAGGTTATCTCCCACAGGCAAATCAATTGCAAACAGAATGGAGGCAAAAGGCAGAAGAAAGAGAAAAATCCATCCAAGGGCTGACAAGATTGAATTGGGACGCATACTAGGCATACTTAGTAAAGCCACATAGTCAGCATAGCACGCTCAATTGTATCATCAATGCTACAGAGAAGATTTCTCCTACGCTTGCCGACTCTGTCTTCTCAGGACAGTTGAATTCTGAAGTCGGTTAACCGCATCTTCTCAAAACTATGCTAGATGCCCGCAAGAGAAAAGATCAAGTTCATAGTTAGATAGATTTAGTTTTAATTCCACTATATTTTAGCCTAGGAAAAGGACGGTCATTGAACCAAATCCTTAATTTTTGTAATAAACTATTTTTAGAGTTAGTTAAAGTAGTATTTAAACCCCTCTCATGCAGAGAGATAAGGGTCCTGGATCTTAATACTTTTAGACTTGGAGATTGCATTTCTGTACTCCATTGTCTTATATATTTTTTGAAAATGATCACATCTGGTGATTTCTATGCGAAATTATCTTTGAAGTGTTGCATTTCTGTACCTTTAGAATTCGATTTTGCATTATAATTGCTGGATAGAGTATCAGATTGCATCTGGAAGTCATCAAGATGAACAAGGTATTTCTATCTGTTTGCTGTTGATTTTTGTTGTTATATGATATTCGTTTAAGATTGCTATCATTTATATGTATTTGTTTTCACAACGCTCTCTTTTGTATATCATTTCTGAGTATAATTGAAACGTTATTTTTTCATAATTACATATAAATGGTATACAATGATGAATGCAATATGCTATTATAACTCTGTTTAATTTCTTAAACAGAGTTACCTTTATTTGTTTCTGCACATTTCAATTTGATTAATAATACACTTTCATGGTTATTGTTGGATTGAAACAATCTTAAGTTGTATTCACATGTTATTACCCGGGTTAGTATTAGAATTTCTTTATCAGTATTTAGCTTAGATTAGATAGTTTTATTTTAGTTAATTTAGTCCCATTTCCACCCATCCAATCCAATCCATTTAGTTATAAGGAAACTGGTCCTTTAAATCCAGTCGGAGCCACCATACCAAACGGAAAAGGAGCTATCCTAAGGTCCCGACTGGGTGGTTATCCCCGATGTTTGAAGCAGAGATTTTCTAGGCTTCAACAGGTTGTAATCTCCTTATATTTATATTAATACAAATAATTCTCTATTTTCCAATATGTGATGTCACTATTTCACTTATTTCATTACCATGTTGATATATTGAATAAAATATTTAGATGATGCTACATAGATCTCAGAGTTTCTTGGATTCTGTTATCTGACTGTGAAGGATCTAATTTTGGCAATCAGAGATGGAATTGGAGCTTCCAAGCTAAATAAGGAGAGAAGTGAGTGATATTTTTCAGGTAGGCCTCACTCCATCATCTATTTACTTCAAGGAAAATTATTGGGCTTGTATCTCTGTTGTTCTAGGTTGACCACGAAACCTAGGGGAGATACCTCATTCCGCAATCGTAAATCCCTTATAACAAATTGGTGAATCCAATGGGGAACAAAGTATTCTCTTGGTGGTTTTCCTTTTCCTTTCTATTTGATTACCTCCTTAAAAAACCTTTGTTGCATCATCCAACCAAGAAAAAACCTAGGAAGTGGCTTCATTAAATCCTTTTTGCAATTTTGGTTCCAGAAACCTATTTTCCAAGGCCAACTCTCCCCCAGTGCTTCTAATAGAGCGTTGCAACTCACCTTGGCCCGATCTGTCCCAACATTTCAAAGCACTGGTTCCCTCTCTGCACTAGCGTTGGTCCATATTTTTGCAAAAAAAATTCCTTGGTTTTTGAGCCTCTTTTGCATCAGCCTGCTTTCAATTGAAATTCATTGGGTCTTGAGTGTCTTGTGGTCTCTCTAAAATGCCCATTAAATTTTCATTTGTGCTTGTTTTACTTTGATAAGAATTGGTTTCGATTTTTCCTTGTTCTTATCATTTGGTCACTTGCAAACTTGTTTTTTTTTAATTTCTGATCACTTGGATGAATTTCTGTTTTAGTCCTAGTTTTGAAAAGTGTAATTGATTTAGTAATTGAAAATTTTCATATTAGTTTTCTTCATTTTGAAAATTAAGTGTGGTGAAAAGAAAAATAGCATGCATTGCATCTAGGGTTTTGTGTGTGAAAATTGGGATTCCCTTTGATTTGCTTTTTATTTTTGGAATTTCAACCAATTTCAGTTTGAGTCCTCTATTCATCAAATCTTAGATTATGTTATATTTCATTGGAATACTCTTACGTTTGATTAGAATAATTATCTATTTAAGATCACATTTGAATAATTAAAATTCTCATTTTCACAGCATGAAAGGAAATTGTGCATAGATTATATTTGAAGAGTTTTCAGGGGAATCATGCATAGATTACATTGAATGATTTGACATATTTTAATGATTTGAATTGAATTTGAATAGTGAAATTGAAAGATCTAGATAGGAAGATCTTGTTTGTTGCATATTTGGTTGTTTCATCATTGTTTTCATCTCTTCCCTACACTAGATAACTTTCATCGAAAATGAAAAGAGTTTTTTTTGTCATGTTAGTCACAACATAGGTGTGTTAAGGTCACATCAAGTTTTAAGCCTTGAAATTGAAACATAACATTCAAGATCAACTCTAAAATTAATCTCAATTAAACTAAGGAACATTTGAAATTTAACGACACACATAAAGGTATAGGATAGAGATGTGTTCTGATGTTGTTAAACGTAGGAGTTTTCATTGTTTTATACCGTTGCATTCCACTAGAGAAATCCCATTCGACATACATAAGTGTATATGATATTTATCCGTGTACCTTTGGGTATATTAGATGGCACTCCATGCATGAAAAGTATATGCGAATGCTCTCATCAAACGATTACACATTAGAGAAAACTACTATGGATTGTACTCCCATGTGCCATCGAGTATATTTTGGGAGTCCCCTATAGGTTGATATCCTCGCCATAGATAACCGAGTCGAGCGCCTTGTATATAGTGATAAACTGAACACAACATTCGGTGATATTTTCTGCACATACGTTAAGTCCTTGGTTCGCCAAGGTGTATATTGAAGTTCACAGTTGCTCGGTAAACCTTTATGCCTAGTTACCCCTTTGTTTTATTATGTGTTGTTAATTTCTAAAATCAATTAATTAACTGTGGAATAACATAATCCCCGTGAAATAACTCCTTAGTTGATCTTAGGTTGAGACTAATGATAATAGTTCTTGAATCTACCAACAAGGAAACCCCTCTGGCGAGAATCCTAGTCCTTTTCCTTCTTTTGGAAATATTGGTGCTCCTTATATGACAACATTGTCCCTTCCTGGATTTACCATCGGTTTATTAGTTTGATTGTTTTTGAACCCTATGGTTATGAATTTCCAAACTCATCCTCAACCAAGTTCTCCTCCACTTGAATAGTATAAAACTCATGTTGATCCTAAATTTAACCCTTTTACTTCTTCACCTGTTGTTTCTTCCCATTTCTTCCTCCTCGCTTGGTGAAATTATTGAATCTAGTAACCAGTAAGCTAAGAAGAATAAAAAGAAGAGGATGAATAAGAAGAAGAAAAATAAGCAAGGGTCCAACCAAGAAACCATTTCTAGCGATGCAACTAGTATGAAGGAACCTTTCAATCAACCCCATAAAGTTAGATTCCCTTGCAAGCTACGTATGGGTGATCAGGTTCTTAGATATTTTCATGGTATTCCCAAGATATTATAAGGGTGGTCTACATGCTCACATCATCCTTTTTCATTAGCCTCTAGAGATCATGCTGGTGATAAATCCTCAACTAGCGATAGTAAGGTCCATGGGAAAAAGGGTAAAGCCAAGTTTCCTTGTAGGTCATGTGAAGGGAATGATATTATTCACCTTTGTCCTTATATGGATGAATAATAAAAATGATTGGAAAACCTTACAACTTTTCATCCATGACTTCAAGATGGATACCAGAAGCTTTATCCAAATCCTCCACTAGTTGAAGAAGGGAATAATTAGAATCCATCCCTAATCAATCCCAGTCTCTCTGAACGTGAATCTCATGAGTCCATTTTTGACCAACCATTAGTTGAGAAAATGGTTGACTCGATTTCACCTTTAGTCGATCGTACCTTTTCCGCAGAGTGTGAACTTCATACCACTCATGTTCTTCTTGTTTCTTCAAGTGCTAATGGACTAGGGGGAAATCCTCCCATTCCCATGGTATAGGGGGACAATATTCCCATTCCCATAGCACAAGGGGGAATTTCTCCCATTCCCATGGTACAGGGGGACAATATTCCCATTCCCATAGCACAAGGGGGCAGTTCTCTCGTTCCCACAACACCCCCTCCAAGAAGTATGGTCACTTCCTTTGATTGGAGTCAACTAGCAGGATATTGTTTTCCTTCTTATGTACTTTTCAGATCACAATATAGGCTTATAATATACCCATACCTAGCACATTCATATATGAAAGCACATCTGTTAGTATGATGTCCTCAAATTCTTGGCAAGCTTTAGGTTCTCCACAACTTGTGCCCGTTACCCAGAATATGTTGGCTTTTAACAGAGGAATGAGTCAGCTGTTAGGGATCCTTCCTATGTTTCCCATTACTTTGGGAGGAAAAATCATCTATATGGATGTGATTGTTTTCCAAGGTCCTTTGGATTTTAATTTACTCCTTGGACATGACTATGTTTATTTCGTGGCAGCTCTTTTCTCTTCTCTCTTTTGTGTGATATGTTTCTTGCATGAAGGAAGAATTGTGACCATTGTTCAAATTTCATTCATTGGTACTAATTTGAATCCCATTCAACCAAAATCCATAAATGGTCCTTATATAAAAGTGGTATCCCCCTCGCCATAGGTTAATTATGTGGTCACCTATTTGATGCCTTCATCTACTAATGATCTGGTCAGTGATCTAGTGCATCATGTACTAGGGGCATTGGATTCCAATCTTTCCATTCGATCACTTGATATGTATCCATTCTAGAGTGTTGCTCTCCCATCTGATGAGAACCTCTTGGAAGCCATGGCCTCTTATGGTCCATGATAAAGGTACTTGGAGCAAAGTTCCTTGTCTTTTGTCATGCTCCTTAAAAAATGAAACAAGGTCTTCGAAGCAGAGCTCATTTTATTGTGTCAAGCTCCTTAAAAAATGAAACAACGTCTATGAGCAGAGTTATTTTACTGGGTCATGCTCATTAAAAAATGAAACAAATCCCCTTCCAATTCGAGTCTTTTATTAGATCTTGTAAATTCCCAGTCGAGTCTTTCACTTGATCTCATAAATGAACCTTCATTCCATCCACATGTTAGCAACCAATAGTATACTTAGGTGAATGAAATAAAGTTTGGGTGGCATGTACCTCAAATTGAGTCAATATTCTCGGGGCATGCAAAATAATCTCAAGCATAATTTTTATCATGTTTCAAGATTGTGAAAAAATGAAACCATCTTCAAGGATTCTAAATAATAGTTTCCCATGTTTCAAGATTTTGTAGAAATGAAACCATTCTCATTTTACCTCTCATGATTGCCATTTTGATAATCTTGTTTCTTCTAGATGAACCATGGTTTCTTCATGCCATCATCACCATATATTTGGCCGATAATACACTTTCACTTGGATTTTTTAGCCTTTCCTAAGGAACCACTGCGATGAGTTGTATTATTATCCAACCTCTTGACCTTTACATGTTTTGAGAAGTTCCATCATGACCTGAGCCAATTGCTACCCTTTATACCACTCGTTCCTCTAGGGGGATTCCTCTTTCAACTCTTTTAAGACTCCCAAAATATGAAAATATTTTTGAGCACTTGTCCTTTCGAGCTCATAAAAGTAACTGAAAAGAATTCTACTCAATATAAGTTTAGCCCTTTTCTAGACTGAGATAGACTAGTTACGAAAAAGGAATACCTTAGTCGAACATGGCTAAGAGGTTATTTTGAGTATTTTTTTCTACATTTTTGGACTTAGGTGACTATATACGAAAAGGGACATGTGGAGTTTTATTGTCCGCCTCTTTTTCAAAATCTCTAAACATGAAAATGATGCCAAGTTTTACCATTGCTGGACTCGATAAAACATCAAACAATGATGGACTTGTCGAACATGACAAGTCTGGACCGCTCCTTCTTAGGGTTCCTTGAAAATAATTGGAGGGAAAAACCCAAAGGACGAACTTACCGATCAAGCATATGTTATCCTCCTCAAGCTTGTTAAAAAATAAAATTGTACTGACTAGTATGGTTGGGGAAATTGGGAAAATATGAGATTCCATTTTTCCAAATGGGAACGAGTCACTCTTGAATACGAAACATTCCACTTCATATCCATGACTATTGGGTTGTGCAATCTTTTTTGTTTGTTTGTTATCATACCATTTTCAGAGCCTCCAATTCGGTTTTAGGTCAATGCTGCCAACTCCATTCAGTGTCGCCGATGTTCAAGAGAAGTCCTTCAGTTGATATTTTCTATAATACTCTTAAGCCATCATTTCATGTCTGCCTTTCCTGATATAGTTCCATATCAACGTCATTTTAATCAATTGGTCTTAATAATGGTACCCGTTTCGTGTCGTTGATGGGGGATACATCAAGGCCCTCCTACGATAGGTCGCTTGCTGTCGACATCAACACATAATCCAAGAAGTTAAATTAGGAACACCCCTTTGGTACCTTGGTTCTTTCATACATCAATGGAAATTTCCTCGCTCTCGGCGACAGGTTTACATCAATGGCCTTCTACCGAAATATTTTGTGTGGTGTTCAACATAATCTCATTTACTCGCACCATACCAAGTATACCATGGTACCTTGAGAGCCATTAACATAATCAGTGGTTTCTCTCGCATCTATTAACAACTAACATCATCGACCAATAATCAAATTGTGTCTACCATGTTTGATTCCAGCTCATTGATTAACATGGTTAGGCTCACACATTAGTTAGTCGTGTGAACGAGATAGACGACCCCAAATCTAGTTTTATCCATCCGGGTTGTGATTTCAGGAGTCATACAAAGATCGCAATTTATGATGGTCATGATCATATAGACAATAATCCAGTCATGATTCCGTTAGTTGCATCTATGGATGTGTCTTCTGATCATTACACATGTTATTTTTGCTTATGATCTGAGTATGGGTATGCCTTCGTCAACATCCATATGTCATGATAATTTTATTTTAATAGATGAATATCCCTGGTTTTCCTTGATCCCTACTTGTCACAAGGTAAGGCATTGCACTCATTAGTCACCATCTCTGACTTTGCGCTTTAGGGGGAATTCTGTTATAGACCATTTTTTCACATCCGATAAAGTGATCCTCATAATGGGATCATTCGAAATCATATTCCCCTTTTCATCATCTTGCACAGATCCCTCAACATGTACCTTTCATCCCTTAGAAACTCAACACTAAACTGCCCTATCTGAGCCATTTTTTGGACCAAATATCCATGGAAGTCTACTGGGGTGCGTTCACCTACAACTTTCTCCACTGTGGCCAGCATTGGTCACCAACGAGTTGCTCTCCTTTGCACCTTTGTTTGTTCTACAATTTTTGGAGGATGGTCAGGATTCCAAAAGCTTCACATTCTAGGATTTTATAGAAGTTGTTTCAAATAATTACCTTGGATTGAAATTCATATCCTATCTTACTCTATTTTGGAGTTTTCACCACTTATCCTTTGATCCTATCCCTCCATCAAAGGTGGATCTAAAACCTTATAATGGTAATTGGATAAGAAATACCCACTTACCCTTATTTACGCTCTTTCCTATGATAAGATTAGTGAATGAATGTGTTTCTTTGGAGAGTGATTTTTACCTTATGTTAATGCAGTAAGTAGTTATTATCTCATGCACAAGGTGATTTGAGGTGCATATTGTGACAAGGAAAGGACGAGTTAACAACTTGGAGGAGCTCTTCTATAAGATCAACTGCCACTTATGATTGTAATCTCCTTCTATTCATATTAATGCAAACAATTCTCTATTTTCCTATATGTGATGTTGTTATTTCACTTATTTCAATACCATGTTTATCTATTGAATAAATTATTTAGATGATACTGCATACATCTCGTAGTTTCTTGGCTTGTGTTATCTGACTGTGCAAGATATAATTTTGGCAATCAGAGTTGGAATTGGAGCTTCCAAGCTAAAGAAGGAAATAAGTGAGTGACAATTTCCAGGTAGGCCTCACTCCATCATATATTTACTTTAAGTAAAATCATTGGGTTCCTTGTCTCTCTGTTCTTCTAGGTTGACCACCAAACCTATGGGAGAAACATTTTTCCAAAATCGTAAATCCTGTATAATAGGCTATTGTATTGCTAAACAACCCCCATTAGTTTTTATAAGTTGATATAATAAATAATGGGGACCCTTTTAAATTAGATTAAAATCCCTTAGTTTTAATCAAATAAGGGAATTTTAGTTTTGTAACCAAAACATAACTGAATGAGAAAATACCCTTATAAGGGTATTCATATCAAAAGTTAGGATTATAAGTATAATGTTCATAATTAAGAGACCATATAGGATTTTATGTGTTATTTTAAAAACTTAAACAAGATAATCTAAATGTCCTAACATCCCCTAATAGGAAAATTGTGATAAAATCTTCCTTCGATCAAAGTTCCCAATACTTTAATTCTAAAAGTTTTAAAGCGCTACTTTGTGAATATATTAATAAAAATCCCGACCCCACAGGATTTCCACGTAGCATATCAAAGCTTTCAAAATTAGATATTTTTATTTGAAGCACCACGCCATACCTCTGATATCACTCATTGCCGATCCTTTGATACCAATATTCTCCTATACTCTGATATTACTCCTCTCCGATACTCCGATATTATCATATCTTTGATATTTGATAAACCTTTCTTGCCCATATATGAACGTCCATATAAGAATTTCCATATCGGGTGTCACTCTTTGAGACCTCACATATGAAATATCTGATACAACACCTCTGACCTCCCTTCCTTCTCATAATTATAACCATTAAATCTTTAATAAATGTCTATCAGAGAGTAGGGATATCGCATATTTTAAAGGTTTGACAATACATTTTCTTCGATAAAATCATTTGATATGCTGACATGTACAAAGGGCCATGTGAATTCACATGTTATCATTCAATATCCAAGTGTAGAAAATTTATGATTTCGAAGTTTTAAAAGATTTAATCATTGAAAAATTGATTTCTCTAAGGATTTTCTTATAAAAAAGATGAATTGATATGAAGTTTGGTTATATGTTCTAAGTAACTCTATGATTAAAGAAACTTCCGCTCATTCCCATGTTTTCCATTTGTAGGCTATTCTCGATAAGTTATGCTCAGCTGAGATGTCTAAGGCCTCTAAAGAAAAAAATAAAGCTACAGTTCAAAAACAATCGACTCCTCCTCCACCTGAGACTATTGAAATCCCTCCATTATTATCTGATACAACATATACTCGAGATGCTAGAAGCTCTTCTTGGGAATTTATGTACAAGCTTTTTGAAGATGAAAACCCCAGGGTAACAGAAAGAAAAGCAGCAACTGATGACTCTACCTCGGTTTTTGAGTCTACATGGAGTGATGTCGCTAATTATATCTTACATAGAATTTACACTCGACCAAAGATTCTTCCTTATACATATATGGTTAAATGGGTTATTGATAGTTTGAGTATCTCATAAATAAATTTCCTAACTGATAAGAAAAAAAATGTTTGGTCATTTACCAACATTTATTTGAGAAACATGTATCAGTTGCTACCGCACTAGAAGAATTATGAAAAGATTTTTTTATAGAAGTTCATGAGTGAGCATGAAAATTAGTCAAATCCCATCAGAGAATGGAGGAGAGATCCTAACAAACATAAGAATGAGAATAAGGGTGTGTATGCCATTTCTTCCCTTGCTGGTCCATTTTGTTATATAGCTGCAATGATGTGTAGAATTTATGGTTACCCTAATACACATAAATTCTTAGAGTAATGGGTTCCCCTTATTGATGTTGCCTCTAATGTGTATATTAGGGATTGGGGAACTATATTTTCTGATAGTATAGGAAACTTAATCCTAAATTATAGGAAAAAACATAGTTTTTCTTAGAACATAGTCCCCCCTTTCAACATGAGCGCCTATATAATGGATGCCATTTGTTTCACCTCCGATTTTACATCTATGGGATGGAAATGGACCATAGAAGACCCTATTCCTATCCATATCTATCATGACATGCTTTAGGAATCAAAATTTCATCCTCATTTTTACAAAATTTGCCATTGATTTTTGCTACCCATCCAGAAAGGTGTCTTTGATAAGATTGTCCCTAGGCTTTCACCCAAAGCTAGCAATGACTTGTTATAAATTTGGAAATGGTTTGGAGAGGAATCCTTGCTCGAGAGATAGGTTAAAAAATGGTAGGGAGTGGTATTTCAAAGGTCTTGAAGGATGCTAAAAAGACAAAGTGGCATGCCTTTCCTATCCAATGTGGTGTCTATGCTCTAGAAAATTTCAAGCATGCTAGTCTTGAGATTGAATAAATTAAATGTTTAAAATTCCCAACTATTGCCAATAGGAAATATGATCCTAAGGATACTACCAATAATGTCACTACACAAGAGAAGATCAGTAAATTTATGCATGAGATAGAAAAATTTGATGATTTATTTGAATCAGTTTCTAACTATTCATAGGTTGAGAAACAAGTAGCAACACAGTTAGTTCCTGAAGAATTGAATCAGTTTAATCAATAAAAAGATAAAAGAATAACCCACTTTCCTATTAATTTTTTGATATTTTTTCAACAAGACACATAACATGATAAATATTGACTACTACAACACATGAGAATGGAAAATCTCATGCAAAAGAGACATAAAATTCATTCTCTTCATAGGCTAACGAAATTCAGTCATGTAAAAAACTTGATGAAATATGGGAGAAATTTAACCAAGCTCTACAAACAACACGGCTTCAATATCTGAATACTCCATTGCAGAAAAATGTTACATACTTCTGAAGATATCGAGAATACCTTTCTTACTACTGGGGTTTTCGATAAGACTTTGGACACTGATGATCTAGAAGTCATCCCTGTATTCTCGACCTTTGAGGTCGTTTTGAAAATTGAATAAATACCTCCTATGAACATATTCTACAGTCCTCAATAGAAATTTGTGGTCAAGTGACAAAGGAAGAGGTGGAAAATTGATCAATCATAAGCCTGAGTTCCTGCATATACTTCTTTTGAACAAGTATGTAAAGGTAAATAATCCACCCCTTTAGAAGATCATGGCAGGCTCTCACAATTTGTAGGAGCATATTTAATTGCCACCATTGATAAAGCCTCTTAAGTACATGAAATTATAAAGGAGAAAGATGAAATAATTATTCATTTAGAACAAATATTGGAGAATGAGAAACAAATAATTGCTTAATAATGGCAAGCACAACTTTCCAGTCTTCAAAATAATTTTAATGATTTAAAGCTTCAACATGAATTTGATTTGAAAATCCGGGATACTAAAATCCAAGAAATTTAATAGAAGATTGAAAATTTAAAGGCAAATGTTGAATTAGCTAAATTTAAGAAGGAAATAGGAGAACTTAATAGTCTCCTTTCTCAAAAATAAGTTATTTTTTTCCAAAAATGAGCTATTATTCATGATTTATGTCAATCAAGTGATTCATTGGTAAATTAGTTGTCCGATCTGAGAACATACTATGAGGAGGAAGAGGATAAAATCTCAGATTACATATTATGGAAAGATATTACTGCAGGGAGATCAGTTGATCTCCCTAGAATTGAAGAATCACGGAAGGAGATTGTCTTCCAAGAGTGGGAAATTAAACTCAAACACGCAGAAATGGAGATATTTAGTGCCAAGAAAATCTCAATCAACCTCACTGAAACCATCATTGATAGTTTATTGTAGGCCAACTTGATTTCAAATTACCCCGAGGAGACTTTGCTCGATGTTAATTTTTAAACTAAAACATGGAAAGATTCATCAAATAAGAAGGTTGGGAATATAAAAAAACTATCAAAGGTTAACTTAGAATTCCATTGGCATTTCTTGGTCAAACCATATAGCCAATGGCTAATGAGTCGGTGTCTCTCCAACTCGACTACTCATATGCTGCTAGCACTCAGCGATGCGATATTCATTGGACATATGTGCACACACCCTCATTCTCCACCATAATTAAATCCAATGAAATATATGCCTGAAATTCAAAAGAGTATGGGAAAGCATCCATCATATCAACTATAGTCAAGTTGTTGCAATAAAATCTATTATTTTCTTGTTACTTTATTTTAAGTGTGGTTTGTTAAAACCACTTCAATATTTTATGTTGCTTTACTATATTTATATTTAACTAAAGATTATAAATCCCCTTCATTGTTATGAAGAACGAGTTCTGAATTTTTGCAAGAAAGCTTTTGGTTTTCACTACTATAGCTTGAAGTGATATTAATAGAAAGCTGAACCATCACTATTTTTCTCATGAGTAGATTCAAGATATATCAGGTACTATTATCTGTGTATTATTATTGTGCTTAAGAGTTGAATGTTTATTTTAATTATGTTTATTCATATATGTTTTTGCAAGCAATCAAGCATTTATCACTATCGATTTGTGTGATTTAAATTCTATAAGTATATGCATGAACAAAAAAATTGTATATATGTGATAAGATTTAGTAGCAAAATTTAATTAACTATTTAATTAAATCTCTATCTGTTTTAACTTCATATTCTTTTGATGATCTATATTGTCATTTTTTATGAAATTCTTTCATATCACATATCCTTTATAAGATTTCTTGGGATATGTATTAGTTTTAAGTATTCGTTATATTTAAATGATCAATTACAGCCATACTATCATACATTCATCTCATCCTTTATAATTTAGTTCAAATAGGAAAATAGTCCCTAAATCCCCAGTGAGAGCCACTATTCCAAACAAAAAATGAGTTGCTTTAAGTTCCCAAATGAGTGGTTTTCCCTGATGTCGAGGACAATATTTTCGAGCCTTCAAATTTTTTGGCACTAAAAGGAGGCTTGAAATCTAGGAATGGAAACAAGGTCTAATCCAAAATCAAAAGGCCATAAAAAGAGTCACCCCCCCTCAAAATCCCCACCAACTTCAAGGTCCCATTCAATATCTCCCACTCCTAAATTTGAAGTTGATCGAATAACCACAAAATTTCCTATCACACTTCCTAAGTCAGCTTGTCAAACATGTACTCAATCACATCAAGAGTCACCTGAAGCCTAAATATTGATCCAAATATTGGAAGGAATTTCTATTTCAGAATAAAGGCCTGTTTAGTCCGAAATATCTGAAGAAAGTGTATCTTCATCCCTACAAGTTTCTCGTGTGTTCACCTGATCTCATATTGAGAAACTTAGAATAAATCATTTTGAGTTTCCACTTCCCACTCATCAAAGAAAAGTCCATACATCAGAAGCTCAATCTTCCACTAGTGAGATTACATCATCTGCCCCACCTCACACTCCTTTATTCAATCCTTCAAATCCTTCTCTACCTTCTTCCTACCATCTGATAAATCATTCCATTCACATTCCTCTATCACAATAAACTGGTGTTATCATTACCAATAGCACTATAGGGGAGATTTCTTCATCCACACAATCATCTTCAGCCTCTGCATCATCTACATATTTATCTATTTCTATAATCCCCAGAATGACAAAAAAACCTTGGACTAATCCAGGGGTAGTCCAAATGGAACCAACACTCCATCCTCTACCTAAACATCCAAAGATATGGTTCACAAAGTATAATCCTGATGATAGACTGCCTGCTGAGGAAAAAATTCATAATTTCATGTTGGCCATAAACCTTAAAGGGGTCATTGAAGAGGATTGTGTAGTGAGAATTTTCCCTTATAATTTTGAAGGATTCAAAGGGTCATGGTATTTCTCATTACCACTAGGTTCAATTAACGACTTGAATACATTTGAAGAACAAATTTTGACAAAATTTGTCGATGATTGCACAAAATCCACTTTAATCAATGATCTATCAAATCAGAAAGCTAATCCAAATGAGAAGATCAAATATTTAAATTCTAGATTCAATAAATTGTTAAATAAAATTCCTAATATTTCTAATCCTAGTGATGATGTGCATATCAAATGGTATATCTCTGCCCTTACTTCTAGTATCACAATATTCGTAGATAGAGCTAATAAGATTTTTTTTTTAGAAAACATGAAAGAAGCTCTATCTGTCGAGAAGAGAATTATTGGTTTAGGAAATAAGACTGCTCTCGAAGAAATAAAAACCAAGAAGGTCACTTTCAAATTATGAATCCAAAAAGAAATATCCCAAAGATCCTTTCGATTTGGAAGGATTACAAAAGGTCCTCAAAACATTGTCTAATGAAATGGTAGAGATTAAGAAACAAGTAGTCGAATCTTTGAAGAAGTATTTTTGACCTTTTAAAAAGACTTATCCATCACAATTTCAACCTCCTTCCATTATATCAAATGAATAATATGATCAAGATGATGATGAAGAAGAATCAACCTTATGTGCTGAAGAATCACAAGAGGAGGAATTAGTTGAAGCACATGGTTTATGGGATTTTATTCTAACCACTTCGGAGAATGAAGAAGAATAAAAAGCCTTGCTAGTAAGTACTAGAAGTAAGAGACCTATCTTTGCTCCTTCATAAAATAAAAAATAGAAGTCTCCTACTCCTCTACTAAAGAAAAACCCAAAATATCAACTTCTATACCTTATGATCTTGTTCGATCTTCTTCCAAATCTCCCTCTTCATCTAAAAATTTGCTAGTCTTGGATACCATAGAATATAACATTGTGGAAGACATGAAAAAGGTCAAAGAAAACATTTCATTGTATGAGGTTGGTAAGTTAAAGCAACAACAAAAATTATTACTCAAAGAATTGAATCTAGTTCCCACATCCCCATTTCCAACTGCTATTGTTGCAAAAGCCTCAAAAGGGAAAGGAAAGCCTCCTAATGATATTTCAGAAAAGATTTATTCTTCCGATGCTATTCTAATTGGAGATAGATCTAATTCTCGTACACATCCTTTTCTTTTGACCTTGAAATTTTCAATAAAAATTTTCACAATTGTTTAGTGGATTTTGGTGCATCATCTAATATTATACCCTATGCAGTTTGTCTCAAACTGAATATCTCACCTCAAAAATCTATTGTTCATATTGTTCAATTAAATCGAAAAAAGGTAAAAGTATTAGGAGAAATGAATTATGTTCTAATAAGACTATCTTCTAACTCAAAGGTTTGTCAAATAATAAATATATTGGTTGCAGGAATTCCTGAACTCTATGGTCTTATTCTAAGCAAATATTGGTCTGAAAAGCTACATGGTTACTTTGCAACTAATTGGTCACACATGTGGATTCCCTATAATAGTAAACCCAATAAAATTCGAGTAGACAGAGAGAAACATATGAAATATTCAGTGAATGATCTAGATGAGGAAAATGAACCAATGGTTTTTGCAAATAATATTCTTGGGAACTATTATTTGAAATGTTTCTTTGGCAGTTTTTTAGCACACAAATCTCCCTTTTTAGTTGATTTTGTATCATTCAAAATTGGATTTTTTTCTCAATTTAATTCATCTAAGTGTATTAATATTGTAGATAAACTTGTAATTAAGCATGATAATTTGTTTTGGAATCTTTATTTTGATGGGTCAAAATCTAATGAAGGTGCAAGAGCTGATTGCATCTTAGTAAACCCTGATGGAAAGAAGACTATGCTTGCATGTAGACTGGAATTTGGATGTACTAATAACATTGTTGAATATGAAGCATTAGTACAAGGATTTTAGAAATCCATTAGTCTTGATGTTAAATACCTCAAAGTATTTGGTGACTCAGAAATTGTTATAAAACAAGTAAGAAACATCACTCATTGTGTTTCCAGTCACCTCAAGCATTACCAATCCTTGATTCAAACTCTTACATCTCATTTCACTTCATTTAACGTATCTCTGATCCCAATATTACAAAATTTTAGTGCCGATCTCTTGACTAATGTTGCTTCTAAGCTTATCCCACCTAAAGATTTAAGCCTTGACATATTTTCGATTGAATTAATTTTTCTCCCTTCGATTCCTGACAACATAACCAATTTGCATGTGTTCAATGATGATAATGATATCCTAATTTGTATAACATTCAAAGGGTCTTACTTTGACCAAATCATCGATGAGGATGAACATGATAAGAAACTGAAAATATCTATTGAGGAAAATTATTTACCTAAGCCTATAGTTAAATAGGAAGATTTATATGATTTGAAAGACATGTTTAAAATGGTTACAATTTCAAACTTCAAAGTTTAACTTTATGATTTGAATTGGTTAACTTAGGATTTGATCTTAAACCTCAGAATATAAATCTAGGCCTCAGACTCACACCAGATGAGAGGCTTGCCTTCACTCATGTGGTAAAAATATATAAGAATGTATTTGATTGAAATTCTGATGATCTCAAAACTTATGACACATACATCGTTCAACATACCATTCCCATGCTACCATATTTAAAAACCATTCAAAAAAATCTTAGGAAGATTCATCCTAACCTAGAAAATCAGATTAAGAGTGAGTTAAACAAGATTTTCAAAGCCAAAATAATATTTCCAGTTTGACATTCCAAGTGGGTTTAAAATATTGTACATGTTAGAAAAAAGAATGGATATACCCGCATTTGTATAGATTTTAGGAATTTAAGTAAGGCATGCGATAAGGATAAATTTCCTCTGCTTCCAATTGAACAAATTCTACAATATGTTGCTAGTTATGAGCTAATTTATTTTCTAGATGGATTTTTATGTTATAATCAAATCCTCCTAAATCCATAAGACAAGCTTAAGACCACATTCCGAACTAAATGGAGAACATACACATATCAAAAAATTCCTTTTGGACTGATAAATGTAGGAGCTATTTTCCAAAGAGCCATGGACATAGCTTTTAGAGGTTTGATTAACAAAAAATTTGTAGTATACTTAGATGATATTACAATTTATTCCAAAAATAGATAATCATTTTCATGGTTTTAAGAAAATATTAGAAAGATGTAAAAGATATGGAATCTCCTTAAATCCTAAAATGTCATTTTTTTCCCTTAGCAAAGGAAGACTTCTAGGCTTTATTATTTCTAAAGAGGGAACATTCATAGATACAAAGAGAATTAATGCATGTTCTAAAATATCCTTACGACACAACAAGAAATCAATGCAATATTTATTTGGGCAAATCAAAATTTTCAAAAGGTTTGTCTCAAACTTTTCACAAATGATCTTACCCTTACAAACCATGATCAAGAAGATTTCAATTTTAAAATGGGGGAAAAAAATAAAAAATTTGAATCAATTAAACAAGCAATCATAGACGTTCCTTCTTTTCCAACCCCTAATTTTTATGAAGAATTTATTCTATACATTTTTTCTTCTGAGCAGTCCTATGCAACACTCTTGACACAACCCAATGAGAAAAGAGTTGAAGCCCCTATTTATTTCTTTAGTTCTAATTTACAGGGAGTTGAGTTAAATTAATTATAAGTGGAAAATCAAGCATTCATATTTTTCAAGTTGATTAAAAATTTCAGAACTTTTCTCCTAAAAACACATACAAAATTAATTGTCCCTTTCCCAAGAATAAAAAAATTGCTTATCTGAAAATAATTAAGGGAAAAAATAGCTAATTGGGTCATTACATTGCAAGAATATGACCTAGAAATAAAACCTGCTAAAATAGTAAAGAGGTCAAGGTTTTTGTAGATTGATTATTGGAGCCTATGATACATCAACTGATGAATATTCATGTAATAATGTCCAAATCACAGAGGTGTGTCTTATCGACACTGAATCTCAGTATGATGATTTAATATTTCATTTAAAAAATGGTTATGTTCCATTCAAACTCAATTACAAGAGGAAAAGAGCCCTAAGACTAAAATATAATCAATACCAACTCATCAATGATATTTTTTTTAGAAAGAATTATGATTATGTTCTATTAATATGTTTGGAAAAAACTGAAGCAGAAAAGGTTTTGCAAGAGCTACACGATGGAACAACTGGTGAACACTATAGCGGAGACACCACTACTCATAAGATCCTACATGTTCGTTACAATTGTCCAGCTTTACTCAAGGAAACTCATGTTTATGCCATAAAATGTAAAGTCTGCCAAAATGCTACATGAAGACAAAAGAAACCAACCCTTCCTTTGCAACAAGTCAACATCGAGCAACCTTTTGAGCAATGGGGGATGGGAATTATTGGTGAGATCGTTCCTCACTCATCCAAACAACATAAATACATCTTTACTACTATGGATTACTTTAAAAAATGGGTGGAAGCAATACCTTTAAAGGTATCCAATTTTGAAAGAATTATTGAATTTATTGATCAATTTATTATCACCACATTTGGCCTTCCTCATGCCCTTATTTTTGATAATAGATCTTGTTTTTCTGGAAACACAATAACTAGATTTTCTCTCAAAATGGGATTCAAGCTCAAATATTATGCAAAATACTACCCACAGGGAAATGATCTAGAAGAATATACCAATAAAAACCTCATAAGGATCATCAAACGAATAGTTGACCAAAATCAAATAAATTAGCACAAAGATTTAATGTTTTCTTTATGGGCTAATAGAATCACTTAGAACACCTCTATAAGTACCTCTCCCTTTATTTATTGTGTGGGAATGAAGCTATCACACCTCCTAATTTAGCCCTTCCATCACTAGCCATAGTGCAATTTATTAAAGAAAAACCTTCTTCTGCTTTATAATTAAGAATGTCCCAAATCCTTAAGTTAGAAGAAGAGAGAAATAGAGCCAAACAATTCCATGTGCATCATCAACATTTGGTAAAATCCTCCTTTGATGCAAGTTTAGTTAATAATAAATTTTTTGAAATTGGAGATTTAGTTCTTAAATGGGATAAGGCCCATGAAGAAAAAGGAAAGCAGACTAAATTCCAAAAGTTGTTGTTCGACCCATTTCAGATCATTGAGAAACTAGGTCCATCAACCTTTATTTTTCAAGATTTACAAGGAAAGAGAGATGCTCTTCCCATTAATGGACTAATTCTTAAAAAATATTTTTCTTGAAGAACACGAATTCTGTTGTAAATATGTAAATAATCATATGTGCATACCAGTGTCTTTAGCCCTAGTTGTTAGGTAATACACTTTTTACTTCACATTGCAGTCTCTCATCATTTTTGAAGTTTGACTAATTAAGGAAGAAGTTTTGGAAATATAATTATCATATTGAAATTTAGTATTGCACTTATCATAAATCTTTGAAATCATACATATCCATTAAATTGTAAAACCTCGTAACTTGAAACTTTAAAAAAGATCTACTTGTCTTATGATTGATCATGAAATTTTTTGTTTTAAAAAAGTGAAGACGATTTAGAAACTTTAACATCTTTTGACTTCAATTATCATCCATAACTCTTAAGGAGTAAATTTACCTCCGCATACACTAATTAATAAATTATACATTTTTAGAGTGTAATTCAAAAATATGTAAAACTTAAAAGATAAGAGGTCTCATTACGAGCCTACTTACCATTATTATGGGAAAATAATGATGTTGAAATGATCATAAGTGGCCACCAAACTAGGATAATGGCTTGTAGTTCTATAACTATAAGACAAGAGGTCTCATCATGAGCCGACTTTTTCAATCTCATTATAACTTGTGAATTGCATTGTCATCATTTGGTAACCAAGCCAAGAAAATGACTTTTAAGTAACTCTAAAAGAAAACTTAAAAGTAAAATTAATTCCTCTAAGAATAATACTATAAATGGATGGAATACTACCTCATTTTTGGTTAAATGGTAACCCTATTGAGGCTATGGGTGCCTGCTGGAAATAGTGGCTCTACCAGTGACAAATTAGTCTATTTTACATGATAATTTTCAATAGTCCTCTACTTTATATTTACAACTGATTAATGACTGACACATGCAATAAGTATTTTTTTTTATCTATAATAAGTTTCAAGAATTTTACAAAGTAATGAGATATTTTATTTAGAGTTATCATTCTCAATCTAAATTTTAAAATGTTTTATCTTTAAAATTTTTCTTTGATAAATTTAAATTTCATCTATTATTACAGAGATAACTGGTTCACCCAATGTGTCACCAATTGTTTTAGTGCTCAATAACCCCCATTAGTTTTGATAAGTTGGTCTAATAAATAATGAGGACCCTTTTAAATTAGATTAAAATACCTTAGTTATAATAAAAAAAGGAAATTTCAGTTTTTTTACCAAAACATAGCTGAACGTGAAAATTCCCTTATCGAAGTATTCATATCAAAAGTTAGGCTTATAAGAATAATGTTCATAATTAAGTGACCCTTTATGCTTTTATGTGTTATTGACAAAACTTAATCAGGATAATCTAAATGTCATAACATCCCCTATTAGGAAAATTGCGATAAAATTGTTGGAAATATGATGTAATGTGTTGTCCTTGATGGCAACCTACTTGATGAAGTTATCCTTGATGGAAACCAACTTGATGAGTTGCCTATGATAAGCATCCTATGTGTTAAATGTAAGAATGATGTATCTACAAATCAGTTCATATGTGACAGAGAAATGAATTATAGTATGTGCCATAGAAATGTTATTTTTAATATGTCACAATGTATATGCGAGTTTGTAAAGGAAAAGTCGCGTATGCATGCGGATAAGTATGTCCCAAGTCGCGTATGCCTGTTTGTACTCCAAAATTATAAAACCAGGGGGCTTTACCATGGTATTAGCCCACAGTATCGAGAGTTGCATTGTCTATTTGATTCTGTCTAAGAATACCATCGGAAGTTGTGTGGTTTTGACTCATGGTATTGATAAAGGGTAAAACTATATAAGGAGAAGAAGATCATAGTGCAAAGTGTGCATGAGTAAGGGTTGTTAATGAATGAAACATTATCTAAGGAATATTTGCATGGATGAATTCTACTTTTAATTGATAGATCTGAATCTATGATGCACCCGTGGATATGATGATGGTTCAAGGTCTCTAGATCTGAAGATGATGAATCTCTAGTTTGATCTATTGAAGAAATGATGAACAACTGGCACAAGTTTGCTGAAGAAAATGAATAAATCTGGGTAATTTTTATAGATCTGGCCTGTTCTGCAAAATATAAATTTACAGATCTATACGCTAGTTTATTTCAGTAAAAGCATGTATATACGCGGGTTCGATTCATTAAAAGTGCATATGGCAGTTAGGGTTTTCTGAAGAATACACAGAAGTATACACAGGTTGGTGTGCAGAAAAGCGCGTATGTACGCAGCTTCAGTGAAGAAAGTAGTGTATGCTATTTGAATTAATGATTGTTCAGGGTTGAGTTTGTATCTGCATATCTATTCTGAAGTATGGGTTATTCCTGAAGTTCTGGTTACAGTGTTTTCACTGTTCTAATTAAAGTATTGGACAAAGTTTATGATTGATGATAAAGGGTTGTGTTGATGCTGTTTGATCCAATATGAAAATTGATGAAACGTGGTCTATAGTGGGTCTGAGGGTTGAAGCCTTCAGTATGGAAGTAGAAGCTTCCTGCCAATAGAATATGGTGTTATGTTCAGGGGTTTAAAGTTCCCTTCCAGGAGTGGCTGGTAAATGAGATCAGGGGGTTGGAGCTCCCTTCCAGTAGCAGCTGGTAAATGAGTGAAGGTTGCAGCCTTCTGCAGGTAGAATCCTACGTACTGATATGAGTCTGCATCAGTGCAATGTTGTAAACAGTTTTCCATATAATAAATATTGAAAACAGAGATGACAACAACGGTGGTTTTCTCCCGAATTGGGTTTCCACCTTAGATACTGGTGTTCATGTGTGTTCCACTTGAGTGATGTTTTATACTGCTGTTACTTCACATATTTCCTATTTATCTAACCTGATGTATAACTGGTAAATCTGTTTTAAAGTCTGTTTATGAGATACTTTATAAACTAGAAATTTATATCAGTATACACGAGTTTCTTTCAGCATATCTGCGTGTATACGCGAGTTTAGTTCATAAAAGCTGCATATGCAATTCTGCAAAAGAAAATGTTAAAGTCAAGATATGAGCTTTAAATACTGATTCACCCCCCCTCTTAGAATTTTTCCCAACAATTGGTATCAGAGCAGGTCCTTCTGAAGAAGCTTAGCCGCTAGAAGGAAGATCATCCAAGATGAGCAATCAAGACGGGACAACATCTCTCAGGCCTCCACTCTTCAACGGAAACAATTTAATTTTCTGGAAAACACGGACAAGATCCTATCTTGAGTCTCTTGGAGCAGATGTATGGGCTATTGTTGAAGGAGGTTATCAATATCCAACCTCAGTTCCAACAGATGCAACGACAAGAAAGAACTATGAAACAAATGAAAAGGCAGTCAATGCACTATTGGGGAGTCTAACAGAATCAAAAATTTTCAAGGTCATGCAGTTGGATAGAACAAAGGAAATATGGGACAAAATCATTCTAAGCTATGAAGGTGATACAAAGGTAAAAAGTGCTAAACTCCAAACTCTCAGAATTCAATATGAAAATCTAAGAATGCATAATGAGGAGAGAATTTCCAGTTTCTTTATACGTCTAGATGATATTGTAAATCGTATGAGAAATTTTGGTGAAACTATAACTGATACTACTCTGGTTGAAAAAGTTTTAAGATCTCTAACTTCAAAATTTGAGTCAAAAGTGTCTGCTATTGAAGATAAGCAGGATCTTCAAAGTCTTACTATTGTTCAACTTCATGGAATTCTAACTGCATGTGAAATGAGAAAAGGAGGATCATCTGAAGTCAAAGAAGCCGTCTTTAGAGCTTCTACAAAAGGAAAATAAGTACAAGAAACATAAGGATCAGGTATGTTTCAGAAGCAGATGAGGTAAATTTTGTAAAGAAGCTCCAACTTTGCACTGTAAGGTTCAAAGGTAAGCTTCCTTTCAAATGTTTTGATCGTGGAAGAGTTGGTCATTATGCTGCTAAGTGTCCTCATAAAGAAACACATGGAAAATGAAAGGAAGTAGCAAGAAGAAATAAGAGTCGGTTTAACACTAGAAGAAGTTATTATACTCATGAAGATAGTGGTGGGTTATCAGACAGTGAAGAAGAATCAGATCAAGATCTTAGAATTCTCATGGCATTTGAAAAAGAGTCTAGCAAAAAAAAGGATACCTTTATGGATGCTTTAGAAGACAATGATTTTCTTGAAGAAATCAATCAGCTCAAAATACATTCGGAAGAGAACACAATATCCATAGAAACTCTAAAAAATCAGCTTGAAGAAAAGGAGAGACACAATGAGAAATTAGAATGTGAAGTAGTAAGTCTAACAAAAGAAATTGAGAAAGTAAAGACTTTGAATCTTAGATTTGCTAAAGGATCTGAAACCTTAGATGAAATTATCAAGGTACGTCAACGTTCTCCTCTTATGAAGACAGGTCTTGGATATGTCGGAGAATCTTCTCAGTCTTCAACACCAAACTATATAAAAGCAGCTACAACTAGCCTACATCATTCTGCTGCTCAACAAGGAAACAAAGAAACTTTACAGGTAAAGCATGATCATATCAATACAAAGAACACTATCAAGAATACCCTTCAGAGAAATATCAACCAACAGGTAATCACAAATAGAAGGTTCCATGATCGCAGAAATTTATTCTTCAATGGACAATGTTTCTCATGTCATAATTTTGGTAATAAAGTTGTTTAATGTGTTGCATACAAAACCATCATGACTAGAGAAGCAAGAAAGAAAATAATTGATATTGGTATAAAGAAGAATACATATAAAATTTTTTCTCCTCTTCAAAATGAATCTAAATGTGCTTATTGCAATAACTTTGGTCATGAAGAATCTGAAAGCAGAAGCAAACTTCAACCAAAAGAGAATATACCTTCAACTTTAAAAGTATGGAAAAAGAAGGAATTATAGGTTGAAAACTGTGGCATAGCTTTATTTGCAGAAGGAGAAGAAAATCAATGGTACATTGATAATGGATGCTCAAAACACATGACAGGTGACAGAAATAAACTTCTTGCATACAATGCTCTAGAAAGAGAAAATAATGTTACTTTTGGAAATGATACTCCTGCTATCATTAAGGGAAAAGGTTCTGTTTTTTTAAAGGAAAAGGTGAAAGCTAACAATGTTATGTATGTGGATGGATTAAAGCATAACCTGTTAAGTGTAAGTCAAGTGTGTGATCAAGGAACTGAAGTTGTTTTCATCTCAAACGAATGTGTGCTACGTTATCTTGATACAAGAAAAACAATTATAAAAGGAAATAGAACACCAAGCAACTTGTATGTATTGAAAAGTTGTAAAGAACAATGTTACTTGGGTAAATATTAAGAAAATTGGTTATGGCATAGAATATTGGGGCATTTGAGCTTCTCTCAAATCAACAAATCTAGCAGACTCAAAGTTGTTCTTGATCTTCCCAATATTACTCTGCCTGAGAGTACCATATGCAAATCTTGCCAATTCGGTAAGCAAACCAGAGTGCAATTTAATGCCAAAGAAGGATTAGAAATTAAGCCTCTTGAACTTATTCATACTGATATATGTGGACCTATGAGAAAAAGGTCACCCCGTGGAGAACAATACTATATTCTGTTTATTGATGATTTCTTTAGAATGTGTTGGATTGGGTTACTAAAACACAAGGATGAAGCATTTGAAAAATTTCAGATCTTCAAAGCATTAGTTGAAAATGAATTAGTTATAAAAATCAAGTGTCTTAGATCTGATCCAGAAGGTGAATATGTATAATATGAATTCTTTGATTTCTGTGAACAACATGGCATAAAAAGACAATTTTTTGTAGCTGGTACCCCACAACAAAATGGTGTAGCAGAAAGAATGAATAGAATAGTTAAAAAAATGGCTTAGGCTATGCTTGATGATTCAGGAACACCAGACACATTTTGGGGAGAAGCAACACATACTGATGTAAATATTCTTAACAAAGCACATGTTCATGTAAACAGTGATAAAACTCTATATGAGCTCTGGTATGGTAATCTTCCCAATGTAAATCATTTTAAAGTTTTTGGAAGCAAGTGTTTTATCATGAACAATGATGAAAAAATTGGCAAGTTTGAACCTAGGGCAGATGAAGGAATATTTCTTGGTTACTCTTCTAGAAGTAAAGCATATAAATGCTACAATAAAATACTTTGGAAGATTGTTGAATGCATTGACGTTGTAATTGATGAATCTCTCTCAACTCCAAAAGGGGAAATACAAACAACAAATGAAGATGATGATGATGTATATCTTCCTGTATCAAATAGAGATAATATAGAAGGTGAACCCAATGAAGCAGCAGAAGAAGATCTATCTGAAAAGGATCCATCCAAGTATGTTCAAAAGAATCATCCAGAATCTCAAATTTTGGGAGAAAAGGGATCAGGTGTCCAAACAAGAAGAACTCTTGTAGGGTCTACTAGCTATCTAGCATTTTTATCCACCATTGAACCATAGAATGTCAATCAATCTAGCAAAGATGAATGTTGGATTCAAGCCATGAATGAAGAAATTGATCAAATTGAAAAGAATCATACTTGGGAACTAGTTCCAAGACCTCATGATAAAAATGTTATTGGAACAAAATTGATATTCAAAAACAAGTTAAATGAAAATGGAGATGTTATTAGAAACAAGACTAGACTTGTTTGTAAAGGGTATGCTCAACAAGAAGGTATAGACTTTGAAGAAACATTTGCTCCTGTAGCTAGAATTGAAGCCATCAAAATGCTTCTTGCTTTTTCAAGCTTTTAACAAACCAAAGTTTATCAAATGGATGTTAAATCTGCTTTCCTCAACGGAGATCTAGAAGAAGAAGTTTATATAGAAAAAACAGAAGGATTCATTTTGGGAAATGATGAAAAACTTTTTTGTAAACTTAAAAAGGCTTTATATGGTCTCAAACAAGCTCCAAGGGCATGGTATTATCGTCTTGAAAAATATCTTCATCAACAAGGATTTTCAAAGGGTTCTACTGATAGCAACTTATACACAAAAACTGAAAATGATAAACTATTGATTGTAGTTGTATATGTTGATGATATCATTTTTGGAAGTAATGAAGAGTCCACAAGTCAGAAATTTGCTTCTATTATGCAACAAGAATTTGAAATGTCTTTACTTGGGGAACTAACATTTTTTCTTGGCTTACAAGTGCAACAAGCAACCGATGTCATATTTTTATCTCAAGCAAAATACATCAAGCAAATTTTGAAGAAGTATGGGATGGAAGAATGCAAACCTGTAAGTACACCAATGATAACTGGGTGTAACCTCAGTTCTCATGATGATTCTCTCGTAGTGAATCAACCAGAATGCAGATCCATGATTGGAAGTCTACTTTATCTAACTAGGACAAGACTAGACATTATGCATGTAGTTGGGATTGTTGGATGATTCCAAGCTAATCCAAAAGATTCTCACCTTCAGGCTGTCAAAAGAATATTAAAATATCTACAAGGAACTCAAGGCTTTGGACTATGGTATCCAAAAAATGTTGATATCACTCTTCATTCTTACATAGATGTAGATTGGGCTGGAAATGTTGATGATTGGAAGAGCACTAGTGGTGGTGCATTCTATATGGGGACCCGATTAATATATTGGTTCAAAAATAAGCAAAGCTCTATTGCCTTATCTACAACAGAAGCATAATATGTGGGTGCCGCATCATGTTGCACACAAATTCTTTGGATGATGCAAACCTTACAAGACATTCAAATCACATGTTCACCTCCCATATCCATTATGTGTGATAATACAAGTGCCATCAGTATCACAAATAATCCTGTTATGCATTCCAAGACGAAGCACATCCCTATCAAGTATCACTTATTACGTGAACAGGTGCTTGAAAAAAAAGGTGAAATTGGAGTATGTTCCCTCCAAAGAACAAGTTGCTGATATATTTACTAAACCTCTTCCCATAGAAGCCTTCGAATATCTCAAACAAAAGCTGGGAATTGTCTCTGTCGCTCAGAAGATCATATCTTCTTAAATTTAGAAGATTAAATTGGATACGCAGATTTCATAAAAGACAGTCGCGTAAATACGCGAGTTTATATATTAAAAGCCACGTATGGGTCTTTGTTGGCATAATTTTTTGGGTCAGCATTTTTAGAATAGTTGCGGTGTTGTTGGGTATCTATGGTGATGTTCTAGTTCTTACATTTCTATTTCATTCTCTAATATATTATTGATAAAGATGCCTTGATGATTTGTTGTTGAAAGTGTTCAGGATGCACAAGCTAAGGGGGAGCACTTGTACTGTGGGAAAGGATGTATTGTTGGAATTCTAAGTGTTTGCTATGGTCTGATCTCATGATTGAGATTCATTAGTCTTGTTTATAAAAATTAATTTGATGAAAAGGTCATGTTGAGGCCTATGCTGTAAAAATTTTATATTCAGCCATGTAAGGACTTGGTAAAATTTGTAAACCCACTTGGTTGGGTAGTTGAGTCAAAATTTGTAAACCCACTTGGTTGGGTAGTTCAGGAAAATATATAATTCCACTAGGTTGGATCATTGATGTAGGTATGAGTTCTTGGTGATAGGAATGGTCATACTTGGTTGAGTTATAGAGTCATGTACTTCATTGAAAAATCTGTTTGAAGATTCAACATGAACTCAGGGGGAGCATGGTAAATTCAGCGCACATCAGATTTATAGAGCTCATATTTCTACAAGGGAAGAGATACCTTGTTTTGGTTTTGATCTGCCCTTTGCTCTTGATGTCAAAGGGGGAAAGTATCATGTTGTTGGAATAATGGTTATGCTTAATGTATCTATCTATTGTGGTGATCAAACACCATCGTGGTTGCCACAAGTCCAAAGGGGGAGATTGTTGGCATTATGATGTAATGTATTGTCCTTGATGGCAACATACTTGATGAATTTATCCTCGATGGAAACCTACTTGATGAGTTTCCTATGATAAGAAACCTATGTGTTAAATGTAAGAATCATGTATCTACAGATCAGTTCATATGTGACAGAGAAAAGAATGACAGTATGTGCCATAGAAATGTTATTTTTAATATGTCATAATGTATACGCGGGTTTGTAAAGGCCAAGTCACATATGCACACGAATAAGTACATTCCAAGTCGCGTATTCCTATTTGTACTCCAAAATTATAAAACCAGGGGGCTTTACCATGGTATTAGCCCACAGTATTGAAAGTTGCATTGTCTATTTGATTCCGTCTAAGAATACCATCAGAAGTTGTGTGGTTTTGACTCATGGTATTGATAAAGGCTAAAAATATATAAGGAGAAGAACATCATAGTGCAAAGTGTGCATGAGTAAGGGTTGTTAATGAATGAAACATTCTCTAAGGAATATTTCAATGAATGAGTTCTACTTTTAATTGATAGATCTGAATCTATTATGCACCCGTGGATATGGTGATGGTTCAAGGTCTCTAGATTTGAATATGATGAATCTCTAGTTTGATCTACTAAAGAAATGATGAAGAACTGGCGCAAGTCTGCTGAAGAAAATGAATAAATCTGGGTAAGTTTTATAGATCTAGCCTATTCTGCAAAATATAAATTTACAGATCTATACGCTAGTTTATTTCAGTAAAATTGCATATATACACGGGTTCGCTTCATTAAAAGCGTGTATGGAAGTTAAGGTTTTCTAAAGAATACACAAAAGTATACATAGGTTGGTGTGCAGAAAAGCGCGTATCTACGCAGCTTCAGTGAAGAAAAGTAGTGTATGCTATTTGAATTAATGACTATTTAGGGTTGAGTTTGTATATGCATATCTATTCTGAAGTCTGGGTTATTCCTGAAGTTATGGTTACAGTGTTTTCACTGTTCTAATTAAATTATTAGGCAAAGTTTATGATTGATGATAAAGGGCTGTGTTGATTCTGTTTGATCCAGTATGAAAATTAATGAAATGTGGTCTACAGTGGGTATGAGTGTTGAAGCCTTCAGTATGGAAGTAGAAGCTTCCTGCCCATAGAAGCTAGTTTTATGTTCAGGGGGTTGAAGCTCCCTTCCAGGAGTGGCTGGTAAACGAGATCAGGGGGTTGGAGCTCCCTTCCAGTAGCAGCTGGTAAAGAAGTGAAGGTTGCAGCTTTCTACAGGTAGAATCCTGCGTAATGATATGAGTCTGCATCAGTACAATGTTGTAAACAATTTTCCATATAATAAATATTGAAGACAGAGACAACAGTAGTGGTGGTTTTCTCCCGAATTGGGTTTCCACCTTAAATACTGGTGTTCATGTGTGTTCCACTTGTGTGATGTTTTATACTGCTGTTACTACACATATTTCCTGTTTATCTAACTTGATGTATAACTGGTAAATCTATGTTAATGTCTGTTTCTAAGATACTTTGTAAACTAGAAATTTATATCAGTATACGCGAGTTTCTTTCAGCATATCCACGTGTATATGTGAATTTAGTTCATAAAAGATGCGTATGAAATTCTGCAAAAGAAAAAGTTAAAGTCAAGATATGAGCTCTAAATCTTTGATTCTCCCCCCCCCCTCTTAGTATTTTTCCCAAAAAAATATTCCCTCACTCAAAGTTACCAATACTTTAAGTCTAAACATTATAAAGCGCTACTTTGTCAATATACTAATAAAAATCTTGAACTCACATGATTTCCATGTAGCATATCAGAGGTTTCAAAATCAGAAATTTTTATTTGAAGCACCACTCCATACCTCCGATATCACTCATCGTCGATCCTTTGATATCAATCTTCTCTGATACTATGATATTACTCCGCTCCGATCCTTTAATATTACTCCTCTCCGATACTCCAATATTCTCATATGTCTGATATCTGATAAACCCTTCTTTCCCATATCAGAACTTCCATATCGGTATTCGCTCTTTGAAACCTCAGATATGACATCTCTGATACAACACCTTCGTTCTCCCTTCCTGCTCATATTTATAACTGTTAAATATTTAAGTAAAGTCTATCATAGAGTAAGGATATCACATATTTTAAAGGTTTGACAATACGATTTCTTCAATAAAATCCTCTGATATGCTGACATGTACAAAGAACCATGTGAATTCACATGTTATCATTCAATGGGAAAGTGTAGAAAATTTATGATTTCGAAGTTTTAAAATATTTAATCATTGCATCTTGATAACACTAGGGGTTTTCTTATAAAAAACATGAATTGATATAAATTTTGGTTATATGTTCTAAGGAATTCTCCGGTTAAAGAAACTTCTACTCATTCTTGTGTTTTCCATTCGTAGGCTAGTCCCAATAAGTTAAGGTCAACCGAGATGTCTAAGGTCTCTAAAACAAATAAGAAATCCACAATTCAATAGTGGTCAACTCCTCCTCCACTCGAGACTATTGAAATGCCTCCATTATTGTTTGCTACAAACTGTACTCTAGATGCCAGAAGCTCTTCCTGGGAAGCTATGTACAAGATTTTTGAAGACGAAAAACCTAGGGTAACAAAAATAAAATATACAACTGTTGATTCTACATCGTTTTCTGAGTCTACATGTAGTGATGTCGCCAATTTTTTCTTACATATAATTCAAACCGAACAAAGATTCCTCCTTATTCGGATATGGTTAAATGGGTTGTTGACAATTTTAATATCTCAGAAAGAACTTTCCTAAATTATAAGAAAACAATTGTTCAGTCATTTACCAGCAATGAGTTGAGAAAAATGCATCATTTTCTACTTCACCAAAAGAAATATGAAAAGAAATTTGTACATAAGTTCATGAGCAAGCATGAAGATCAGTTAGATCCCATCAGGGAATGGAGGAGAGATCATAACAAACATAAGTGTGAGGATAAGGTTATGTATGTAATTGCTTCCCTTTCTAGTCCATTCTATTATATAGCTGAAATGATGTGTAGAATTTATGGTTTCCTTAATACACAAAAATTCTCAGACCAGTGGGTTCCCCTTATTGATATTGTCTCTGATGGTTATATTATGGATTGGGGAACTATATTTTATGACAATATAGGATACTAAATCTTGAATTATAGGAAAAAACATAGTTTTTCTTAGAACATAATTCCCCCTTTCTACATGAGCGCCTATATAATGTATGTCATCTGTTTCACCTTAGATTTTACATCTATGGGATGGAAATGGACCATAGAAGAGCCTACTCCTATCCATATCTATCATGACATACTCGGAGAATCAAAATTTCATCCTTATTTCTATAAAATTTCCATGGATTTATGCTACCCATCCACCAAAGTGTCTTTGATAACAAGGCCCCCAGGCTTTCATTTGAAGATAGTGTTGAGCCTCATAATTGCTTTATTTTTGGCACTCTCTCTTACCTTTTTTTTTTTCTATTTGACCTCCATAATCACTCAACAGAAATAAGGCTACAAGATTTTGGCATGGAAAGGTATATAATTGTCTTATATTTCGTAGTGAATAATATTCTTTATTATTAAGATAATATTTGTCTCAGCTACCAAATTAACATGATTTTGCAACTAATTTGTCTTTATGTAGCCAAATCCATGGTTTACTAGGATCCGAGGTTCCACTAAAGAAAAAAAATATATGGGCAGATGCCAGCAAGGAAAATTTTAGGGGCTAATATTCGTAGGTGGGCTAATTTTCCATGGTGTTTCCAAAAAAACATTTTCCAATTTCCATTTTTTTTTGGAAAATATTCACCCTAATTTTACAATATACCATTATTTTACCTTAAAAATCACCAAATATTATATTGACTAATATAAAATCATTTAAAATGTAAATCTTCCTACAAACATATCACCAAAGAGTTTACAGTTTGCATATGAGGGACTAGTAAGATTTTCCAAGGTTTCTAAACTTTAAGATAAACTTCCATCCTTAAAATTTTCCCTGGAAGGTGGATATTAGTGTGTTCAAAAATTTCCTCCTATCTATATGAGTCATATCAACAAAGGAAGGTTTGAATGCGTGGTCAAAGGTGGAAGTCAACACGGTGGCTGTAACAGGCAAAAAAGGGTTCAAAATGCATGCCGCATGATTTGCTGAGATTATAACAAATCATGAGCAATGATATCCCGTTATCTTTGCAAGTTAAATTTAGGATTTTTTTAGCAATGGTAGGCATAAAAACCTCGAACAATTAATTCATAATAGGCTCTCTAATACCATACACCAAACGAGAATGTAAAACATTGGAGATAATAATAATATTTTGAAACTCTGTTTTAAACTATGTTAAGAAGAAATCCTTTACATTTTAATGCGTAGATGATCCTTTAAGTGGATTATGTGACCACCTGTTTTTTGAGGTGTTGTAGCCTCAAAATTCACTGTATACAACATGGGGGATGAACACCCGGTCCGAACCTTAAAGCACTTCCTTTTTCGTTTGGAATGTGTTTTTCGACTAGTTTAATTAGGTCTAATTACCTTCTCTCAATCTCCAATGGATTTAAAATATAAATTTTGTGTACCAATGGGAAAGATACATGAGATCATCTTTCTTGTTGATCAGGCAAGAAAGTGATCCTTAAGCTAATTTGGGGCTCAGACAAGCCACAACTAAAGTTTTGCCTCTTTTGAAAGAGGACTTCTAGTAATGTAGAATTAAATCTAAAATGTAAAATTATTCTAAAATGAAAGCAAAAAGGCAAATTATCCTAATCCTATCTCAATTAGGCAGATATAGATCTAACCCAACCGAGAGCAAGATATTTTAAATGATTGAGATTTGAATATGTTTGGCTTAAAATGAATATCAAGTTAATGAAGTAGTTCAATTAATTGAAATTATGAATACCAAAACACATCTTATTCAGAGACCTCTTAACTAAGATAATCAACCAACAACATTTAGGAAGTAGTTAAAAATAATAATATTGACTGTTAAGTCAGTAATTCGAATAATTAAACAATAATATGAGAAAATACTTCACAACATATCACTGTATGTTAAATCAATATTAAAAGACAAATTTTTGAGTAAATAGTTACTTAAAAATCAGAATTCAACCCATAAGAGCAGAAATAAATAATAACATATATTTGAGACACATTACCCATATCGACAATAGCATACAAATATGATTAAAATGACGCATTCATGTTATCATAAAATGAAACCAGTATTTAAAAAAATACTATTATAAATACCAATTTATTTAAACCATTTCTTTGGCTCTGGTCTCCAATAGTCCTTTACAATGCTTGAACTTTTCTTTTTTGAAAAAATAGCCACAATAGTGCAAGCTCCGTTTTCCATACATAATTCAACACTCAAAGGAAAAATCCTTAATAATCCCAGCTCTATGTTTTTCCTCCTCTACTCGACAACTCTAAATCCTCTATACAATATTGCCTTCAAGAATTCCTAAATTGCAGAGAAGAAGAACTCCTAATACATTCTATAAACTGCTATTTATAATATTTACAAAAGAATTCTCAACAAGAAAGTTTGTTAAGGAATGGTTCTGGTCAATCAATTTTGATTGACCCAAATCATATTCTTCAATTGCCGAAGATTTTTTATTGATTGAGATCCTTTTCTTCTCATCTTTTCAAATTATTTCTCTGTAAGAACCAATCAAAATAATTTAATAAAATGCAAATTGAGTAAAATGCTAAATCTGGAATTAAAAAAAAATCCAATCAAAACTTAATTAAATAAATAATTGAAAATGAAATATATTATTTCTATTTATTCCTGTGATGATCTAATTGGTCAAAAATATCATTGGCGAATGGATTTGTGCTCAGAAGAAGTTCTGGCCAAATGAGAATGCAAAAAAATAAACTCAAAAAATTAATTTTATTTAAAAATCCGGAGCTTGATATTTTGCTATATTTTAGACCCATTAAATGATCAAATCCAGTAATTAAACAACTTCAGGAATAATCTTCATGATTTTATCTATCCAATGAGCCATCTTGGGCCTCATTTTGCCAAGTAAAACTCAATCTATGAACTTCTAAAATTGGCATATTAAAATTGCCAAAATTCTGAAATTTCTGTTGCTTAAGTTAAAAATACATATTTTTTTAATTATTAGATTTATGATTTTAAATTAATTAATACTAATTAAATAATAATTAGAAACTTAAATAATTAATTAGAAATTTAATTATAAACCAAAATTAGTTAAAATATAAAAAAAATTAAAAAAAAAATTAAAATATAATAATATTATAATAATATTATAATTATAATAATTATAATATAATATATTTTATTATTCTAAAATCATATTAAACTCATTCAAACCAATTCGAATTATTTAAAACTAAATGGGATGGTGAACTTTTAATGGAGAGTGGAGGTGAGTATTATGTGCAGGAAGGAGAGGTTACGTAGGAGAGTAATGGATGAGGTGGATGGAGTTTAAAACAAAAATTATAATAAGTTTTTTTAATTTGTTGTATAAAAACAAAAAAAAACGCAAAAAAATAAAAACGCACATTACAGATTAGAGTTAGCGTGAGGCATTTGAGGTGCTTGAGTGAAAATGTGATATACGATAACACAATCACAATTTTCTTTAGGAGGAAGAGAATGAATGTGTAGTGGTTCTATGTGAATTAACAATCTTACAAATTGGACTTTAATTGCTTTGTAATTTTGAAGTTCTATTTTGATAATTTATTTTAAAATAACAAATTAGAGTAAATTACCAAGATCTCGAAACATGTTCTTGTTTATTGTACAATTTAGCTGGGTCATTTTGTAGGATCGTTAGTGAAAAATGAAAGAATTATTAAAAATGAACTAAAATTTAATATTCACAATGAATGACTATTTTAACTACGAAAATTGAAATATTGGTACACTTTATACATTTTTTAACTCAATTGACATAAATGATCAAACTTCAAAAGAGTGTCATTTACAAACCTGTTGACCAAATGAAGCAAAACAAGTAACGTTGGAAAGGTTGTGAAAAATCAGATTCAATGAAACAATCAAAATAGAAATCTGATAAGAACAAAAAAAATGACAAAATTGTAAGACAATTAGCTTAAATGAAAATTACAAAAGGTGCTTAGCCAAAAATTAATGGAAAGGGTCCCCATTATTGAAGAAAATAACTCAAAAATGGGGGGTGTTGGCTTTTCCCGACAAAGGGAGGGCCCCTCCAAACAATAAGGTTTCGTGTTTAAGAATTTTTTTCATTTTTCTTATTTATTACATGTTTAAGATTTGTATTAATTTTGATTGCATAGACAACAACAAAGTGATTTAAGTTAATTACCTTCTTACATATATTTGGAAATTGAATTAATAATAGTTGTAGAACGATTTCATCAATTTTCTTTGTAGCTATAGATTTCTTTACAAGTTATGTTTTAGAGTGATTGATATTGAGAAAAAAAGTGTGATTATGTTCTGGTTTTTATGCCAAGGAATGTTAAAGATTAGATAAAATAATTATTTTATGATGTGATGAGTTGATTTAGTTTTTCTTATCATAGATAAGCATATTATTTTATGAATAATTGAAACAAGAGTGATTTAGTTTAAATTGCAGAAGTTGCTTTGGTTTTATAAACAAGAAGATTGTTGTAGTTTAAGTAAGTGTGAGAATATCTTAGAATTTTGGGATTTTATTAAGAGTGATAATTTTATGTTTTAGAAATAGAAATATAGAAGTATGAACATTTACATTAATAATCTAATTTAACTTTACTAAGAAAATATTTCTAGCAGGCCCATCGAGGTTTGGTCTAGTGGCAAGCGAACGTGCTGCTAAGACAATCGTGCCGTGGTGCAGGTCATGAGTTCAAGTCCCGTCTTAACCGAGAGGATGTTGTTGCGGGCTCAGCAGTTTCCTCCTAGGAGTATAGGGGTAGCCAGCGGGATTCGACCCTGTGTCACGTGAGTACGGTACCGTTGCAGTTGTTGATTATTCTAGTCACAAAAAAAAAGAAAAGAAAAGAAAATATTTCTAGAATTTCACCAACTTCATCAACTAAAGAAGTTGTAGAAGAATAAGATCCTACATCCCCAACAAAAGGAGTAATTTCGTGAACTTCAATTGGAGAACAACTTCTAGCTTAAGAACTAGAATTCCCTAGTGAAGAAGAGGAAGAAGAAACCTATTTTAATATACCATTGATAAAGGAACTAGAAGAACTAGAATAAGAACAAATAAATCCAATCTTGGAACCCTACATTAGTTCTGAAGAATCTACAATGGCTAGGAAGGGAGAAGAATAAGTATACAATGTAAATGATGAGCATCTAAGAATTGGAGGAGGTGGAGAAAGAGGAAGAGGAGGAGGAGATAGAAGAGAACCAAATCCTATTGGGTTTCCTATCTTTGATGAAGATACTACAGTAGAAATGAAAAATAATTCACCCTCTATCCTTCCTAACTTCCACGAATTAAGAAGTGAGGATCCTGAAACATTTACTTTTGAGTTTGAAGTTTTATGTAGATCTTATGAATATTTTCTCGATTCTCAAAAGTTTAAATTGTTTCCAGCAACTCTTAAGGATGCAACATTAAAATGGTTCATGGGTTTAATAAAAAAATCTATTAGAACATGGGAAGAAATGATAACTACATTCTTAGAAAAATATAACGATTACTACATGCCCCATAATTGGAAGGTTGAAGTTTTTAAAATGATGCAAAGAGAAGATGAAATCTTGAGGATTTAATTGAAATATATAGTTATAATCTGAGCTAAAATGGAAAATTTAGATGAAGATAATTAGAAAGCTCTCCTATTAAAATCCATTAGAGATGAATGGATAAATATCCTCAAAATGATGGGAAAATGAGACATTTCTTAGTTATCATTACTAGAAATTTCTGAATTATGCATACACCTTTCAAGAGGTAAGTAAAGAGTTGGAAAGAGTTCAAGAGATCTTGTTATCTCTAGAATTAATAAATATGCAACTAGAATAGTAAGTAGGGTTGAAATAAGTAATTTTCTTGATGATTTAAAAGAAACATTTTAGGTAGTCTTAGTGAAAAAATGGACACCTTAAAACTAAAAAACAAGCATAAATTTGAAAGTGATGCCTTGTCTATTTTTTGTCCTAAGTGCAGAAAAAACCATGCCTTGAGAGAATGTCCTCTTGAATTGAAAAGTGTAGAAACTTGTGTTATATGTTCAGAAAATTATGATACAAAAAAATTCCTTCAATACCAGGTCTTAAAGTTGTTTACCAAGAGGAAGTAGTTTTAAATCAGATATACCTTCTTTGTTTTATTTCCAAGAGACCATAGAAAAATCAAGGATTTAGCACCCAAAAATATGCACAATGACTAAAAAATAATTGGACTATACCTATGCTTTGGAAATCCTGGCCTCAACCTCAACCTTAGGTACAAGGATGGAAAAATCCTTATGGAAGATATCCTCAATATCCTCAATATCCTTAACATTATCCTATTGTTTCACCACAATATTTTCCTCAGTCTTGTCAAACACCATCCCAAGCTAAAATTAAAAATCCAAATCCACAACTTTCACTACCATTTCCACAACGACCAAATCAGTTTCCTGCTTAACCAATTCCGAACCTAAATAATAAAAATTCATAACCTGTTTACAATACGGAGGGACAAAATTTCCATACCTATATGATAAATCCATTAGATATTAACAATGTTCAACTTATATCTGGTAGAGTATTGGAAAATAAGTCACCATTTGTTGTTATTCAGGAAAATGAAAAGGATGATCATTTTGAAGAAGAGGCATATCTTCATTAGGATGAAAATCCTCAAAAGAAGGATGATCACTCCAAGGAAGCGACATATCTTCATTAGAAAGATTTTTTTTTAGAAACAAGCCACTCTTACACATGATAATCCAATAAAATCAACTCACATTATGGAACAACCTTCTGTATCTATTTCAAAACCACTTTTCCCCGAAAGATTAAAAATTGATAAAGGAGTAGAAAAACATATTTTATTACCTGACTATGATATGTTCGATGAACTGAAGAATGTTTTCATAAAAATTCTTTTGCTACAAGCCATCAAGGAAATTCCATTTTTTTCAAAGACAATTAGGGAGTGAAGTGTTAAAATAATAGGAAGGAAAAGAAAAGAAGTCAAAAGATTCCAATTAGTTGGAAAAATTGCAGATATCATGATGAGAAAAACAAAAATTCAAAAATACTTAAATCTAGGAAGTATCATTGTGAAAAAACATATTAATGGTGTTGAAATACTAAATAAATTGATTGAATTAGGAGCAGTTATAAACATCCCAAGTAAACAAACTATGGATCAATTGTCACAACTTACTAATCTTCAATATACACCTAGATTATTACAATTGGAAGATAGGTCTGTAATTAAACCTGATGGTGTGTTAGAATATGTATATGTATCCTTATATTATTGGGAATATCCTGTTGAATTTATGATTTTAACACCCAAGAATAACTTAGGAGGACATCTATTGATCCTAGGAAGACCATGGTTAGCCGCAACTGATTGTTTTATAAGCTGTAGATCTGGTGATTTGATTATCTCTAATGGAATTTCAACATTACATTGTATCCACCTGAAAAAAACAATGACAAAAGTAGAAATTGAAGAATCGATAGATGATGATATTGATATACAACCATTTTTTGCTACTTCACAAATAGATGAAGACGATCAAATTTTAAATTTAATGGAAAAAATGAATCATCTTCATATTTTGAATCTAGTTATAATTTTTAGGAAAATGTAATATTGAATATTATCATCTCGTCAAATTTCTTTGCATTCTATGGAATAATTTGGAAAATATTTAATAGAATTTTTTCCACAAAAAACTTTGAATATAAATCACGACTTGGAAGAGTTTTAAAAGAAAGAATTAATGAAAGTATTATAAGAACATTGTTCTGCTTATGCATGGGAATATACTGGCATGAAGGGAATTCATCCAATCACTTATATACATCATATTTATATTGAAGAACATACCAGACCAATCAGAAAACCATAAAGAAAAATGAATCCAAAATTAAGGGAAGTTTTCAAGGAGGAATTTCAAAAACTATTAAATGTGAAATTCATTTATCCTATATCTGTTTGTCAATGGGTTTCACCATTAGTAATTGTTCCAAATAAAAATGGAAAATGGAGAGTATGTGTTGACTTTAGAGAATTGAAAAAGGACACTTTAAAAGATCACTTTCCACTTCCTTTTATAGATCAAGTTCTGGATACATTGGCAGGAAAGAAATATTTTTCATTCTTGGATGGTTTTAGCGGATATAATCAAATTCAAATAGACCTAGAAGATCAAGATAAAACCACCTTTACTTGCCCATGGGGAACTTATGCTTACCTAGTACTTCCTTTTGGATTATGTAATGCACCTGCAACGTTTCAAAGGGAAATGCTAGGAATTTTTCCCAATCTAATTCATCATTGTGTGGAAATTTATATGGATGAATTTACAGTTTATGGGAATTATTTTGAAGAAGCTCTTAAGAATTTGGAAAATTTTCTCATTAGATGCAAGGAAGAAAATCTCTCATTAAGTCATGAAATATGTTTTATGATGGTTATTGAGGGAATTTTTTTAGGAAACCATATTTCAAGAGATGGAATTAGGGTGGACACATCAACGGTAGAATTTATTTCTAAATTATCAATTCCAAATTGTCAACAAAATGTTAGAAGTTTTCTTGGTTTCACTGGTTATTATAGAATATTCATAGGAAAATTTACAAAAAAATGCATCTTCACTTTTCAAATTTCTCACAAAATATTGTGAATTCATCTGAAATTTTGACTGCCAAGAAGCTTTCAAAACACTAAAAGAGAAAATTTTTGAAGCACCCATTCTCATAGGATCAAATTGGAAATCTCATTTCCATATTTCAATTGATGCTTCAGATATAGCTTTGGGATATTTATTAAGATAAAAATACTTGAATCCTTATGCCATTTATTATACATGTAAAAATTTGACTCGTGCATAGTTTAATTATATTGTTACTAAAAAATCATTTTTAGCTGTTGTCCGTGTCATCAATAAATTCAGACACTATATCACTGGCTATGAAACCTTTGTTCATACAAATAATTCTTCCATAAAGTACTTAATGAATAAACTAATCACTAATGTAACAATTACAATATGGTTATTGTTATTACAAGAATTTAAAATTAAAATTTTAGATTGACCAAGAAAAAAAATACAGTTGTTGATTTTCTATCCAGGATCCGAAATGAGAGAAATGGCATACCTGTAGAAGATAATTTTCTTGATGAATATCGTTTTGTAGTATCTATTAAATCTCCATGGTTTGTAGATATTGCTAACTATTTGGCTATAGGGAAGTTACCATCAGAATTTGTCTCCATGAGAAAAGATAAAGGTAATTCAAATTTGTGCATCTTACTCATGGTTAAATGAAGAATTGTATAAAAAAAGGACTTGATCTGATTATCCAAATGTGTGTTAGAGAAGATTAAGTGCCCGAAATACTGAAATATTATCATGATGAACCATGTGGAGGAATTTGTTTTGATAAAAGAACTACTTACAAAATCCTTCTTTTAGGATATGATGCCAGGATTCTGCTATAAAACAGATCCTAGCATATAAATGAGTGCGTGCTTCCTTCAAAATGAAAAGTCTTAAGAAAACTATTCATTAAAACTATGATTTAGCTCAAAATATACATAAAGGAAAGAGAGCCATAAAAAAAACCACTGACATATATTAACACAAGAAATTCCAGATTCAAACTATTTGGCTGAATATTACAATGGATGGCATTTTGGCTCTCAGACCTTTACAAAAGCTCTCAAACCATCTCTCTCTCTCTCTCTATGTATTCCTCACTATTTTTCATCCTCACATACTCCTCATATTTATACATAATAATGAATTTATTCCAATCCATAATTTCCTCCACACAAATCTCAACTAAAATCTAAATTAGATTTATACTTTTTTGGACTCAACTAAGTCTCGTTTAAGGAATTATTAATCCCTAGATTATCTACCTAATTTAACTCCACTCATATCCTTAATTTATTAAAATAATATTTACAATAATCCTCACTTAACAATTTTCTCTCTTAATTTATTAAAATGAGCACAATAATTTATAAAATAATTAAAAATTCATCACCCCCCTAATTACACAATATTTTAATAAAAACCAAGCAGGATGCTCCTGCATCAGAATCCCCATGTAGAGAAGTTTCCATAGACTCCTGTTTATGAGGTCCGTCACTTTTCTGTAATAATGCGACAACCACAAGTCTTGATGACTTGCTCCCTTCAGGATTCCAAACTCTGTTCTGCTGCTAGTTCTTTAAAGTATCAACTATGTTTGGTAACTCATTACTCACTCTGTCAATCAGATTCCATTGGCCTTTCCAACACTTTCTTTCGCCAATTCCTCAGAGTAACTCCTATTTGTTTGATGCTTTCGTCTTCAATTGTGCTGAACACTCAATTTTCTGCAATGAAGAATAATTAAGAATTCCTTCTTGATTACAAATATAGTCATTGATTTCTCTTATAGTAAAAAATTTCTCATCAAGTGTTGTACCTGCATTCATCAACAAACTATTAGTTTAAAAAATACAAGACCTTTCGACCTATTTTGATGCTTCAAGCACCAATATCCCAACATTGACTTTCTGGATTTTAGCAGATCCCATTTTGAATTGCTGGCTGCTTTCATCTTTATCCTACTCGATCAATATTTCTATCTCCTTTATGTCTCTATGGACATAAATTTCTTGCTGCCCCTGATCTTTCATCTCAACTCCAAATAATTTTTGCTCAATTTCTTTGATTTCGACATCATACTTATTAATGTCTCCTTCTGTACCTACAACCACATTATTATTTGAAAAGTTATAACATTCACTCAACTCTATAAATGTTAAAAACATTTCATCTCTATCATGCACAGTAACTACAATATCTTCTGTATCAGGTTCTGCAAGTTTCATCTCCCCTTCAGGTTCCTTAAGCCATCGTTCCAAGAACTCTATTTCCATGTGAAATATTTTCATCATTTCATCACAACCTTCATTCCTAGCTTCATTCTTCTTTTGGAAATCTTCATGAGTTGTCTTGGTTTCTGTATCATCACATGGTATAATTCTGTCAGCAAATTCATTAAAAAAATACATTTGTTTACCTCCTTGGAATATTTCTTCGAGATTTCCATTATGATTATGCTCCATAAAAACTTCAACTGGCTCTCTTACCCCCAACAAGAATTTATTTATGAATTCTTCCTGCTGTAACAAATCAGTACCTTCCTCCTCTGAAAGGCATTCTCCATCACACTTCACCTCAAGAGTTTCATTCATCTCTGTGACAGTTTCACCAGACTGTCCACCATCTTTCAGACATCCTGCAAACATACATAACCTGTGAGATTTAAAAATACAAGGCTTCATAGCCTCACCTGCTTCTCTTGTCAACAATTCTTCTGAACTATTCCAATAGTCCATGAGATCTTCCTCATTGATCTCTTCACCCAGAATTTCACCCTAATATGGGCCAAAAATGGAAACTTCCATTTTCAACTCAGCCTCTCTGAGTTATTCACATCCCATTTTCACACTCATCATCTTCTCGAGCTTCCTCAGCTCTTCTACCAATTGTATGTTTACCTGTTGTTCCCTCTTTGCATGTAGCTTATGCCACTTCACTTTCTTCCTCATGGTCCAACCATGTGTCTGGTCCTTATTTCTCTGCAACAATTCCATCAAAATCTCTAGGTGAACTATTATCTCAGATTTATGCCGTTCATACTCTTCATCAGTCAACTGCTTGCATATGCCATTTGCCTTGGCACTTTCCTTCTTCTTCCTTCAGTTGAGGTCTTTCTCAGAACCTCTAAAATGACTGACACCAGTCATATTATCCTCCTTTGTGAACTTCATTTGTTCACATGTGGTTTTTATTCAATCCCCTTTTCAGCAAGTATTCTTACTTGCACTTGATCACTTTCAGTTCTTTGTCTTGGAATCATCTCTGGGAAATTCTCTTGCTTCACTTTGCTGCAAACAAAAAATTAGTAATGCTTGTGTTACAATGACCAAATTCTTTGGGTGTTGGGCTCCGCTGATCATGCACCCAATTACATTTAGACCTTTGACTTAGCTTATGAATCTTTGACTTTAGACTTTACACCAACTCTTCATCTTGGATGAAAAATACTCAATATTAATTTAAACTATCCAAACTTTCATTTGACCCTAACATCTGTTTTGACTTAAAGGCTTGAACCAATCTTCCAACAAACATACACCCCTAATACATTTTTAGGATGTAAAATCTTCACTCTCTCTCATACTCCATTCTTATGAAAGATCATCTGTTTCCCATTATCATTTCACATGATGCTGAAGTCTTTAATCAAAATGAAATCCATGTTTTCCAAGATTTATTTTATGGTGAAAATAAATAAAACATTCAATTTTCAACATTCAAAAATACCTTTTTGAAATCATACCTTATGCTCTCGTTAAGGTTATTTAATAAACCTTTCCCTTGAATTTTCAACTCTTTGGATTCCACTCTTTTGTGCCATCTTTGTCACCGTGAATACTCGCATGCCCTTCATACCATAATATCTTCATTTTAGTGCAAACATTTTCCTGCACTTTTATGCTCCATACAACATCAATTCACATCTCTTCACCTGTGTATAGAGAACAAGCTATTCATATTTCAACCTCTTTGATGAATAATGTACAACTCGTACATTGTGTCCATCCTGAATAATTCCTCCTTAGGTGCCGCCACATGATGGTAAAACAAATATTCTACAACATCAAGAAATTGGGTTTTCAATCTTAAACATAAGTCAAAAAAATTCTCCCAGTTCCAACTACAAGCTTTGGTCCAAAATGACTTAACCAAAACTGAAAAGTACCCACATTATGCATAATAAACCCTCTCACATAAAAATGCATACTTCTTTTTATATCACCCAGGATAGCCCATTCCCCTTTTCCATTCATTTTCCATTCATTTATACCTCCGCATTTGCAACATTTTCTCTCTTTCATAATATTTACAAAATATCAACTTCTTTAGTATGGCAAGGAAATTTAATCAACCAAATTTTTAAACACCTTTGCTCAAATGAATATTGATTCATTCAATGAGAACTTACCTTGAATCTTCTTGTGGTTGAAATGATCCAAACCTTCTTTCGCACATTCTTTTAGAAATACATTCAAGCCTCTACAAAATTTGTCTCCACACCAAAATTCGATGCAATCAACCAATGCACATTTTAGTATTTAATGTATCAAGAAATTATAATATATATAATTCCAAATAAATTAGACTCTTCATATGAGATTGAATTCCTGCTTTACTTTACTTTGAATGTGCAAGGTCCTTTCTCTCCCCAACAAATAAATCTCTTCCCAACAATTTTCTAACATAAATATTTCCCAGCAAACAATGTTTGTAAACCTTTTGTAAACCTTCAAGGTACGCAAAATCTCCCCTCTTAGCTTAATCCAAGTTCCCTCATCTCAATCTCTCGGGTTTCTCTTCAGTTTCAATTTCTTGGCTTTGGAAACATGAAACCTTAATGTAACAGAATATCCTTCCAAGATTGCATTCTCCAAAAACTTACATGAAATATTTACAAAAACCTTACCTCGATCATTCCCAATGACCTTTTCTTACGCTGGAAGGTGGTACCGTGGATACATTGGATCCATACCTTGAATATTCTGTTGGAACCACACCTCTTTCACAAGCCCCACACATGCCTTTTTGAAGTGCATTGATACGACTGATACCAAATGATGTTGGGAACAAACACACACTTTAGTACTGAATGTAGTAAGAACTTATATTATATATAAGTCCACATAAATTGATCTCTCCGTATGTGATTGAGTTCAATATTTAACTTTCAATAAATGTGAAACATATTTTTTTCTAATAATCACAAATCATAGAGGCATAGAGGCAACGGTTAACATTTATCAAGCTTGGTTGCATCCACAACTCCACTATTACAAATGCCACCCTATTATGATTTTCCACACAGAAATCATATTATAATAGTTCCAACCAATTTTAACACATAAAACAACGACATATATAGTTCACTTTATAAGTCATATTTGCTTTTGGTAATTGCACTACTCTCAACGCAATCACCATTATGTTGCAAACATCGACGCATTCAACATTAAAATTGTTACCATAAATGGAATGTCAGCACAAGGGGAAGGCAACTGTACATGTTAATTGTGATGTAAATGGAGTCATCACTTAACTAAGACGTCATACAGAGAGAAGAAATATTGTATGTCTTATCTCTACAATCCTGGAAGTGTTGTCACATAAGCTATCGTGCCAAGAAAAAAAATTCCGGACAGTGCCATATGAATCATCACCCCAAACTACCAAACGCTGGATATTGCTTCTCTGTGTTGCGGCCAGGATAAGGAAATTCTTACAGCCACTATACATATGCCAATGCATATGCCCAACGCACTTTGCAGGAGTGTTGATGCTATATTTATGTCATCGATTTTCACCTACGCCTGCGTCCAACACCTGCAGCTTCTCCACTCTGATACTCGCTTGAATTTATGTGATGGTTGTTTTCAAATTCGTTCTAAAAAAAACTCTGTCATTCATTTTCATTCCACGCAGTCCAAGGTTACTTCTGCCACCATCGTTGTTCCAAATACACATCATTCCTGCATTCACCCATTCAGATACGCACATATATAATTTGAAGATTTAATGCACCACAATATTTTACATATTTCAATCAACTCACTCCTAGGAAATCCAACCTTCTCTCCTCGCTCACAACAAGCAATCAAAACAAAACAACCTCAATGTAGGACAGACTCATCCTCAAAATCATCTCCTTAGGCTTTGATACCAAATGATGCCAGGATTTTGCTATAAAACAGATCCTAACATATAAATGCGTGCGTGCTTCCTTCAACATGAAAAGTCTCAAGAAAGCTCTTCATTAAAACTATGATTCAACTCAAATTATACATAAAGGAAAGAGAGCCATAAAAAAAAAACCACCGACATATATTAACACAATAAATTCCAGATTCAAACTATTTGGACGAATATTACAATGGATGGCCTTTTAGCTCTCGGCCCTTTACAAAAGCTCTCAAACCATCTCTCTCTCTCTCTCTCTCTATATATATATATATATTCCTCAATGTTTTTCATCCTCACATACTCCTCATATTTATACATAATAATGAATTTATACCAATCGATAATTTCCTCCACACAAATCTCAACTAAAATCTAAATTAGATTTATCCTTTTTTTGGACTCAACTAAGTCCCGTTTAAGAAATTCCTAATCCCTAGATTATCTACCTAATTCAACTCCACTCATATCCTTAATTTATTAAAATAATATTTACAATAATCCTCACTTACAATTTTCTCTCTTAATTTATTAAAATGAGCACAATAATTTATAAAATAATTAAAAAATCATCACCCCCCTAATTACACAATATTTTAATAAAAACCAAGCAGGATGCTCCTGCATCAGGATATTATTTGCCTGCTATTTTCAAAGATGCGAAGGAATATGTTAAAATATGTGATAGTTGTCAAATAATGGGAAAACCCATCCTTTTAGATGAAATGGCTCTACAATCTCAGGTACTCATTGAACCATTCGAGAAATGGGCTTTAGATTTTGTTGGTCATATTAATCCACCATCAAGAAATAAAAGGTACATTTTTTTTGCACTAATTATGTTAGAAAATGGTTAGAAGCTAAAGAACTTCCTTTTGCTACTTAAAATGTTGTAGTTTCATCTATTTTTGAGGATATTTTCACTCGTTTTGTTGTCCCAAGGGAAATTGTGATAGATCAAGGTACTCAATTACATCCAATATAGTACAAAAGATCATGGAAGAGTATAAAATCAAGCATCAGAAGTATACTCCATATTATCCACAAGAAAATGGACAAGTGGAGTCCAAAAATAAAGTAATTGAAGCCATTCTTACCAAGCCCGTGCATCAACATAGAAGAGATTAGGCAGAAAATCTTCCAGAAGCTTTATGGGAATACCGAACTACATGGAAAAATACTACAAGACATACTCCCTATGAACTTGTTTATGGGAAGCAAGTCTTCTTTCCCATTGAATTTAAAATAAATACTTTCAAGACAAAAAGAAAAAATTTGGGTCTTGATCTTTCAGAAGCACAAAAAAAAGGATGTAGCAACTAAATGAACTATATCAGATAAGACAAGTTTCTATCCAAAAAACCAATCTAGTTTAGCAAAAAAGATCTAGATGGCATGATAAATACATAAGAGAGAAGAAGTTCCAGCCAGGGGATTGGGAATTACTTTTTGATTCAAAATTCAAAGCTTTTCAAGGAAAATTTCAAACTCACTGGCATGGGTCTTATGCGATTGAAATAGTCTTTGATAATGGAGTAGTAGAATTAGGACCATTGATGAATAAAAAGTAACCTTCCTTGCAAATCATCATCGAAAAGAATTTATCATAAGCCATTGACAAAGGAGTAATTTGTTGAAAATTTACAAGACAATATTGATTTAAAGTTGGTTAAGAAGGATTTTCCTTCTCCTCCAACTTGAATTGTAAATATTTTTCTTTTTGAATATATATATATATATATATATATATATATATATATATATATATATATATATATATATATATATATATATATATATATAAACATGAAAACCAACAAATGTTGTCATGTTTATACAAAAAATCTAGGGTGAAAACCAAAATATTTTGGCATCCTAAATTTTATTTTTTAACCCCAATATGATTCCCATTTTTCTTTATTCCCCTCTTTCTTGTTTTTCACTCAAAATAACTAGCTACAAAATTGCTAAGAATCTGCAGCTTTGATAAGTTTCTGCAGCTGATGGTTGACATGAATTAATGATTGAATTAATTGAAGAAATGATCAAATCCACCACTATGAGCACCTAAATATAATTAAAAAGGAGAAATTAAATTTTAGAATCATAAACTCAAAGGTATGCAAATATTTAACTGAATAATAAGGGCCAAAAAATTAATATATGAAATTGTGTAGACGTTGGTACCACCATTTAAAAAATAATCATTATTGTAAGTTGAGATAAATATATTGTCATATCGATAAAGAGTCATAAAATCCACTCATCACTCATCATGACACACCACTCCAATTCTGAATTCCAAATTCATTGTTAAAACTGCCCACCTAATACTTATATTCCATCATCTAAATGACCATTTCACTTTTGACGTTTTCACTCTCATTCACACTAAATACATTCTCTCATAACCCTGCCAATATCTCATACCCCTTCAGAAGAAGCAAATTGTGAGTTAAAACTTCTCAATCATGGGTGTTATTATCTGAATAGAGCCAAATGGAAGAAAATTTATAGAAGATTACTCACAGGTTAAGTAGATGCTGTAGGAAGCACAATGGTTAAATTTCATAGAAAAGTTTGACAATTATGAAAAAGAGGTGACTAAATCATTTTCTAGGGTTTTTAATGGGGTGGAAGTCAGATATCAAGTTTGTGGTAACACCTAAGAAATTGGACTTCCAAGGACTAGAGAAAGGTGGTTCAAAAATAGAGTTATAGAAGGATATGAATGGAAAAAATTATTGAGAAATCCATGTATGGGTATTACTAACTTTAAGAAGGGTATTCCTAGCACAACACTTAAAAGAAAATGGAGAAAATTATTGCTATTACTTCAAAATTTATTACCTGTGAAGGTATATTTGGTAGTATGTTCTTCTACCACATTCATTTTATGATGCATTTTATAAAAGGGAATGAAATCAACCTTCTTTATTTTATATTAACTATTATGAATAAAATGTTTGGAAATGTTCAAAAAAGATACAATTCATAGAAAACACTATGTATCATCATGACCTTGTGAAAATACTTATTGAATTCCATCTTGAAAGCCTAGGTTACAATTGGGATAATTTTATAATTAGAAATCATTTTAAAGAAGAGAAACAAGAACAACCTAGCAGCAGAAAATCAATGAGAGGATGGAAGAAAATGACTGAAATCTCTATTGAAAACCATACAAAATAGAAGCAAAATCCAGAAGATGAAACTCCTTTAATGAATACCTTGGAGAATATGAAAAGAAGAATATTAGAAGAAAGAAAGCCATCCAGAAATAAGAGATTACATCCAATAATAAAACAGAGGAAGTTAAAAGAAAGAAAACCCAAACTCAAAACCCTCTTCCAACAACTAGTAGAAGAAGAAAAAGACTAAATAAAGAAATGAAGGAAACATGCACAAAGTATGTTGATTTATAAATGGAAGAGGAATCAAAGTTTCCATCACCTACTATTTCATCACCAAAGAGAAGGTCACCAGAAATTGACCCAGTGAAACAACAGATCTGTGATTACATTGAATCTTTGGAAAAGAGAGAATCTAGTTCAAATAAGGTGGAAGAAATTAAACCTGTCAGTCCACAAGAACCTCCAATCATCGATACTTTAAAGCAAGAAATATATGAATTGGAGATACTAAACAGACACCTAAAACAAGAACATGAGACCTTAAAAGCCCAAAATGAAATACAAAGGTCTTATAATGATAAATTCTCTTGCACCTAGGGGTATGGTACAAGAAGAATAAAAAGCTAAAGAAAAAGAACAAAACTCTTAAAAGGAAGGTTATCAGCTTAAAGTACAAGGTTTTGATGAAGAAGACTAGGATTACTATTATTAAAGATAGGCCGAATGAAACAAATTTGGATGTGTTAGCTCAAGTTTTTGGAGAAGTGCAGGACTAAACAGGATAAATAAATTTTGAATTTTTGCATGAGGACATGTAATGACCTCCATGTGGGGGAATGTTAAGGCTCATAATTGCTTCATTTTTTACACCCTCTCTTACCTATTTTCTTCTCTTTGACCTCCATAATCACTCAACAGGCATCAGGCTACAGGATTTTGGAATGGAAAGGTATCTACTTGTCCTATATTTCATAGTGAATAATGTTCTTTATTATTAATTTAATATATATCTCATATACTGAATTAAAATTATTCTATAGCTAATTTGTTTTTCTGTAGCCAACTCCATAGTTTACCAGGATCTGAGGTGCTAGCTAAGAAAATAAATATATGGGCATGTGGATATTAGTGTGTTCAAAAATTTCCTCCTATCTATATGAGTCATATCAGCGAAAAAAGGTTTGAATGCGTGGTCGAAGGTGGAAGTCAACATGGTGGCTATAACATGCTAGCGAGGATTTGAAATGCATGCCTCACAATTTGCTGATATTATAGAAAATCATGAGCAATGATATTAGTTATCTTTGCAAGTTAAATTTATGAGTTTGTTAGAAATTGTAGGCATAAAACCCTCAAACAATTAATTGATAACAGGCTCTATAAATACCATGCAACAAATGGGAATGTAACACATTGGACACGACGATAATCTTTTGAAACTCTATTATGAAGAAATAATTTACATTTTAATGTGTAGCTGATATTTCAAGTGGATTCTGTGACCACCTGCTTGTGGAGGGCCCCTGCAAACAGTAAGGTTCAGTGTTTAAGAATTTGTTTCATTTTTCTTATCTATTGCATGTTTCAGATTTGTATTTATTTTGATTGCATAGACAACAATGGAGTGATCTAATTTAATTACATGCTTTCATATATTTGGAAATTCAATTAATAATAGTTGTAGAATGATTTCATCAATTCTATTTGCAACTGTAAATTTCTTTACAAGTTATGTTTCAGAGTCATTGATATTGAGAAAGCAAGTGTGATTATGTTATAGTTTTTATGCCAAGGAATGTTAGAGATTAGATAAAGTAATTCTTTTATGATGTGATGCGTTTATTTATTTTTTCTTATCATAGACAAATGATCACTTTTTATGAATCATTGAAATAAGAGTGCTTTAGTTTAAATTGTAGAAGTTGCTTTGGTTTTATAAACAAGAATATTGTTGTAGTTTAAGTAAGTGTGAGAATATCTTAGAAGTTTGGGATTTTGTGAAGAGTGTCAATTTTTATGGTTTAGAAAGAGAAAGATAGAAGTGTGAACATTTAAATTAATCATCTAATTTAACTTTAATAATAAAATATTTCTAACACATATAGTGCATTACAATTCGTCAATTTACAAGCCCTGGTTGATCATTTATGTAATCAATTTAAGACAATTAGTTTGATGAACAACTAGAAATGACTTGTTATCAATTTGGAAATGGTTTGGAGAAGAATCCTTCACTGAATTTTAGATCTTCGTCAGCCTTGAAAACCCTCATGTTTTACCCCTGTATGTTCTAGATAAGATCCTTGCTTGAGAGATAGCTTACCAAATGATAGGGAGTGGTCATTCAAAGTTATTAAAGGATGCTAAAAATACAATGTGGCCTACCTTTCCTATCCATTGTGGAATCTATGCTCTAGAAAATTTCAAGAATGTTGGTCTTGAGATTGAAGAAAGGAAATGTTTAAACTTCTCAAATATGTCCAATAGACAATATGATCCTAAGGATACTATCAAGAATTTCACCACATAGGAAAAAATCAGGCAATATATGCATGAGCCAGACAAATTGGATTAGTTATTTGAATCAGTTTCTAACTATTCAGATGTTGAGAAACAAGAAGAAGCATAATTAGTTACTGAATAATTGTCTTAATTTAATCAATACAGAGATAAAAGAATAACTCAGTTTCCTATGGATTTGTTGATATTTCATCAACAAGACACAAAACAAGATAAATATTTCACTACTATAGAATAGGAGATTGATACATCTCATGAAAAAGAAATAGAGACTTCATCCTCTTCACAGATTAAAGAAACTCAATTAGGCAACAAAATTGATGAACTATGGGAGAAATTTAACCAAGCTATACAAACAACATGGCCACAAGATCTAAACACTCCATTGCAGCAAAAGGTTACACATACTTATGAATATATCGAGAAGACCTCACTTACTACCAGGATTTATGATAAGACTTTGGACACTGATGATCTAGAATTCATCCCAGTATTTGCGACCTTTGAGGTCATTTTGAAAATTGAAGATATTCCTCCTCTAGACATATCCTACAGTCCTCAACACAAAGCCATGGTCAAGAGAAAAAATAGGAGAATAAAAATTAATCAATCACAAGCCTTAGTTCATATAAATACTTCTTTTAAAGTAGTATGGAAAGGTAAACAATCCACCCCTGTAGAAGATCTTGGTAGGCTCTCACAATTTGTAGGAGCATATGGCACTACCACCATTGATAAAGCCTCTGAAGTATAAAAAATTCTAAAGGATAAATATAAAATAATTATGCATTTAGAACAAATATTGGAGAATGTGAAAATATAATTTCTCAACAGTGGCAAGAAACTCTTGCTGAACTTCAAAATAATTTAAATAATTTAAAGATTAAACATGAATTCGATTTGAAAATTAGGGATACCCAAATCCAAGAACTTTAAAATAAGATTGAATAGTTAAAGGTAAATCATGAATTAATTGAATTTAAGAAGTAAGCAATAGAACTTAATACTCCCCTTGCTCAACAAAAAGTTATTTTTTTCCAAAAATTAGCTATTATTCATGATTTATTTCAATGAAGAGATTCATTGGTAAATACATTGTTTGATACGAGGACATACTATGAGGAAAAAGAGGAGAAAATCTCATATTACATACTATGGCAAGATAGTACTGTAGGGAGATCAACTGATCTCCATAGAATTGAAGAACCATAGAAGGAGGTTGTCCTAAGAGAGTGAGAAATTAAACTCAAACACACAAAAGTGGATATATTCAGTGTCAGGAACATCTCAAAAAACCTCACTAAATCCATCACTGACAGTTTACTGCAGACCAACCTAATTCCAGATTTCCCCGAGACTTTTCTCGATGTTAATTGTTTAAATAAAACATGGCAAGAGTCATCAAAGAATAAGGCTAAGAATATAAAGAAACTATCAAAGATTAACTTAGAATTCCATTAGCATTTATTGGTCAAACCACATAGCCAATGGCTAATGCTGAGGCATCTCTCCAACTCAACTACTCATATGCTGCCAACACTCAGTAATGTGGTATTCACTGGACATATGCACATACAACCTCATTATCCACCAAAATTTAATCCAAAGATAGATATGTGTGAACTTAAAAAGCGTATAAGGAGAGAAGCCACCATCTCAGCCATAGTCAAGTTGTTGCAACATAATATATTATTTAATTATTACATTATTTTAAGTGTGGATTGTTAAAACCACTTCATTATTTTATGTTGCTTTACTATATTTGTATTTCACTAAAGACTATAATCCCCCTTCATTTTTATAAAGAATGGGTTATGAATTTTTGCAGGAAAGCTTTTGGTTTCACTATTTGTTATGAAACCAACTCCAAAAATAGATGAAAAGAGAGATCAACGCCTTAGAAATAAGCCACTTCGAGGGGGAAACCTCCTTTAAATTACATAAATGAACAATTATTGGATGATACAAATGACAAAACCTCCTTCTATATATAGGAGTCCTTGGGGTCACAATATCATCCTATCCGACCTAACAATAATAATGTAAGGGCACAATAATAACAATATGGGGGTTACAGGGGTACAACAATAACAATAAGGGGGCTACACTAAGAACAATAAGGGACTAAACTAGTAATATAGGGACCTAACATGCCCCTCTCCTTAAAAAAAGTGTCGTCCTTAATGCTTGAGTAGCTCTAGATGCTTCTGTATAAAATTCCCATCCTCCCATGTAGAATCTTCAATGGGTAAGTTCTTCCACTTGATGAGATACTCTGAAATTGATCGATTTCGTAGCTATCGAGTTCTTGTTTTCGTGACTACTTCAGGTTCCAATATGATTTTTCCTTCCTCATAAAGTTCTGGAAATATTGTTTGAACTGGAAATTTGTCACCTATAACCTTATTTAAGCATGAAACATGGAAAACTGGATGCACTTGCGAAGAAGCAGGAAGCTCCAATTTGTATGCCATAGTACCAATCTTTTGCAACACCTTGTAAGGACCATAGTAATTTGGTGACAATTTATTATCCTTCTTAGCTTGCTTGAGGGAATTTTATTTGTATTTTTGTAGCCATAAAAATATCCAGTATCCTACATCAAAAATTCCCTGGCTGCGATGTTGATCTCCCTGTTGTTTCATTCGATTTTGCGCCAAATTTAGGTTATCCTTTAAGATTTGGAGAAATTGTTGTTGATGCTCGATGTGATATTCCAGTGCTTGAACCTTACAATTTTATCTTAAATATGATGTGATGGAAGGTGGATGATATCCATAAAGTGCCATAAATAGGGTCATTTTTGCTGAAGTATGGAAGGAAGTGTTATACCACCATTCAGCAAGAGGTAACCACTTGACCCATTGTGTTTTTTTATTAGATACAAAACAACGAAGATATCTTTCCAAACATTTGTTCACTATCTCAGTTTGACCATAGGATTGAGGATGATAAGATGAGCTATGAGCTAGTTGAGCACCCAAACAAGAAAATAATTCCATCCAAAAATTTCCCGTAAAAATGGGATCTCTATCGCTTACAATAATCTATGGGTTTCCATGTAGCTTTTGAATTGTTTCCATAAATTAAGTAGCAATTGTAACTACTTTAAATGGATGAGATAATGCACAAAAGTGAGCGTACTTGGTAAGTCTATCAACTACCACCATGATGGCACTCTTTCCTTCGAACTTAGGTAAACCTATGATAAAATGCATTGAAATATCCTCCCAATGTTGACTTGGAATGGATAAAATTTGTAGAAGACCCGTGGTCTTAATTTTCTCACTTTATTTTGCTGAAAAACCAAACATTCCGCAAAAAAATTTTGAATATCAAATTTAAGGCCATCCCAAAAGAATTCTTTCTTCACCCTGTGGTGAGTTTTAAAAAATCATGGGTGTTCTCCTTAAGGAGAAGTGTTAAATTCCAATAGAATATTTTGTTTTAGTTTGGAATTATTACAAATATATAAGCGATATTTATACCATAAGGAATCATTTTTCCAACTAAATGTATCAGATGTACTAGGATCTTGCTACAAATTTTGAATGAGTGTCCACACTCATTCGTCCTTCTTCCATTCGCCCCTTGCTTCAGTTATCGAATATAGTTGGATAATAGAAATGGTGCAAAGAAATTCTTCCACCTCTTCATCCTTTCTTGAAAGTGCATCTGCAACAACATTTAGCTTCCATTTTTTGTAGATAATTTAAAAGTCATAACCCAACATCTTTGTGACCCATTTTTGCTGCTCTTCTGAAGATAGTCATTGTTCCAAAAAGTGTTTAAGACTATCATGATCAGTTTTTACCTTGAAGTGTCTTCCCATTAGGTAAGGTCGCCATTTCTTTAGTGAATGTAGTATTGCCAACATTTCCTTCTCAAAAATAGCTTTATGTAAATACTTTATTTTTATTGGACGACTTTAAAAATCAATAGGTCTTCCTTCTTGCATTAAAACAACACCAATTCCATTTTCTGGGGCATCACATTCCACAATAAAGGTTTTTTTTTAAAGTTTGGCTTAGCTAAGACCGATGCTAGGCACATTGCCTCTTTAAGATGTTCAAAGGCCTTAGTGTCTTTAGGAGTCCATGAAAATGCATATTTCTTCAACTATGTTGTTATAGGTGTTATTGTTCTCCCATAATTCTTACAAACTTGCAATAATTCCCTATTAACCCGAGAAATCCTTGCAACTACTTTATGGTTGTGGGTACTTTCCATTCCTCAATGGATTTAATTTTGTTAGGGTCTACCTTAACACCCTCGTGAGATACAATATAACCTAGATATTCCACCTCTTGTACTCCAAAGAAACATTTGGAGGCTTTTTCATATAATTGTTCCTCCTGTAGTAGTTTGAGCACCCTGTCAACATTTTGAACATGATCCTTCCAAGACCTGTTGTAGATTTATATCATCAAAAAATACTAACACAAATTTTCCAATGAAGGGTTTGAAAATGGAACTCATCAATCCTTGAAATGTAGATGGTGCATTGGTAGGGCCAAAATGCGTGACCAAAAATTCATAATGACCCTGATGAGTTTGAAATGCTATTTTCAGAATATCTTCAATCTTTATTCTAATTTGATGATATCTTGAATGAAGATCGAACTTGGTAAAATAAATTTCTCCATGTAATTCATCCAATAATTCATCAATCACAGGAATTAAAAATTTATCTTTAATAGTGAGCTTATTGAGCTCCCTATAATCCAGACACATGTGCCATGATCCATCCTTCTTGTGCAACAATACTACTGGAGCGGAGAAAGAACTTTGAATAGGTTGAATTATACCATCCTCTAACATTTTTGCAATCATATGTTCAATTTCGTTCTTTTGGACATAAGGATATCTGTAAGGCCTTATGTTTTGAGGAACATTTCCTGGAATCAAATGAATAGCATGATCATGATCATGAATAGGTGGGAATCCTTTGGGAGTTTCAAACACCTTGGAATGACTGTCAAAGACATTTTGGAGATCTGGAAATAGATGATTTTGATGTTGGAACTTCTAGTGAGTATAATTGTGTACTTATGCCTTGTTTTTCATTCTTTAGAAGATTTTTCATGACATTAGAGCTTATTATCTTTCTCTACTTCCATGTGATACCCCTTAATTCGAATTCCTTTCCTTCTGAAAAAAATTCAAGCAAATTTCTTGAAAATTTAAAGCTATCGTCCCCAAAGATTGTAACCATTGTACTCCTAGTACAATATCATCACCTCCCATTGGGATGGAAAGCATTGGAATATTAAATAAATATTCCCACATGGTTAGCTTGATATTATGGAATTTTCCAGAGAAATTTATAGTTCCTCCATTTTCAACCATCACTTGAAATTCTGGTGCTAGGTATAGGAAGCAATTCAATTCCTTGGCTACCTTACAATGAATAAAATTATGGGTACTACCCGAATCAATCAACACTATTACCTTTTTCTTCTTGATATGTCCTTCTATCATGAGAGTTTGAGGAGTGGTACTTCCTGCCAATGCATTACATGATACGGTCATGATCATTTCTTCTTTTTGTAGGGTTTGTTTTTGGTGTATATACTCTTCTTTTGAAGTTTCTTGTTCATTTTATTCCTCCTCTTCAGAATCTATGTAAAATAATTTATTCTCAGCACAATTATGACCTTTAGTGTATTTTCTATCATGTAAAACTATAACAAAGCCCTTTTTCTTTTTTTTCTTCTAATTGTTGTGGTGCCAATCTTGTAGGTTGTGGAAGTCTAGGAGTAACAACACTTCCATATTTATAGATGTGAGTGGTAGGCTTCCTTGTTGCCATAATTTTACATTCAAAATTTCTTGCCAACATGAATGATTTATCTAATGAATCATGTTCCCAAAGGCGAACTTCATGTTGGATGTTATCCTTAAAAGTACCTATGAAGACATCAATCCTGTGTTCCTCTGGAATATCATTTACCCTTATATTCAATTTTTGGAAGTCCTCAATGTGCTCCACCACTTAAACATTTTTTTTGAGATTTATCATTGGCTAAAGAAGGTGTTGCTATTTGTATCCTCATAGTGTGCTATCATTTCCTCCATAAAAATTGACCAAGTGATAATAGTTTTACAGGAGAAAATCCATTGATACCATACAAATTTATTTTGTTCTAAATATAAAGTTTCAATGTGTACCTTTGTGTGTTTTTCACATTATCGAGATAAAAATATTGCTCCATTTGTAGTATCCATGTTACGTGATCTTTTCCATCAAACTTCCTCATATCGATCTTTGGAATATGGTGGGTCTTCCATCCAACATTCGAGTTTATGAAATCATGATTAGCATTTATTTTTTTATCATCATGAGTTTCCTCTACTATATTTTCACCATTAGGAATCATTTTTTGTATCAACTTTGTCGAACCTTCTTTCAAACCTTTCATGTCTGCTTTTAGATAATTATTCATTTCTTCCATGTTCTCTTTAATTTTTTATTCGATCTTAGATTCCATGTCTTCCATTCCGTTATTAAAACCATCCATCACACCTTTATTAAAACCATCCATATTAGCTTCCATTCCCTTCTTCAAACCATCCATCTTAGCTTCCAAACTTTTCTTCAAAACTTCCATTTCATTTTTTGTTGCTCTTTGCGAGAGTGAAATTTGGTGCACTTGCTCTTGTAATTTTGATATATCATGTTGCACTTCTTCATCTTCAAGAGTCATAGTAGAGTATTCTGAGGGCTTAATGGGTGCTGAATTCTTTTTAGGGGGGATTTTAAATCCCAATACTGATATCTATGCTTCAATATTCCCTTGGAATTACTTCAAACTAATTTTTCAAACAAGACTTATGCAATTTGAAAAAAAATACACACCTTTTTCTTACTTTTGAGGAGCTCGTTATTGAAACTGAATTATCTCTGTGATTTTGGATCTTCAATATTTGAAATTTGGTACTGTAGTAGCCCTCTTAATCTTATTTCAAATGCCATAGGTCTGACTAAAATTTATGCACATTCTACCACAATGACCTAATTATGGAATGGTTCAGTAGAGAGAACTTGTACGATGTGCCACATGTCACTGTTTCCTCCTTCGGCTCTAAAATTAATACACATAAAACTATAGTTTGTGCACTTTCAACAACTTTTTACATAATTCCAATCTGATGCTCAGAAAGAGAGAGTTATGATAATTTTCCCAAGGTCACCTCTTTTAGATGAAATTCAGGAGGCTGCAAATACCCTAACTTCCACAAATCATATCTCCAAAAATACTACGAACTAAGATCTGAAATTTTTACACAAAGTTCCTCAAGATTTCAGCTTCACGTGTTACAAATTTCATCTTCTGCACCTTTTTAGAAAAAAATTTATAGCTAAAATTCCACGATGACCTGTATGGAGTAGCGGATCCCTAGAATCCAAAGCGCCGATACCAAATTTCATGAAACCAACTCCAAAAATAGAAGAAAATAGAGATCAACACCTTAGAAATTATCTACTTTGAGGGGGAAACCTCCTTTACATTACATAAACGAACAATTCTTGGATGATTGTAATATCCCAAAATGTGGGAGTAGCAATACATGAACACAAAATTGGAAATAACAGTGTAAATCAAATTATGAACATTGGAGACCAATACGGAGACAAAAAATCATGTATTAGATTATAAAGTCATCATAAATAGTGAGGCATAGATCATGTACAATGGAAGAACAAGCCTCCTCTAAACAATCACTCCACAAATTAACTGCTGTCATAATACAAAAATGTCGGAAGACTGCTACAACACAGTTTAAAACACACTACTACAAAAAAATAATGTACAAAGATTTAGGGCTATTATATTCTTCAAAATATATCCCCAATACAGATCTAGGCTTAATACAAACTCCTACAAAGAACTCGGAAAGGGTTTTCAGAAATACACTCTATACAAGATGGGATCTAAAGCCCAATGGCTGAAGATTCACTGCAAATTGAAGAAAATGACTGTAAAAGGCTGAAAAATAATATATCTGATGTAGATCCCCTCAAAGGTCTCCTCCCATGAAAGGCTAAACCCTTCAATCAGAAGAAAACACTCCAAAGGAGCCACAAGATCCCTCACTCAGGCTGCCCTCCCAAATAATGCAATCCCTAGCTGGAACAATGCTGGATATGATGGGAAATAGTTAGCCTGATGCCAAATATTTGAAATATTCCCAAGAGCTTTCCAAACTGATCTCCCAAGAGAAGGAAACCTTCCTCCTATGAGAAAATAGCTCAGAAAGTGGGTTTCTAACTCCTCCACTGCAACACCTTGCAACATAGCACAGTAACCTGCAGAAACTATGCTGATGAAGAAAGCTATAGCTTGGCCCGAAAACCTGAATGTGGAAATGAATAAAATACTCTTCCAAGAGGCCTCGCAAGGAAAGAGGTGGGATTCCCGCTCGGGAACACTTGGTGCTAAACAACATAGCAACCCTGCTATACAGCAAGAGGAAGCAAAAGTAGAAGTAGACCAATATCAAAATAATAATCTAAAACATGAGCTCATATTGCTGCCATCGTCTTCCTTAAATAGAATATGAGCTTACTTGCCCTTGGCCTGACTCAATTAGGTCATTTCCTTCATGAGATCCATCTCCCTCCAAAACTGCGTTATTCTTCATTTAATCTCCTCTCCTCCATGACAGTGCTGTTGATTTGGTCAAAGTTGAGTGAATCAACATGATTCAACCCTTGTTCACACTTTGAGGTACTTTATTTAGCTACTAAAAGGGTCTCCTTTCACACTTGAAGTGCTTTTATTGCTGCTTAGGAGACTTATGGGCCTTCCTACCCATTTATTCACCTACCTAGTGATAAAACAAACTATAATATTCCATTTAGATGAAGGCTAAATTTTTGGAATATTACAATGATACAAATGTCAAAACCTCCTTCTATATATTGGAGTCCATGGGTTTACAATATAATCCTAACCGACCTAACAATAATAATGTAAGGTCACAATAATAACAATATGGGGGTTACAAGGGTACAAAAATAACAATAAGGGGGCTAGACTAATAACAATAAGGGACTACACTAGTAATATAGGGACCTAACACTATTGTAGCTTGAAGTGAACTTAATAGAAAACTGAACCATCATTGTTTTTCTCATGAGCAGAGTCAAGATATATTGGGTATTATTATTTGTGTATTATTATTGTGCTTAAGAGTTGCATGCCATGTTTTGATTGTGTTTATTCATATATGGTTTTGCAAAAAATCAATCATTTATCATTCTTTTTATGTGTGATTGAAATATTTTAAGTATATGCATGAACAAAAAAATTATATATATGTGATAATATTTATTAGAAAAATTTAATTAACTATTTAATTAAATTTAGCTATCTCTCTTTGTTTTAACCTAATATTCTTTTGATGATATATATTGTCATTTATCACATATACATTTATAATATTTCCTAGGATATATATTAGTTTTAAGTATTCATTATATTTCAATTCTCAGTTACAACCATACTATCATACATCCATCCCATCATTTATAATTTATTTCAAATGGGAAACTGGTCCCTAAATCCCCAGCCAGAGCCACTATTCCAAACGGAAAAGGATTTTCTTTAAGTTTCCAATCGAGTGGTTTTCCCTAATGTTGAGGTAGATATTTTTGAGTCTTCAACACAAGTCTAAATCACAAATCGTTGTATATATTGCATGCCAATGATTGGTTTGTAAATAACTATTATATTAACGAGTGAGTTGCAATAAAAAAATATGATACAATGTTGTAACAATATGAAATATTAGAGTTTTAGTAGTTATAATTTAGAGTTGCAACTGTTAGGAAAAAACAAATAATCGTAGAAATAATATGAACTGTAAATAATGCTACAACTACGATATTAGTATAGACAATATTTGGCTAAGTAGGGGGGCGACCTTATATGGGGCACTCATTTATGAAAGTAGTAAAATTTATATTCTCAACACACCTTCAATTGAACATGAATTGACTCGAAATTTATATTGCACAAAATTGGAAATATAATTACAATAAATTGTTGATTAGCTAATGAACGGAGTTTTTATGATTACTAATCTCAAGGAGAGCAAGGTTTTTTATACATAATTATTTATATCTAAATTAATCAAGGAAGTTGATGGATATCCATGAGAATCAGGATCTTCTATCCTATTACAATTATTTTCCAAAAGATAGAAAAAAATAAGCATAAGGTGACTTAATAAGATTTTTGACCAGTGGCGGCTGAGTCATCATCCTATTTTGAGTGCTTATTTTCCTCTACCACCTTTTTTGCATGAGAAAATATAGTTATTAATTTCTTTATTGATCAGTAGGTGATATTTTTTTAGTTGAATGATGTGCGGGAACAATTGTCACAAATTTGTAGCATTCTTTCTACATAGTTGCAACAAAGAGCCTAAGTGAGAGTTGCAACGACTATAATAAGGTCACCGTTGTAGCATAGATTCAGTGATATTTGTAGTATGGTGAGGTAAGAGTCACAACTCGCAATGCAGTTAAAAATGGTGACAATAAGTGATAGTTGTAGCACATGTGATTGTAGCTTAGAGTTATAGCATATGTGCTCAAGAAAATTTGCAGCAACTACACTTAAGAGTTGTAGCACCTTTGTCTTCACAAGGATTTGTAATAGCTATTGAGAGAGTTGTAACACCTGTGCTTAGAATTTACTTGTGCATTCTATGTTCATGTATACCATGTTAGTACACAAAATTAATAATTTTCTGAAAATGAATAAGAGTAAGCATTAGAATGGCATGTTAAGAGGATAATCATACCTTGACAAAAAATGCATCATCTTGGATGAAAAAGGTATTAATATGAGATGGAAAGGGGAAAAATATAGAAAAAGGGTATTGGATGGTTGCTAAAATGATGCCAATTTTGGAACCCATCAACTGTCTCTTGTAGGACCAAGATTTCCATTTACTAATAGTTTGAATAACAACATACCATTTAGGAGGCTTATCATTTATTATTTTAACTAATTTCTCGGACCATGGGGTTAGTTTGCTTTCTATTTTCAGGTCATTTTTCTATTTTCTCCCCAACAAAAATTATTTAGGAGATGAGGCCTATACTATGCTCTTTTTTTCTCTATTATGAAATGCAAGTACAAAGAAAGAGGAACTCTATGTAATTTCTATGGACATTATGAATTGAATGTATGCTACAAAATGTTCTCCCTCCTTTATCATCCTTGATGTTATAATCACTTATGGAATAATAACAATGCCAAAATCATGGAACCCCTTAATTTTCTAATGGCCCAAAATTTAACATTGTTTATTAATTGTCTAGGGTTAGGGTTAGATATTTTACATGCATCAACCCTCAATTAGTGTTAAGGTCATGGAACCTATAGAATATTCTTGAAATTACACATGTGAATAGCCCCACATGTGTGAGTAATGGGAGTTGATATAACATCCATTTAATACCGTGGTGATCAATAGGGTGGGTCAACTTATGGGAGGCATGATTTCCACATAAAAAAATTGATTGAGACAATTTTCACATTGTTGGAAATATTTCAATGTGTAGAATAAGATAAATGGGTTGGGATCCATTCTCACAAACTTTTGACCCAAACAATTGTCATTTGATGCTTCAAATTAGATTTGGATATTTTCAGACTCCAAGTCAAAAAAATAGGACCTACCTCTAAAATGGGCCATGCAAACCAATTGTTGGTGGTAAATTGCAGTAAAGGCACACAATTTATTCTAATCTAATGGTTGTGGATTAAATCTAAAAAAATGAAGTAGAATATAAAAACATAATAAATAGGATTTACAAAACTCCAGACCCTAGTCTATTCATGTGAAAAATAAAGAAACCAAATAAACTACTACAATAGTCACAAATAGATAGTTTGAAAGAATGAAAAAAATACATCTATATTCAATGGAAAGTACAAATAAATTAGTTGGTGAGTAGACTATTCAAATATATGGCTCGAAAAACTCTTCCTTGAGAGGGTCCTTTGCTTCCTTGATGTGTGTATATCCCCTCCTTGGTTGTGTGAGCAAGTAGCATGAAAATAAAATAACTATTAATAGGAAGGATTCCTTAAGATCCGTAGTGTGATTATGACAACATGTACATATAATGTATAGATGGATAATGAAGAGGCCTCAGGCCCTTAGTTATAGGAAAATTTTGGTTAAAACCTCTTAACATGGTCGTAAAAATAGTGGTTAATCAATCAAATTAGGGATAAGAATAACTATTAGGGTAGATAAATTTCTAGTTATAACTACTTCCTCTTTTTGGATAATTCCAGCCAGAACTGGTTAAAATTGTGATTATTATGGGTCAATGCATATATTGGGGTACTTTTTTCACGCTAGTTAGAAAAATTATTAGGGATAGAAAGTGCACTAGTCCTAATTGTTCGAAACCAACATTTTTCTCGAAAGGTTTTGGAGGTTACCCGTTCTTCCAATTTTTCAAGCCAAAATATCAATATAAATAAAAAAATTGTATAATAAGCCATTCCAAATTAAATTCTTATTAAAAAACTAATGATAAGAATAAAAAAAACTTATTATTAATAATAGAAACAACCATGAACCATTAAAATTTGGAATGCATTTTTCCATTAATCATAAGATACAATCTTTTATACATCACAAGTCCTACAAAACAATGACTTTCAATATAATAAATATCATTTTTTCTTACAACTTATTCTGACAAATAATTATATAATTAGTGGAGAAGATAATTAAAAAAATATAGTGTTGAAAATATGGGTATTGAAAAAATATTAAGGAGGGTCCTCAAAACATCTTATCATAAACATATATAGAAAAACATAAAAAATGCATAATATATTCATTTTTTCAGATGATGCGAATGGAAAATAGCATCCACCCATGGTATTTTAAATGGAATCCACCCATGGTATTCATCCACCCATAATATTTATCCACCCATGGAATTTACCCACAATATTGTAAGTGGCATTCACCCATGGTATTCATTCACCCATGGTATTTTTCCACCCATGGAATTTACCCATGGTATTGTAAATGACATCGAACCATGGTATTCATTCACCCATGGTATTGTAACTGTGCCCATGGTATTAATTCACCCATGGTATTTACCCACACATGGAATTTACCTGTGGTATTGTAACCAAAAAAGGCTATAAGTAACAAGTCACATTTTCTAAAAAGACATATAGTCCACCACAATGTAGCTTTTATAATTGCTCTCTGTTTTAATAAAATAAGTTTCTTTGTGGTTTTATTTACTATGTTCTCTCATTTTGATGGCATTTCAATTTATTAGATCTTGGGGACCTCCTCCCAAGATCCGGATCACCAGATTTTTAAACATATGAAGAAATAACAACATGAAATAAACACATTCACACATAAATATGAATAAATCACTGATATATATGATGTAGTGGATGTAAAATAAAAAAGATACATCAAGGGAGATACCAAATCCTGTTGATCCCTAATAATTTTCCAATCAAGGACTCAAATGCAGAGAACCAATACAAAATAAAATCACATATATAAAATTGTCTCATCATCATGAGTTATATGTATAAAAAAAAATAAAACTAGTATCTATCTCTCCGAGATCAGTTTTGTCTCCCCCTTTTACAGGAAAACATGATGGGTTGTTTACCAGGCTTGCCCCTGGCAGTAGAAGGCCCTAACCCTGCATCTAATGTCAGATAATGACTACTGGGTATGAAGTTGTGCTCTCTTATATTTATAAAATATTGTGCTAACGTTTATGCTCCCACAGTCTCCTCCTCCTCTTCCTCTTGTTCCTCCTCCTTGTGTGACTCCTCCCTCGATTCCTCCTTTTTTTTCCCGTATTCTGATGGTTCCTCTATCCATGTAGGTGATCAGATTTGGACTAGGACCTAAGTGATAGCTAAAATTTCAAAGTGTTCAAAAGTGTTCTGAACCTAAGTGGCCGGATAGATCTTGTCTTCCTGATTTTGGCACCATGAACAGTTCGAAAAACCGACATCGTATGAAGAAGTTATCATGATTTGAAAAGTCCAGTAAACTACAAATTTCGACATTTGACCAGGTTTGACTAGGAAAAAGTACAGTTTGCAAAAATAATATTCTAGGGAATATTCCCTGAAATATTCCCCAAAATATTTCCTTAAAGCCAATTGCAGGATGAAATGTGGCACAATATTATTCGTTCAATGGTTATTGGGCCAATGGAAAGGCACCACGTGGCTAGCCCTGAGGCCGCCACGTGGCCCTTGAATAACTATGTAAAATTTTGGTTAGGACCACAGCAGTCGAACCCTCGACCTCCGGGAAAGCACGTACCCACCACACTGCATGGGCTACGAGAAGTTCTTAACCTGTATAGGGTTTGAGTTTATGTTATCGTGTAATAGGTTGGTGTTCGGGGGTTGGGGACCGCTGGTGGTCCCATCCTGCTAGTGGTCTCGTGAGGCTGTTCACATGACATTACATTAAACTCTGCAGTTTATGTCAACCATCGATCATATAACCATAGACTCCGCAACATTTGCCTTGTCACATGGCAATGGTCAGTGTCATACCTCTGACGGTTTGAAAACCCGTGACATTTATTATTACAGTTTCTACTTATCACATGCCACAGTATATTGCTATTTCTCCCTGTAGATAAGGTTAACTCAACTACAAACCAGAGTTTCCGTCTTTAACCACCATGGTTCCGCCCTTAGTTCCGCCAACAGTTATGTAACCGTGTGGTGTGGGTCATGTTCCCAACCAATAACATTAAAATTAAACGCTTTATTCGGCGGTGATTTGTCAACTCACTAATTTTGGGTGGAGAAGTTAATTTGACTTCAATTAAAGTGAAGTTCTCCAATTTTAGTGGAGTTTTCCTAGGTGTAATTGGGAGAATGAGTTGGAGACTCAATTTTTTACATGGAGTCACTACTAGCTAATTGAAGCATTCTAGAGCCATTGGTGAGGGTTCCAGAGTGATCAGAGAAATTTTGGGCGTGATTTTTCTTCAGATAAGTTCCAAGGGCCACCAGGGCCACTAGGGGCCAGTAGGAGAATGAGGCATAGCCAGGGCAGCTAGTGACCATTCTCAGCAAAAAAATAGTCTATTATGACTATCTTGAACCTTATGAATCCAATGGAAGGATTTAAAGAAGATTTTGGAGACTTCTAAAGGCCGATATGCTTTTGAGAAGTTTTCAGTGAGCCTAGAGACACAAGGTGCCACTAGGTGTTGGAGGCGTAACTAGAGCAACCATAGGCCAATTTCAGAAATTCAATAGCCTATTATGAATATTTTGGAAATTTTGAATCCTTTGGAGGGATTTTCAGAGCCATTTGGAGACTTCTAGAGTTGAATAAGCCACAGGGAAGTTTCGGGGCAACCAGTGCAACCAGGGATTGAAGGCCTAGATTGGGGAGCCAGAGCTCATTTGGAGAAAATGAACAGTCTATTTTGGATGAATAATATATGTTGGAGACAATAAAAAAGGTTTCAAGGATAGAAAAGGACTTCTAAGGGATTTTGTGCCACAGATATTCTCAGGGAAGCTTAAGGGCACCGACAAAAGAGGTCAAGTCAAAAGTAGCCTAGGTCCATCTCCAGAGAGTTAGCAGCCATTCAGGGGTATGATGGTATTATAAAACCATTGGTACAATTAAAATAACCATTGGAGTTGAGTATTAACTTGTAAAATAAATTTTCCATCTTAATCCCAAAGAGCCAAGTCAATTGACAAAGGCTCAAGGAGACGTAGCCCAAGACATACGTGTGAACTCCTTTATTAAATTTGTTGTTATGTGTAGATGATTATTTTGCTACAATTTATGCTTGTTGTACATGATTTTAATTAGAAAAAATAAATTTTTAATTCCTCACACATAAACCCTTAAAAAAATTAAAATACATACACCTGATTCAAGTATTCAATTTCACACTATCAAGTATAAGTAAGATCTTAAATTTGTTTTAATTGAGTAGGAGGTTCTTGCATTACATAACGAGTCAGCCACCCATTTGAGATCAGGTGGTATTATAGCACTAGGTTTCTTGCTTGACAGAGCACTAGGTTGCTTGCTTTACAAAGCACAAGGTTTCTTGCTTGCTTGTTTGACTTGAAAGGTGTTTAACAGTGCAAAGAATTTAACTGCTTTCAAATTGACTGATGCTTGCGAGTTTGAATTTTATTGAGGTGAAGGGGAGCTATTACTAGTTATGTCCAGAAGAGGACAAGAGGAAGAAGGCTGAAATCATCCTCCTTACCCAAAGGACCTCAAGGCAACCCTTGAAGCACAAAAGGGATTGTTTGCAAAAGAGGCTGCTTGAAGAAGAGATACAAGCTGCAGAAAAGAGCTTGAATCTACAACTATATTGTTAAGAAGCTTTTTCAATTGTTTTTGAAGCTTTGTGAATTTTTGTTGAATTGATTTAATTAATTTACATAATGATGAAAAATTCATCAAGTGAGGGTTCTAAATCCACCTTTACAAGACTCTTTGATGAAGAGATGAAGCAAGACTTCTACATCCTGAAGGATATGGTGAAAATTTGGTATTAAGATGGAAGGTAAAGCACTAGAATTCATGATCAATTGGTTGTTATGAATCAAGAGAAAGAAGGAATTCTTCAAAGAATGCATGAGATGGAGATGTAGCTCCATTATGCCCAAGAGGGCTTAACCAAGCACATGCTTGAAGCAGAGGTAAATCACTAAAATTTGTCTTCAAATTCCTCTTCAGATAGATGTGTAGGTTCATTTGAAAAACACACTAGAGGTATAGGGTCCAAATTGATGTTAAAAATGGGCTATGAAGGCAAGGGTCTAGGAAAACATGCACAAGGCATGATTGAGACTATTGTGGTTGAGGAAAGGTCTAACAAGTTTGGTCTAGGCTATGTTCAATCTTATGGCGAAAACTCTATAGCCATGAAGGAACTTGAGATAGTTTCAAGAATAAATTTTGTTGCAAGTTTAAACCCACAAACATTTCAAGTTTGTATTCAAGATGAATGCCATTGTTTGAAGCCTATGTTGCAGCAAGATGTTTGTAGACATGTAGCTTATGGAAATCAAGAAAGTTTTGACCGATATTAAGACATGAACACTGATGTTGGTCTTCAAAAGAAAACTGGAACCTCTTCAAGTTCATCTCCTCAAGAAGGTAAAAAAATTGGACATGAAAAGAAAATTTGAGGTATAATTATTCCCATAGTCAAGTTGTTCATAATTATGTTAAGCATGACAAATCTGCATGCATGAATGGAAGAAAGAATTTTTGTTCCTATTGTGGTTTGTGTAACCATGAAGTTTCAAAATAATGGAAGACGATGAAGGCATACAGGAAACAATCGAAGCGAAGGTGACTTGAACTAAAGATGAAAAATATTTGCACACATTTCCAGAAGAAGGGAAATTTCATTGCCCAATGTTGGACATTGCATCCAACCAATCATCCCAAGCATTTGAAGCAAGAGGATAAAAAGACTCTTACGCAGCTGAAGCTGAGGCAATTTTGTATCATTATGTTATATAAATAGAATTAGCATTATACAGACAAAAAAAAGAGAGGATAAAAAGACTGGCGAAAATGGAACGAAATATTCCATCATCGATGCAAGACCAGATGTTTCACAAGAAGAATATTTTAAGCATGAAAAATCACCATGCAAGTGGTTTGGTAAGAAGTGGTTTGACTTCTTGACCCAGTAAGACTTACATTCCTTTGTACATATGCAAATGTATTCAATTTTTTATGTTTAAAAATTACATTTGTATGAGCCACCTTTGATCGATGATCAAGGAAATGATGTTCAACTACCTTCAATTGAAGATTTCTTGCCAGAAATTCTAGATGAGTTCAAGAAAGATACAATTCTTGACAGGAGGACAAGAGCATCCAAGAGGGGAAGTGTTGACTACCTTTGAGTTGGGGCTCAAAGGCACTAAGACAAGCAAGGCAAAGTAAATGGAGGTTGAAAAGGTGAGGGATCTATACCTCATCTATTGAACATGTAATCAAGTCTTTTGGGTGAAAAATATTCCCAATGGGGAGGAGTGATCAGATTTGGATAAGGACCTAAGTGATAGCTAAAATTTAAAAGTGTTCAAAAGTGTGTTGAACTTGAGTGACCAGATAGATCTCATCTTCCTGTTTCCGGTGCCATGAACGGTTCGAAAAACCGACACCGTATGAAGAAGTTATCGCGATTTGAAAAGTCTAGTAAACTTCAAATTTTGACATTTGACCAGGGTTGACTGGGAAAAGGTACAGTCAGCAAAATTAATATTCTAGGGAATATTCCTAGAATATTCCCTAGAATATTCCCCAAAATATTCCCTAGGATATTCCTTTCAGGCCAATTGCAGGAGGACATGTGGCACAATCTTATTCGTTGAATGGTTAATGGGCCAATGAGAAGGTGCCACGTGGCCAACCCTGAGGCTGCCATGTGGCCCTTGAACAACTGTGTAAAAGTTTGGTTGGGGTCATAGGAGTCGAACCCTAGACCTCCATCAGAGCACATATCCGCCACACCGCATGGGCTACGAGAAGTTCTTAACCTGTATAGGGTTTGAGTTTATGTTATCATGTAATAGGTTGGAATTTGGGGGTTGGGGACTGCCTGCGGTCCCAACCCGATAGTGGTCTTGTGAGGCTGTTCACATGACATTACATTAAACTCCGCAGTTTATGTCAACCGTCGATTATCTAAACACAGACTCTTGAATGTTTTCCTTGTCACATGGCAACGATCAGTGCCATACCTTCGACGGTTCACAAACTCCACGAAATTTATTATTACGGTTTTGACTTATCACATGCCACGATATATTTCTATTTCTTCACGTGGATAAGGTTAACTCGACTTTAAACCGGAGTTTCCACCTTTAACCACCGTGGTTCTGCCCTTAGTTCTACCAACGATTATGTAACCGTGTGGTATGGGTAATGTGCCCAAACACTAACATTAAAATAAAACGGATTATTCGATGGTGATTTGGCAGCACACTAATTTTTGGCAGAGAAGTTAATTTGACTTTAGTTAAAGTGAAGTTCTCCATTTTTAGTGTAGTTTTCCTAGGTGTAACTGGGAAAATGATTTGTAGACTCAATTTTCGACTATTCTGAGTTAACAGAGAGAAATTATTAAGTAATTGGAGAATTTTGGAGCCATTGGCGAAGGTTCCAGAGCCATCAGAGAAATTTTGAGTGTGATTTTGCTTCAGATAAGTTCCAAGGGCCACCAGGGCCAGCAGGAGAATGAGGCCTAGCCAGGGCAATCAGAGACCATTCTCAGCAAACCAATAGTCTATTCTAACTATATTGAACCTTATAAATCCAATGGAAATATTTTTAGAAGCTTTTGGATACTTCTGAAGGCCGAGATGATTCAAAGAAGTTTTTAGTGAGCCTAGAGCCACAGGGTTCCACTAGGTGTTGGAGGCGTAACCAAATGAGGCAGAGGTCAATTTTAATAAGTGAATAATATATTATAACTATTTTTGACATTAAGAATCATTTGGAGCAATTTTCAGAGCCATTTGGAGACTTCTAGAGCCGAAGAAGGCACAGGGAAGTTTCGGAGCCACTAGTGCCACCAGGGGTTGGAGGCCTACATTGGGGAGCCATATCTCATTTGGAGAAAATGAACAGTCTATTTTGGATGAATGATATATGGTGGAGATAATAGAAATTTTTTCAGGACAGAAAGGGACTTCTAAGGGAGTTTATGCCATAGAGACGCTGAGGGAAGCTTAAGGGCATCTGCAGAAGAGGTCAAGTCAAAGGGAGCCTAGGTCCATTTCTAGAGAGTTAGCAGCCATTCAGGGGTATGATGGTATTCTAAACCCATTGGTATAGTTCAAATAACCATTGGATTTGAGTAGTAAATTGTAAAATAATTTTTCCATCTTAATCCCAAAGAGGCAAGTCAATTGACAAAGGCTCAGGGAGACGTAGCCTAAGACATAGGGGTGAACTCCTTTATTAATTTTGTTGTTATGTGTTGATGATTAGTTTGATACAATTTATGCTTGATGTACATGCTTTTAATCATAAAAAACAAATGTTTAATTCTTCACCCATAAAGCATTAAAACAATTAAAATACATACACCTGATTCAAGTATTCAATTCTGCACTATCAAGTATAAGCAAGATCTTAACTTTTTTTCAACTGAGTGGGAGGTGCTTGCATAGCATAATAAGTCAGCCACCCATTTCTTATTAGTATTTGACTCCTTCAAGATGGGCACCTCAGACTCCACCCTCCACTGAGACAATACATAAATATTGTTTAAGTAAAAGACATCTGGATCCATTGGTTTTTCTATTTTCTTCAATCGAAGTTAGAGATTGCAATGAACATACACTAAATCAATGAGGTGTTTAACATAGGGGTAGAACATTCCTATTAATGGAAGAAATGAATTTTGTCTCACCGTTCTTAAATCTTTGATCTACACTTTTTTTTTCTTGGTGATGATAATGGTTGTTTGATCCTCAATCCCTCCTTTAAAACCACCACAAAGCTCTTCCCCTTATCAACACTGAAAAGATATATAAAAGTTTGAAATTTTTGTATTTTTAATAGATCATAAAATCATAAACAAATGTAATATAAACTTATTTTATTTAATAGTATATTTTTAAAACATAAATATTAATATTATGTTTTTTAAGCATACTTAAATATTAAGATAATACGATTAAATCATCTCACTTAATATAATATATGAATCTTAAGGATATCCTTAAGGATATAAAGAGTTTATTACTATTAATAACACAATCATTTAAATTAAATGGATAACATCAATCCATAATAATCGTCAAAGCACTTCATACTACATCTCATAAAACTAACTAAATTATAATTTTATTTCAAAATATGATGATGATGAAAATAATGAATATATAAGTTAAAAATATATATATTTCAAAAAATATGGAACAAAATTATTGAATAATGAGTCCATACAAGTAGATTTTATTTAAGATTGATGTGGAATAACTTTTTTTTAAGAATTTTTAAACACAACATTTTAGACTTCTAAGTGAGTCCATCATGAGGGAACACTATTTTCTTTTGAGAAGATTAATGTGCTTTCTATATAAAACTGATGTTTTTTATTTATATATATATGTATGAGGTGTTTTAATGGAGATTGTTTTTGGTCGACTAAGTTTTATTATTATTTTATTGATTTATTATTGAATTAATTTAAAGTCTTTTTTTATTAATTTAATATTTTTATTTTTGTATTTCTATTAAACTTTGATGTATATTGAATATATTTTATTTTAAGTTAATGATTTATTAATTATAAGATTTTATATTATATTATGATTTTTAATAATTGTTTTTTTTTTTAAGTTTAAATTATTATATTATTGTATTAATTTGAAATAAATTAATAATTATTTACTATCATTAATGTATAAATTTTTGATAGAATATTTTATATTACAGGTTGTTGTTTAATAATTTATTGAGAGGATAATTATTAGATTTCAAACTTTTTATTAATGGTTTTCATGTATTGCTTAGTTTTGATCCTTCATCATGGTTCATGTTATTTTTTCTTTTATTGATTTTGATGGCTTCTTTAATTTTTATTTTTAAATAGTAATCTCATTTTTTTATGAGTTTGGCTCCTTCCATGCAAATGTAGTGTGAGGAGGAGAAGGAATGCTCTACTGAGGTATATTTTTAGGTTCTTTATCTTAATAAATCAACAATGTGTTCTTTAAGCCTAATGTTTAAGGATATTCCCTTAATTCCTTTCCCTACACCCTTGAAGAATGGAAAAGATTCGTGGATGAAATATTTGATAAATGGAGTCATGGCATAGACAAGCTGGATAAATTCCTCACCCACATAAACAGCCTATCTAAACAGATAAAATTCACTATTGAAACTTAACAAAACAATAAAATTCCTTTTATTGACACCCTTCTAACTAAGAAAGATGGAAAATTAGGTTTCCAAGTTTTTCAAAAGAAAACACACACCGAACAATATTTACACACAAATTCTCATCATGATCCTAAACAAAAAAATTGGTATCTTAAAATCCCTAACCACCAGAGGCACCAAAATTTCAGAGTTTGAACACGTAAATCATGAACTCAATCACATTCGTAAAGTATTTGATCAAAATAGATACAATAAAAACACTATCGACAAAACTACCTCCAAAACCTTCATAGAAGAAATAATAAAAATAAACAAATAACCCTGAACATACCAAAAATCTCCCTTCCTTATATAAGAGGCACCACTGATAAAATTGCAAATATTTTAAACAAACATAATATCAATGTAGCTTTCACTCCCCCAAATACCATTGTACAATTAATTGACTCTCTTAAAGACTCCATAAAACCTAACAACCAAAAAGTAGTATACATTGTTCCTTGTTCTTGTGGAAATAAATACATAAGGGAAATTGGCACATCCTTAAACATTAGGCTTAAAGAACACACTCCTGATTTATTGAGAGAAAGAACCTTAAAATCTGCCTTAGCGGAGCATTTTTGCTCCTCCTCACAATAAATTTGCATGGAAGAAGCCCAACTCATAAAAAAAAGAAGACCATTATTTAAAAATAAAAATTAAAAAAGCCATAGAAATTGATAAAAGAAAAAATAACATGAACCATGATGAAGGATTAAAACCAAGCAATACATGAAAACATTAATCAAAAGTCTAAAATATGATAACTATCCACCCAATAATTTATTAAATAACCACCTGTAATATAAGATATTCGATAAAAAATTTATACATTAATTATAATAAATAAGTATTAATTTATTTCAAATTAATACAATAATATAATAATTAAAACTATTTTTTTTAAAATTAAAAATCACAACATAATATAAAAACTTATAATTAATAAATCATTAACTTAAAATAAATGATATTCCATAAACATCAAAGTTTAAAATAAATACAAAAATCAAAATATTAAATTAATAATAGTAAAAAATACGTTTAAATTAATTCGAAATAAATAAAAAATATAGTATTAAAACTTAGCCGACCAATTGCTTTTTCCATTAGAACACCTTATACATATATATAAACAAGGGCCCAAGGCAGTAGTGGTAGTCCCTGCCGAGTATGAATTTTAATCACTTATATTTTGATAAAATGGTTCTGAATTTTTTTAATGATTTATTTTTAATCAGTTAAAAACAATATTTTTGATAAACTGGTTACATTTAAGGGTAAGGGTTATCTGTTGGAAGACCCACTATAGCTGAAAAGCATTGTTAAGGTTGAAGGTAACATGATAACACTCACGGTAGCTTTTTTTTCAGAAGAAAAAAACGCTGATTATATTAATATATAAACAGTACATTGTCATGCATAATCTCAGCTGTGAATCGATCAAACAGCGAGAATCCACTAAATACTGGCCAGACATAATAGTTCACTTGAGAGAGTATTATGTTGACCACGACATCAGGAAATTACATCCCATACAAAATGACCTTCGATGATATTGAGAAACATTAAATCAGGAAGTTAGGATTCACTCACGGTAGCTGAAGAGGGCTGCAAAACAGCCAAGGCTGAAGCGAAAAAGAAAGCAATTTTCTTAATTATTCTTTTACTATTTATTGTAAAGCAGGATTCATTCTGCGCTGGGGTTGTCGAATTGGTTTGGATTCATCTGTCAGATTATATGATGGGTACACATAGCGGGATGATTTACTTTTGTGTCTATCTACTTCGAGGAAAATGCCTTGTTGTTTGTTTGCGGCAATGAAATTAGCTGCTTCTTTTGATAGGTTTCCAGGCTAGTATTAATGTTCGATGTTTTTATCAGGCTGAATTCTACTGGTGCACTTACAGATTTGACTACTTGTTGGCTCGAAGATGCTTCCCCAGAGCAGGTAGGAAAAGGCATAGAATATTACTTAAGAGATAAAGCAGCTAATGATAATTAAAAAAAAAGGTTTTCCCAGCCCACAGTATAGATGGAAGTGACTAGCGACCGCACTGACCTGCGCAACCATGCAGTTAGGGCTGCAAAACTCTCAAGGCTGAACGGAACACGAGTTGGCCATGATTGGGTAAGGTTGTTACTCCATTGAAAAGCCCTGCAACATGTTTAGTTGTTAATAGAATAAACTTTTTGAAAACATACATCTACCAAAACTTGCGGTGTCTAAATTTCTAAAAAATGGGAAGAATTTCTAAATACTGTACTACAACTCCTCTGATAAGTTTGTATAGGGATAATTCTACCATGGTATCCACTAATGATGATTTGAACCCTCCTCTAACATTAGAGGAAATGCTGGCTCGTCTCGACATAGAAGCAGAGGAAAGCAGTTATGAAAATGTCGTTACCAGGGCTTAAGGGGGCCATATGCACGAAATGTTTCTCATAACTCTCGTAGGATGTCATCTCTTAACAACTCTAAGATACTCTAGTAGTTACCCTATGAAATCCACCGATGGCCCTCCATGGAGTAATATTGGGTTTGAATCGAAATCCATCGATGGCCTATGTAATGGATCTCTTCCTTCCAGGGAAAACTAAGGGTACAATGGTTGCAGCTATGTAAAAAAATGGTGGTAGCTGTGAACAAAACACAATGGCAGCTGTTGCATAGGACAATTATTGTAGCTATGACCAAAAACGGTGGCAGCTATGGACAAAACACGTTGACAGGGGTTGCATGTGGAAAGCGATTTGAGTAGTGTAAATATATATAAAAAATTTGTAAACCTAATATAATATCATAAACATTAAATGTTTTGAATTAATGCTAATTCGAAACTAACATTATTTCAAAATTTCGTAAAATTGAAAATTTATATCTTATGTTTATGTTTTGTATCAGTTTTAATGATTTATATATGCTGGCTGCAGTAAGACCCCCAAAACTCAAACTTAGATTAAAGCTTCATTGAATGGATATTGGAAACATAAAAAGTTTTAAACTTTGCTTAAATTGTGATAAGAGCTAAATTTTTTTTGGTCAAAATACCGTTTAATCGCCGGTCAACGACCGAGCGATCGCTATAGTCCTGCTCCTACAAAGCAGGGACTAATAATAGACATCAGCTCTATACAGAAAGCACATTAATATTCTCAAAAGAAAATAGCCCTTTGAAATCTGAAAAGAAAATTGATAATTAAATTAAAATTCATAAAATTAATATTCTCAACTCTAAAACCAACTCTTGATCTATTATTGTGTTCTATCAATGATCAAAATTTGGATCAGGGCCTAAAATTAACTAAAATTTCAAAGTGCTAGAAATTGTTTCGAACTTAAAATACCGGAGAGAGTTCGTTGCCAGGATTCTGGCACAACTCATTTCATAAAAATCGGAGTTCGTATGACTGAGTTATCTTCTGTTGTTCGTTTTCGAAAATAGGAAAGAAAAAAGGAGTAGAACAAGTACAGTGATGATGTGGTAGGTATAGTCAGCATCGCAGGGAATATTCTCCAGATTGCAGGCAGTGGCACTGTGACAAGTATCATCTTCGGATTTGCCAGATGGGTTAGTGAAGAGAGAAATTGTCCAATGACCTCTAATATTATTCCTAAGTTGGAATTTGATTTTTTTTTAGGAGTTGGAGTACAACACAACTGGAGGGCACCACGTGTCCTCTTTGGTGGGCCATCTCCTAACCTTGGGGCCGAATGTAAAATTATATTAATGTTGGACATTGGGTTATGGTGGAATTATATATATATATATATATATATATATATATATAGATATATATATATATATTAGAAAGTTTCAAACCCAACTTTCGATGGAGTTCAACTAAGTTTGGAGGATACACTAAACCAAAGGTGGCGGAGGTTAAATTGGAGGACAGGTCTAAGTATGGCGGAGAAGTTTTATTATAGAGCATAGTAAAATTATTATGGTAGAGTGGGGGTCGAACCCATGACCTTCTACCTGCCATCCAAGCTCCTTACCGTCTCTCCTACTGGGTGTTCCTTACCCACTATGTGTAATATTCCTTTTTCGGGAATTTCTGCAATATGGTCCTCAAGGACGCTGTATAAGGGAGGAAGTGTAAAAATAAGCTGGAAGGGGGCTAGGATCCCCTTGTTAACTCATGAAACACTTCTCTTCCAAAAGTGAAACCCAAAGAAATGTCTCTAGATGGGTTATTCAGATCTCCCCAAACTACATCCCTCAAAGAATGCTCAAAGAGAGAGCTTACAACAATATATGAACATAACCATTAAACTATGAAAAATAAATGCGACATAAGATGAAATATATTACATCCATCATGTACATTAATATATCATCAACATTGTACAGAAATATCATGAGGAATAAACCCCTCATGCAATGGGAATCAACCTCCAAAGATTAACACATGAAATACAAGAGATCCAGCAACTGCATAAAATGCCAGAAAGCAGTGACAGCGCTGTCTATAGGAGTGTAGCTGCTGCTATAGATGTGCATACATGAAATATTACTGAAATATACAAGGAAATGCCAAAGTATAGAAGAATGGGCTCCAATACAAGATTTCTAGCCAACCTAGGAGAGATTGCTAGAAATGTCGGAAAATGTACAATGTGACAAATAACTTGTCACTACAACTGAACCAAAATGAGAATGAGGCTATGGAAGATCTTAAATATTCATGCCATCCTCTGATAATATTCTCAAGCAAAGGGCTGATCCCTTTCACTCAAAAACACTCCTTCTGACAAGCTCCAATGGCTCTCCCAGCAACTGCCTACATAAATAACGCAGTTTCTTCTCTAGATTGTGCTGTGAGAGATGGTGAATGATTGGCCTGGTGCCAAAGATTTGAAATTAAGCCTGGGAGTCTCCTCTGCTACTCCCCCAAAGAATATGCAACATCTCCACTGAAGAACAAGCCAAGAATGACTCTGAGAGTTCCTCTCTTGCTACTCCCAGCAACACAATGTTTTCTGCCCAACAAAATAACACTGTAGCTTGGCCAAATGTCGGAATGAGGAAATGAAGCTCAAACCCTCTCCTTCCTTGAGGATGAGGTAGGGATTCCCGAGTGGGAACACCCTTGGGTTCAATATCTCTACAAACCTGCTAAACAGCCCGGGGATGCAAGTCTTTGCGGACCCAACGAAAATAATAAGCTAATGCATAATAAAAATGGGTTGCCATCTCCTCCTTATAAAGCAAATGAACTCCTCTCACCATGGGTCCCATTCACACTTGCCACCTAGCTCAAGCAAGTGGAGCCTCCACTAAAACTGTGATATCCAAGTAGGTTCAATGTATCTGGACAATTTTAGTTGACTTGGTCAAAATGACTAGATCAAGCATGATCCAATCCTGTTCACACCATGTGGTGCTTAATTCATTTGATTTATTATTCCTCCTTTCACACAAGGAGTGTTATTTCTCCATCTATAGGGGTTAAGGTATCTCCTTACCCATTTTATTCAAAAAAATGAAAATATGCTAACTATAATGTTCCTTTTAGCTTGAGGCTAAAAATTGGGAATATTACACTATGTTCACCGCGTCTATTTGAATTTTATGCGCCCGACCATTGGGCGTTCAAGGGGCCAGCCCCCTCCCCATGTGGCCAAAGCCTGAAAACCAGGCGCTAATCCAAATGAATGACAAGATTTGTTAATTGCATTTAATTAAACTTCAAACATGGTTTAGTGACATTAAAAATGAGATTTGCACTAAACACCCTTATCCTAATTAAACAACACTTATCCATCCGTAAACGTGTTTAACGCTAATTAAACATGTAGATTAAGTTGGTGGTATTTTCGAAGGGCGTGCCATTTCTAGTAGACTTCTAATTTTAGAATGTTAATTGGCAGTTCCTCCAGTTTTAGAGGAGAAATTGGGGCAAAAACTGTTTTGGTCATAACTCACTCAATTTTTCCCAAAAAGAGCGAAGAAAGAGTCATTCTAGGCTAATTGGCATGCTGAGAACTCAATGAAGCAGTTTGTAGAGGCAGAAAAGGTCATATATAGGGGTTTTAGTGCATTTGAATATTTTTGAAGGCCAGGGCCACCAGTTGTTGGGGTCATTGCCAGAGCATGCAGAGTCCAAATTCAGCAAACAAATATTCATTTTTGGGAGATTATGATGTTTTAAACTCACTAGAATAGGTTCTAGAAGGTTATGAAGCTTGTAACAGAAATTTGAGCACAATTGAAGCTAATACAAAGGCCCACACTATGAAGCTAGACCAAGGAGATGTAACCCAGGAGGGGTGAAATCCTTTATCAAAATTCGGTGTGTTAAGCTTTGTTATGCGTGTTTTCTGTGTTTTATATTTCTTCTGTTATGTCATTTATAATTATGATTTATAAGCTTATGACAAACTCATAATTTCACTAAGTACATTGTTTGACAATCACATGCTCATAAACAAACCTATGAAGGATAAGTAATACAAAGAAAAGAAAAGTTTATATCTGATATGAAACTAGCACAACAAAAAATAACATTCATTTTCAGATCAAGTTGGTATCAAAGCACAAGGTTGCTTGCTTGTTTTACTTGAAGGGTTTTTAACAATGAAAATTTATTGTTGCTTACAAGGTTGAGATTGCAGAGAGGAGAAGGGAAACTACTGATAGCTAGTCCTGAAGTTAAGACAAGAAGGAATAAGGATGAGAAGGCATCATCCTAACCCAAAGGACCACTCAAGGAAACACTTGAAGCACCTCAAATTCCATCTCAGGTAGTTGACATAGAAGAGGAATTATTTTCATAAGAGGCTGAAGTGATTGAAGATATACAAGCTACATAGATTGAGCTTGAATCTATAGCCAAAATGTCAGGCCATGAAGGAACTCATGAACATTCTGAAGAAGAATATGTGAAGAGGGAATTCAAGGAAATGCAAAGGATGGTGAAATTTATGTATGACATTTTGTGAATTGTTGTGAATCTCTTTAATTCATTACATTGTGATGGAAATTTCATTAAGTGGTGATTTTAACCATCCTCCTTTGCAAGAATCTTTGATAAAGAGAGGGTGAATGACATATACATCATGAGAGATATGGTGCAACAACTGTATGAAGATGTAAGGGAGAGCACTAAACTTCAAGAGAAGTTGGTTGCTATGAAGAAAGAGAAGCAAGAACTTCTTCAAAAGATGCATGAGATGGAGATTCAACTCCATGATGCCAAAGAATCCTTAGCCAAGCATGTGCTTGAATAAGAGGTAAATAATTCAAGTTTATCTTCAATTTACTCCGTTGTGAAACCAACTCCAAAAATAGAATAAAAGATATATCAACGCCTTGGAAATAAGCCACATTGAGGGGGAAACCTCCAATACATTACATGAATGAACAATTCTTGGATGATACAAATTACAAAACCTCCTTTCTATATATAGGAGTCCATGGGGCCACAATGTAATCTTAGTGGGGCCATAATGTAATCCTAGCCGACCTAACAATAATAATTTAAGGGCACAATAATAACAATATGGGGGTTACAGGGGTACAATAATAACAATAAGGGGGTTCCACTAACAACAATAAGGGACTATACTAGTAATATAGGGACCTAACATGCCCCTCTCCTTCAAAAAAGTGTTGTCCTCAACTCTTGAGTAGCTCTGGGTGCTTTTGTATAAAATTCTCATCCTCCCATGTAGAATCTTCAGTGGGTAAGTTCTTCCACTTGATGAGATACTCTGAAATTGATCGATTCCGTAGCTGTCGAGTTCTTGTTTCCGTGACCGCTTTAGGTTCCAATATGATTTTTCCTTCCTCATCAAGTTCTGGCAATATTGTTTGAACCGGAAGATTTTCACCTATAACCTTCTTTAAGCATGAAACATGGAAAACTGGATGTACTCACGAAGAAGCAGGAAGCTCCAATTTGTATGCCATAGTACCAATCTTTTGCAACATCTTGTAAGGACCATAGTACTTTGGCGATAATTTATTATCCTTCTTAGCTTGCTTGAGGGACATTTGTTTATATGGTTGTAGCCGTAAAAATACCCAATCTCTTACATCAAAACTTCTCTCGCTGCGATGTTGATCTGCCTGTTGTTTCATTCGATTTTGTGCCAAATTCAGGTTATCCTTTAAGAGTTGGAGAACTTCTTGTTGATGCTCGATGTGATCTTCCACTGCTTGAACCTTCAAATTTTCTCTTAAAGATGATGTGATGGATAGTGGATGATATCCATAAAGTGCCATAAATGGGGTCATTTTTGCTGCAGTATGGAAGGAAGTGTTATACCACCATTCAGTGAGAGGTAACCACTTGACCCATTGTGTTTGTTTATCAGATACAAAACAACGAAGATATCCTTACAAATATTTATTTACTATCTCAGTTTGACCATCAGATTGAGGATGATAAGATGAGCTATGAGCTAATTGAGTACCCAAACAAGAAAATAACTCCATCTAAAAATTTCCAGTAAAAATGGGATATCTATCACTCACAATAACCCTTGGGTTTCAAAGTAGCTTTTGAATTGTGT